>JALIGW010000018.1:12446296-12571296 GCA_023053685.1 Diadophis punctatus similis
AGGTCTTTGGGTATTCGGGTTTTCTCCCGCGTGAAATTGGAAGTGTCTTGGCGACGTTTCAATGAAATCTCATTCATCATCTTCAGGCTGGTGTCTTCTGCTTCCTGCTTCTAGGAGCAATGAAGATGATGAATGAGACTTCATCGAAACGTCGCCAAGACACTTCCAATTTCACGCGGGGAGAAAACCCGAATACCCAAAGACCTACATATATATATATATATATATATATATATATATATATATATATATATATATATATATATATATATATATATATATATATATATATATATATATATATATATATATATATATATATATATATATATATATATATATATATGTATGTAGCATTTTTTTTGCTGATAAATGAATATATATATATATATTCTTTGAAAGTTGTGTAACCTGGGGTAAAGAAGCATACCAGCTTGAAAACCATTTGGAAATAAAATCATTTAACTCGCAACCAGAGGGAAGGGAAGGGGAGAATTAAACATTTCGAGGAGAGAAGAACCAGGAATAACCCAATTTTAAAAGAAAGTGCCTAAAATATGGATACAGCATTTTAAAGCCCTTTCAAATACAAGGCAGAGAAAGGTGTAAAGTAGAAAAAATCTGGAGAAGTCTGTAAATTCCAGAGGAGTTCTGAGCTTACGGGCCATGAAGGGGGGGGAACGGGGGGGGGGGGGAACAATTGCCGCTGTCGAAACTGTCAGGCCGCGTGATGGTCTGTACACGGGACGCTGTCTGTAAATCCTCCAAGCGGGTGGGGCCCTCCTCTTCCTCCCCCTTCCTCCGTCGCTCCATTTCCCATTCCACGAAAGTGTCAAAGAGGGCTGGGCCAAGCCTCGTCCTCACTGTAATTGCTGAGGTCCGGCCCGATGACCTGAGTAAAATTGAGGAACATGTTCCAGGTGTCTCGGGAGATGCCCTTGATACCGAAGGGTTCTCGGTCAAGAAGTGTAACCACTGGTCCAAAATGGGAGGCTTATTCTGCATGAATACCAGCTTCCAGAGAGCGATGGCTATTTCCCGGTGGAGCGACCTCTGGCCTTCGTCCGAATCCAAGCCGAATTGGAAAGTGAAACGGTAGAGGTCTTTGAATTTATCTTCTTGCTTCGCTTCATTCAAGAGGCTGGAGAACCGGCCGCAAATCCCGTCGATGGTGTCCGCGTTTATTGCTTTGCAACCCTCAAAAAACTCCATCCTGTGGGTAGGGAGAAAAGATCCCAGTTAGGTTTGGTTTTTCACCATTAAAACTTTTTAATTAGTTTATCAAAGGAAAAAATACAAAGGGGAAAAAAACGTGGAAAAGTAAGAAGAGAGGAAAGGAAAAAGAAAGGGTATAGTGCCGTGATGGCGAACCTATGGCACGGGTGCCACAAGTGGCACGCGGAGCCATATCGGTGGGCACGCGAGCTCAGGTCCGGTGTGCATGTGTGCACCAGCCGGCTGATTTTCGGGCCTTCTGGGCCCACTGGGAGTCGGGGAAACAGGCTGTTTCCAGCCTCCAGAGGGGGTGGAGAAGGCCGTTTTCGCCATCCCCAGGCTCCTAGAAAGGCTCTGGAGCCTGGGGAGAGCGAAAAAATGGGCGTGCCATTGCATGCTGAGAGCAGGAGGGTCATGCGTGCATGTGCGGGGGTGCATGGAATTATGAGTGTGGGCACGCACACACGTGATCCCCTGCATTCCCCCCCCCCCTTTTGGCACGCGAACCAGAAAAGGTTCGCCATCACTGGTATAGTGTAAACCAGGGTTCCCCAAACTTGGCAACTTTAAGACTTGTGGACTTCAACTCCCAGAATTCTCCAGCCCTGGGAGTTGAAGTCCACAAGTCTTAAAGTTGTCAAGTTTGAAGACCTCTGGTGTAAAGGGAGGAGAAAAAAAAGGGAGGGGCGAAGGCACCAACTTAGGTTTGATTTTCAAAAGTTCAAATCAATGTCTCTGGAGATTCTCAGTCATCCAGATCATGGTTGTCCCAAAGGTACTTTTTTTTCCCCCGCCCAAAAAAGCAACTGGACTTTCTGTGTGGGGTTTTTTTTTTCTCTTGAAGACGTTTCGCTTCTCATCCAAGAAGCTTCTTCAGTTCTGACTGAATGGTGAGAAATGTCCACATTCTGGACAGAGAGGACCACTGGTTTGAAAGAGGGGTAAAAGAAGCCATCTATGTTAAAATAGAATAGAATAGAATAACAGAGTTGGAAGGGACCTTGGAGGTCTTCTAGTCCAACCCCCTGCCTAGGCAGGAAACCCTACACCACTTCAGACAAATAGTTATCCAACATCTTCTTAAAAACTTCCAGTGTTGGAGCATTCACAACTTCTAGGTTTTTCTGTATTTCCCTAGAGTTTGGCGGAGAACATGTTTGCCGCTTACATTTTCCAAGTTTTCCCCCATCTCCTCGATTTGTCCAAAATCTGTTGAGGGGGCTCCAGATACCCGGCAGCCCCACGGTTTCTGATGGCACGCAGGACTTACCTTGTGAATTTGCACATAGTAGCCGCTTGAAATTTCCAAGCCAGCACCAGCACTTTGAATTCCGTGGGGTCAACACAGAGGTCGTTGCAAAAACGCTCCATGCCTTCCTCCAATATGGCGTCTTCTCGTTCGTCCTTGTACCTCCTGAACAATTCCTCAGTTCTGTGGAGGAACGATTCCTCGGAGCCCGAGACGGGTTCTTTCCGGGCATCTCCAGAGGAAGTGGGAGGCTGGTTGCATTCTATAGCCGCTTCCACCTTCTTCGTCCCATTGACCAGAATATCTCCAGAGGGTTTCCTGCCAACCAGGTTGAGTTCCTCCTTGTGATTAGTGCTCCGCTTCCCGTGAGCTTTGCCGTGGGCCTCCCGATCGCCATTTTTGCTACCCAGAGTGGAAGAAGGATTCTTGCACTTGGTGACGCACTGGCCCATATTGTAGCGCGCCCAGCGGTTAGAGCAGCCCCCACGCCGTCACACGCCTGACCCACTGGTGCTGCCTGGGCCTCTGCATGCTCTCAGTGGTAATCGGCCAGCCTGGAAGAAAGATAGGCGAGGGGAAGAAAGGATCAATCCTTCTTTTAATCAAATAGAGGTAATCCTTGACTTGCATCCATTCATTTAGACACCGTTCAAATTATCACATGGCACATTCACATCACATTTTGATTTAAAAAAAACCATGAGAGATAAAAGTATAAAAGTAAGTATAAAAGTATACAATATGAAATCTGGGATGGGATGGGATGGGATGGGATGGGATGGGATGGGATGGGATGGGATGGGATGGGATGGAATGGAATGGAATGGAATAGAATAGAATAGAATAGAATAGAATAGAATAGAATAGAATAGAATAGAATAGAATAGAATAGAATAGAATAGAATAGAATAGAATAGAATAGAATAGAATAGAATGGAATAGAATCCTCAGGGAGTAGGGCGGCATAGAAGAGCATCTAAATAAATAAATAAAATAAAATAAAATAAAATAAAATAAATAGAATAGAATAGAATAGAATAGAATAGAATAGAATAGAATCCTCAGGGAGTAGGGCGGCATAGAAGAGCATCTAAATAAATAAATAAAATAAAATAAAATAAAATAAAATAAATAGAATAGAATAGAATAGAATAGAATAGAATAGAATAGAATAGAATAGAATAGAAAATAGAATAGAATAGAAAATAGAATAGAATAGAATAGAAAATAGAATAGAATAGAATAGAATAGAATAGAATAGAATAGAATAGAATAGAATAGAATAGAATAGAATAGAATCCTCAGGGAGTAGAGCGGCATAGAAGAGCATCTAAATAAATAAATAAAATAAAATAAAATAAATAGAATAGAATAGAATAGAATAGAATAGAATGGAATGGAATGGAATAGAATAGAATAGAATAGAATAGAATAGAATAGAATAGAATAGAATAGAATCCTCAGGGAGTAGGGCGGCATAGAAGAGCATCTAAATAAATAAATAAAATAAAATAAAATAAATAGAATAGACTAGACTAGACTAGACTAGACTAGACTAGACTAGACTAGACTAGAATAGAATAAATAGAATAGAATAGAATAGAATAGAATAGAATAGAATAGAATAGAATAGAATAGAATCCTCAGGGAGTAGGGCGGCATAGAAGAGCATCTAAATAAATAAATAAAATAAAATAAATAGAATAGAATAGAATAGAATAGAATAGAATAGAATAGAATAGAATAGAATAGAATAGAATAGAATAGAATAGAATAGAATAGAATAGAATAGAATAGAATAGGAATAGAAGTTCTTTATTAGGAATTTGTCTCCGGTGCATAAGCTCTCAGCGGTACAAGCATATAAGTGATAAGTCCAAGGTCATACTCATAGTTACTATCATTAATCATAACCATTAACCACTCTTTTACAAAAGTGGGGTAGAAACACCTCCAAGTTGTCACCTCCAAGTTGCATAAGTGCCTAATTGCCTGAACAGCTTGTGCTAGATTTAAACTAGTTTTTCTCTCCTTCGGACCACAGGTGCACTGGACTTTAACTCCCAGAATTCCCCAACTTGTCCCTGTTAAATCAGGACGGGTTGAAGTGGCCAAAAGTCTATGCCTAGGCTAGCGATATTATAGAAGGGAAGGGCTGTGGGAATCCAAATATTGCTGAATTATAAATCCCAGCCCATCTTTTCAATGGCTGTGTGGGGGTATTGGGCACTGTAGGTCAGCAACCACTCTGGAGGACTTCAAGTTTCCCAACACTGATCTCCGCTGAGCTACCATGAAGGCTCTTGGAAAGCTTCAACAGATGGAAGACAGCGGCCCATCTTCTGAGAAACCCAGAAAGCATCCTTAAGAGACCGCATCGTGCGCCATGGACATCTCTGTCCCTCCCAAGGGGTTCCAGAATGCCTCCCAAATGGTTGTCCCAAAGGTGCTTTTTTTCAAGAGGCAACTGGACTTTCTGGTTTTTCTTTGAAGACGTTTCGCTTCTCATCCAAGAAGCTTCTTCGGCTCTCAAGAGAAGCAAAATCTCAGAGCCGAAGAAGCTTCTTGGGTGAGAAGCGAAACGTCTTCAAAGAAAAGTTTGAAGACGTTTAATGAAAAGAAGGATCAGGGGGAGACATGACAGCAGTGTTCCAATATCTCAGGGGTTGCCACAAAGAAGAGGGAGTCAAACTATTCTCCAAAGCACCTGAAGGTAGAACAAGAAGCAATGGGTGGAAACTAAACAAGGAGAGAAGTAACTTAGAATTAAGGAGAAATTAGAACAATTAATCCGTGGAACAGCTTGCCTCCAGAAGTTGTGAATGTTCCAACACTGGAAGTTTTTAAGAAAATGTTGGATAACCATTGTCTGAAGTAGTGTAGGGTTTCCCTGCCTAGGCAGGGGGTTTGACTAGAAGACCTCCAAGGTCCCTTCCAACTCTGTTGTTATATTATTATTATAAAAACCAGAAAGTCCAGTTGCCTCTTGAAAAAAGCACCTTTGGGACAGCTAAAACTCAGTTCTGCCTGAAGAGACCCTTAATTTCTCCTCTGCAGGCGTCGAGGGCGTCATCAGAAAAGCTTCCGGGAAAGCTATGCTGCCTGACATTCTGGAAATTACAAGCTGCCGGGCTAGCAAGGCTGAGTGACAAGTTAAGCCACCGACTGTCGTGGCTTTAAAAGGGATGCGAGATTGACACAGACAATATACCTATCAATAGCTACTAGTCACAATGGCGATGTGCTTGCTTGGTATCAGAAGCAGCATCCGCTCCAATACTAGTTGCTAGGGAACCGGGGGGGGGGGGGAAAGGAGGCCCCTGGTGCGCTGGTATCCTGCCCATGCGCTTCCCAGAGGCATGAAGCTGGCTGTTGTGGGAAGATAATGAATTAAACAGAGTCTAATCCAGCTGGGTTTCACTTACATGCTTTGTGGCTGGGGAAGAGAATAGATACAATGAGGAAGGTGCCATAATGCAAGTATTAACTGTGCCCTATAGCTTCACAAAGCGTGAATTCATGGCCTGGGGCCGGGTTATTCGCGGGGCTGTCCCTGTCTGGTTCTATCTACCCCGTCATGTGAGATCCAACAGAAGAGGCATGCTCCAGGCCCCATCCATTAGAGAATATCATCTGGCAGGTTCCCAGAGGAGAAGTAAAACCTTTGCTGGGAATATCATTCCTCCAGGGATTAGTCTCAATAAAGAATATTTGCAGCTCGGGGTTGACATGAGGGCTCCTTGGTGTTCTCTGAGCTTGCTTGTTTTCTTGCAGATGTTTCATTGCCCAAACTAGGTAACTCCATCAGTGCTAGGAGAGTGTGTGGTTTGGGAGGAGGAGGAGGAGGAGGAGGAGGAGGAGGAGGAGAGGAGGAGGAGGAGGAGGAGGAGGAGGAGGAGGAGGAGGAGGAGGAGGAGGAGGAGGAGGAGGAGGAGGAGGAGGAGGAGTGACAGAGGCGATAATTAACCTCACAAAGGAGAAGTTTGATCTTTTCCCGGACATCAGACATTAGAAAAGAAACCGCAGTTTAAAGGTCTAAGTAAAAATGTTTATTTCGGTACAAAAACAATAAATACTCATTAACTACATGTCTGATACAAAAGTAGGTCTTCCTTCAATGGAGGCCAGGAACAGAAGGAAAGAACGGAGAGAATGGAATGCACACATGCGTACAAGAACATATCAATCACGTGCTCAGGAATAAACCATTATAATGAATAGGGATGTAGTTCCCTGCATATACATATAACAGGCAATAAAATCACTGCGTGACAAGGAGGAGGAGGTGGAGGAGGAGGAGGAGGAGGAGGAGGAGGAGGAGGAGGAGGAGGAGGAGGAGGAGAGGAGGAGGAGGAGGAGGAGAATGACTATGAGGTCCTTGGTGCTCTCTAAGCTTTGTTGTTTTCTTGGAGACATTTCATTACCCAACTAGGTAACATCATCAGAGCATTCTGATGATGTTATCTAGAGGGATCGGCGGTCTTTATGTTATTGGGATGAACATTAAAAACTGACTTTAGAGGCGCTCACTTTAATTTCCGAGTGTTCCTGAGTACTTGTTCCAACAAGAAGCAAGATACGGACATCCTCTGCAGCTCCCCGTCCAATTTCCATCATCCTCAGCTAGCACGGCCCAAAACTGGACGCACCCATCACCGTACGACGGACTACTCTGACTTACTTGAATGCACCAAAAAAAACAAAACACGACTTACATGACATCCTCCAAAGGCCACGAAGGCATTTATAGGCTGACTCTCCTCCTAAGGGAATCGGTGCCTTTTGGATGGCTGTGGAAACAAAAATAAAAGGACTCAGAAAGCTAAAGAGAAACAAATTCTAGCAATGGCATGCATTAAAAAAAAATTAACCAGTAGCCACGTCTAAAGAGGCTGGCAGCTATAAGGACCGGCTATATTTTACAGGACTATCAACACTTAGCACTATTACAATCACAAGTTCTCCAGTTGTTAGCAGAGACCGAGTTGCATTAGAGCAGGGGTTGTCCGTGCTGACTGGGGAATTCTGGGAGTTGAAGTCCACACGTCTTAAAAGTGACCACGGTTGAACACCCCCTGCATTAGAGTGTTTTGATAGACAATCTAGATCAATTTAGAGGTTTCATAATATTGTTGGAATATAATTTGATCTGTTTAGAACACGGGTGCTCGACTTTTTGGTAGGGAAGGGAAACATTTATCTCATTTTCTTTGCATTTGTCATTCATCTCTACCCCATCACTGTGTTCCACCTTTATAGCAATAGAAATAGCACTTATATACCGCTTCACAGTGCTTTACAGCCCTCTCTAAGCGGTGTTTAGAGTCAGCATATTGCCCCGAACAATTTATACAACTGAGCCCAAAATCTATAGAATAGAAGAGAAAAGAAAAGAAGAGAAAATAAAATAAAATAGAATAGAAAAGAAAATAGAATAGAATAGAATAGAAAAGAATACAATAGAAGAATAATAGAATAGAACAGAGAATAGAATAGAATAGAATAGAATAGAATTCTTTATTGGACACAGAAGGAATTTGTCTTTGGTGCATATGCTCTCAGTGTACATAAAAGAAAAGATACATTTGTCAAGAATCATGAGGTACAACACTTAATGATTGTCATAGGGTTGTTAAGTGAGAAATTTGTTAAGTGAGTTTTGCCGTTTTACGACTTTTCTTGTCACCTTGGTTAACTGAATCACTGCATGGTTACGTGAACCTGGTTTCCCCATTGAATCTGCTTGCCAGGAGGTCGCAAAAGGAGATCACTTGACCCCAGGGACACGGCCACCGTCATAAATATGAGCCAGCTGCCAAGAATCCGAATGTAAATCGCGTGACCATGGGGATGCTGCAACGGTCCTAAGTGTGGAAAAACGGTCATAAGTCCCTTTTTTTCAGGGCCGTTGTAATTTTGAGCGGTCACTAAGAGAACGGTCGTAAGTTGAGGACTCCTTGCGCTCCAGCACAATAGTCATGAAAATATGTTTGGGAGTGAGATGCAGCCTTCGGTTTGAGAACTGCCACTCCTGAAAAAAAAATATTTGTTGCCTAGAAAGAGAGAGAGGAAGAGGAACTGCACAAGCCAGCTGGAGAAGGTTCAAGTCCCGGTGACTCATGACTGTTCACATGAAAGGCTTCGGCACACAAGGCAGACAAGTCCAGACTTGCAAAAAATAAAAAAATAAAAATAAAAACAAGCCAACAACAGTCTAAGGAGATTATTTGAAGGTTTCCTCGTGACGATCATCTATTTTCTCATTCATTTTTGACAGTGAAATCTTTACGGGAATCCTTCTTCTGCAATCTGCTACAATATTTGGGTGCGTTAAGTCAGAAAATATTTAGAATAGAATAGAGCTGGAAGGGACCTTGGAGGTCTTCTAGTCCAGCCCGCTGCTCAAGCAGGTGAACCTATACAATCTATACAATCTCAGACAAGTGACTGTCCAGTCTCTTCTTAAAAACCTCCAGTGATGGAGCACCCACAACTTCTGAAGGCAAGCTGTTCCACTGGTTAATTGTCCTCACTGTTAGGAAGTTTCTCCTTAATTCCAGGTTGCTTCTCTCCTTGATTAGTTTCCACCCATTGTTTCCTGTCTTGCCTTCCGGTGCTTTGGAAAATAGTTTGACACCCCCCCCCCCCCATCTTTGTAGGAGCCCCTCAAATACTGGAATACTGCTATCATGTCACCCCTAATTCTTCTTTTCTTTAGACTAGCCAAATCCAAAACTTGCAGCTGTTCTTCATATGGTTTAGTCTCCAGGCCTTCAGAACCTTTCCAAGCAAGGTGGCTAAACCTTCTACAGCAGGGATGTCCAACTTTAAGAACTGTGGACTTCAACTCCCAGAATTCCCCAGCCAGCAAGGCTGGCTGGGGATTCTGGGAGTTGACGTCCACAAGTCTTTAAAATTACCAAGGTTGGAAACCCCTGTCTGGAGGAGATTCTCCAAGAAACCCCAGATCCCTCGATCCGTCCATCTCTCCCCATCCCTTCTTATTTTGGGGGAAACCAAGAATGACAACCTTCTCTGAAATTCCAGAGGCAGCCTTTTGTAGAACAATTGTGCAAGATTCACAAAGGAAGGGGGGTGAAAAACAAAGAAGATTAACCACAGCAGATTGCTCAATTCAATAGTCAGGAAGGCAGAAGAGGGACAGCTCATAAAACCAACTGCTCCTTGCCTGCCCTTCAATCCCAATGCAACATCCCGTGAGCAGGGCATAATCCGATGCCATCTGTGCTTACTGCAGGCCTAAATTGGGTTAGGCTTAGTTTTGGAACGTTTACAATTGCAAACATCACATTTGTGATTTTTTTTTTTTACTGGCATCAGCATACTGTTATTCGGATAAAGACTACAGATAAAGAAAAAGCGACTTATGACCGTTTTTCACGCTTACGGCGGTTGCAGCATCCCTGGGTCACGTGGTTGAAATGCAGACGCTCGGCAACTGACTCGTAATTATGACGGTGGCCATGTCCCAGGGTCACGTGACCAACCATCTGAATTTCGATCCCATGACTGTGGGGTTGCTGGAATGGCCGTAACTGTGAAAAGCGGCTAGTTGCGTTATGTCCTCCACACCTTCACTGTACGAACTAAAGAAGTGGAAAAACAATTGACGCTGCAACCATGGGGGACAAACACTGTTAAGAATAACAACACTTGTGTCCCTTGGTGAGGGAATAAAAGAGCTACACACCTGCTCTCAGAGGTGTGTGTCTAATTGCGTTTTCATTTCTACACCTACTAACGATGAGTAACAGTAGACCAGGGGTCAGCAAACTTAAACACTCAAAGAACCACTAGGTCCTAACCGGAAGCACCCCCGTTCAATTCTGAAGCCAACCAGAAGTCCGGTTCCCCCACCATAGAGTCTCCTCCTAGCGTGGCATCCTTTTTCTTCTACCTGTCCTAACCGAAAGCCCTATCAATTGTGGAGCCGCAGTAGAGGGATGAAAGAGCCACATGCGGCTCCAGAGGCACAGGTTGCTGACCCCTGCACTAGGGCATAAATAAATCCTAACCCTAACCCTACATAGAACACTTTTCCCCCCTGTATTCCACTTTATAATGCCTTGGTGAGGCCACACTTGGAATACTGCATTCAGTTTTGGTCGCCACGATGTAAAAAAGATGTGGAGACTCTAGAAAGAGTGCAGAGAAAAGCAACAAAGAGGATTAGGGGACTGGAGGCTAAAACATATGAAGAACAGTTGCAGGAACTGGGTATGTCTAGTTTAATGAAAAGAAGGACCAGGGGAGACATGATAGCAGTCTTCCAATATCTCAGGGGTTGCCACAAAGAAGAGGGAGTCAAACTATTCTCCAAAGCACCTGAGGGCAGAACAAGAAGCAACGGATAGAAACTAATCAAGGAGAGAAGCAACTTAGAACTAAGGAGAAATTTCCTGACAGTTAGAACAATTAATCAGTGGAACAGCTTGCCTCCAGAAGTTGTGAATGCTCCAACACTGGAAGTTTTAAAGATGTTGGATAACCCTTTGTCTGAAGTGGTATAGGGTTTCCTGCCTAAGCAGGGGGTTGGATTAGAAGACCTCCAAGGTCCCTTCCAACTCTGTTATTCTATTCTATTCTTCTTTTAAAATAGGGTTCCGCAACCTCCGGCCCATGGACCGGTACCCGGCAGCATGACTGCATGTGAAACCATGCCCTCCCCGTCCACGGAAGACCATTTTTCTTCCAAAAACTGTTTTAAGAGGAGGAACCTGCGCTTCCAGAAAATGCTAAAGCAAACAACAAAAAGAAGTCTTATTAAAACCAATGAAAGTGTAACCATCCATAAGTGAAACTACAGACATCGGTGATATATAAAGATGAGCAATTAAGGAAAGGTAACCGATATTACAGCTAGTCCTCAACTTATGACCACAATGGAGCCCAAAGTTTCGGTTGCTAAGCGAAGCATTTGTGAAGTGAATGTTGGCCCATTTTACGACCTTTCTTGCCACATTTGTTAAGTGAATCACGGCAGTTGTTAAATTAGTCACACGGTTGCTAAGTGAATCCGGCTTATTTCATTGACTCTGCTTGTCAGAAGGTCGCAAAAGCGGATCACGTGACCCTGGGACACTGCAAACGTCATAAATATGAGTCAATTGTCAAGCAACCGAATTTTGGTCATGTTTCATCTTTTTAATAATTGTAACACTCAGTTTTACAGTGAAGTTCCAGGCCAATGTTCACTAGTCTGAGAGTAAATAAGGCTATATTTTGTTGTGTCTGTTTTGATACATATATGTATATTTGTACTTATACATATATATTAAATGTTATATTTAATATAACTCCACCTTTCAGTCGCTACATCCAAGCCATACAACTACATCATGCAATGTTGTTGCTCTTCATTTCTGTTTATTATTAAAATAATGTTAATGTGACTCATTTCTATAGACTGTTTGAGAAAATACTCCCTTTTTCAAAAGAGACTCGATATTTTTATAAATCAGATAAATAACACTCATATTAACAGGGATTTTTGTTTTTACCACCCCGTGAAGTCGGGGCAACTGGATGGAGTTTGAGCATTTACTGGCCGGATGCCCTTCCTGACACCTACATGAAGTTCACAGCAGACTTTTTTTTCCCTCTGCACCTTATTAAGAGAGAAACATCTGCGCTACCTAGGATTGAACTCTCAACCATCCTGACTGGGAGGTGCAGCATCTTCACCACTAGGCCACCAAGCCACACAAAAGAGGGCCGTGAAAATATTTACTGACCCCTCGCATCCTGGACATAAATTGCTTCAACTCCTACCCTCAAAACGTCACTATAAAGCACTGCACACCAAGACAACTAGACACAGGAACAGTTTTTTCCCGAACGACATCACTCTGCTAAACAAATAATTCCCTCACCACTGTCAAACTATTCACTAGGCTGCATTACTATTACTATTAGTTTTTCTCATCGTTCCTATCACCCATCTCCTCCCACTTATGACTGTAACTTGTTGCTTGTATCCTTACGATTTATATTAATATTGATTGTTTCCTGATTGCTTACTTGAACCCTATGACAACCATTCTTGACCAATGTATCTTTTCTTTTATGTACACTGAGAGCATATGCACCAAAGACAAATTCCTTGTGTGTCCAATCACACTTGGCCAATAAAGAATTCTATTCTATTCTATTCTAACAATTCATATTAACAGTAATATGCAAAAAAAAAAAAAGCAAGCAATCAAATCCCAGTCAAGCCTTTCTTAACACCCACTCGCTTACTCCTCCATTTTTTCCTAGCCAAAGCCAAGAAATCCTAAGCAATTGCAGGAGACTCAGATGGAGAAACAGACGGACCATCTGCTTGGTGGCACCCACTGCAAAAAGCACAATCTTGTCAACAATGCTGAGGAACGCTGGCTTTAAAAAAAAAAGGAAAAACTCAACTCACATCACAAATGGATGCCATGCAACCTCTTGCAACGAAATAAAAGGGGTTTGCTCCAAAGGATTACAGGAAAATAAGAGGAGGAAAACCTCCTTGCGTTGAAGCTAAAGGTGGAAGTTCCTAATACGGTAGTAAAATCAGTTGACTGTGCAGCTACTTCCTCTCTCTAAAAAAAGACAATGGGCTTCCATAGCTGAGGATTTTTAAGCTTCCATTCGGTTAATAGTTGACTTTTGCGGCCCCTGGGATCATTTTCGGCATCTCTGCCAGTTTCCCGCTGCATAAACGCAAGGTGTGATAGAACCCAGATTAAGGCACAGAAGGAGAAGAGATTATTTTAGAGCTCATAAAATAAGCCTTTCTTAATCTGAATACCCCTCCAAATATTTGCACTCCAGTTCCAAGAATTCCACAGCCAACACAGTCATGGGGGAAAATCCTGGGAGCTGAAGTCTCCAGGCACATTTGATTGTAGATGAAGCTTCCTGTCCCAGGGTCATGGGATCCCCTTTTGCGACCTTCCGACAAGCCAAGTCAATGGGGAAGCCAGATTCACTTAACAATCGGGTTACTCACTTAACAACTGCAGTGATTCGCTTAACAAATGTGGCGAGGAAAGTCGTAAAAAGGGGCAAAGCTCACTTAACAAATTTCTCACTTAACGACATAAATTTTGGGCTCAATGGTGGTCGCAAGTTGAGGATTACCTGTGCTCACGGTTCAGCCTGGAAGCTCAGAGGCTGATTTTAAAACCCTCATCCTCTCCTTGTTGTGAGAAGTCTTGAAAGTCACTCCTGACAAAGATGGGGAAAACATTCTCTGTGGCTTCAACATTTAGATGATAGATGGATGGATGGATGGATGGATGGATAGAGATGATAGAGATAGAGATAGAGATAGAGATAGATAGATAGATAGATAGATAGATAGATAGATAGATAGATAGATAGATAGATAGATAGATAGATAGATAGATAGATAGAGATTAGATAGATATAGATAAATAGATTGATTGATAGATGATAGATATGGATGGATGGATGGATGGATAGATGGATGGATGGATGGAAGGATGAAAGAAAGAAAGAAAGAAAGAAGGAAGGAAGAAAGGAGAGAAAGAAAAAGAAAGAAAGAAAGAAAGAAAGAAAGAAAGAAAGAAAGAAAGGAAGGAAGGAAGGAAGGAAGGAAGGAAGGAAGGAAGGAAGGAAGGAAGGAAGGAAGGAAGGAAGGAAGGAAGAAAGGAAGAATTGGACTGGGAAAATAACCGAGGCCTGAGTTTGAGAAATTGGGGAAGCTGTCTTTCCAATCATCAAAAGCCAAGACTAGGATGACGGGAAGGGGAAAACGTTAATTCTTTGATTCGTGTCTGATCCAGACAGCCGCGTCTCCCTTCCCGTCACATCAGCAAACGCACAACAGTTTTTGAAATGCAAATCTGGAGCTTGGGCGAGTCCATCTATATTGTCTTTTCTCTTGATCAGCAATAGTTTTTTTCTTCTTTATGACACAGTATTCCGGGCGTTCAAGAATTCCCTTTCATGTGACAGCCAGCCTTCCACAGATTAGAGCTCAGCTCTGCAGATTTCGGCTATTCCTTAATACCTGGGTCTCCTCTTCCATTCTGGCTTGTAAAAAGCCGCTCCCTGAACATTTGAAATCCCAAGATTGTTTTGCCTTGTGGATTTACACAGCTGTATCCCCACATGGCAGCAGTTAGGTCCCTTACACAAAAGGAGGAAAGAGAGAACACAAGGAAGAAACCCAGTGGTCCTTGACTTATGACCACAATTCGGTCTCTGGTCTAAGACTTATAATAAGCTGATTGATTGGCCACAATTCAGCCCCACCTTTCTGTCGCTAAGCGAAACAATTGTTCCGTGAGCTTTGCCCCGCTTTACGGCTTTTCTCGCCACAGTCATTAAGTGAATCAGTGCAGCTGCTAAGGCAGGAACACGATTCTTAGGGGAATCTGGCTTTCTCCATTGACTTTGCTTGTCCGATGGTCACGAAAGGGGATTGCACGAAGCCAGGATACGACAACCATCATTTCAGCCTTCCTGGGGTTGGAAGGGACCTTTAGTGGCCATCAAGACCACGCCCCAGAGTGTCCGTCACATCTCACAGGTGTTCCAACCTCAGTCCCAGAACATCCAGCAAATTGATAGGTACAGTTGCAAATGGCCAATGGTGGTTTTGTCTCTCTCTATCCGCTGAAGACAGAAACCAATATGGGTTACTATGTAATTACCATTGTTTTTAATCATGGGAAGAAATCAGCTACCACGGGCACCTAATTAAGACACAGCAAGGAGCTCAATAGCCACAAGGAGACTCCACTATTCAAAAGAGAGATAAAATACCATTACGACATCTCCCTTTTAATCCTAAGAGGTGCAAATGAAAAAAGCAGGATTATTGTCAGAGTTATCCGAAAGGAGTAAAGAGTGGAAGAATTAAAACCGAAATTATTTTTACTAGGCATTTTTAGGATGAAAATTACAAAAGAAGATAGATATTTGATATTACATATTACCACAGCACTGCCTATGCCCAAACCTGGAAAACGGATACCACACCAACTATGTTAGCTGTCGTTAGGAAAATATTAGAATGCGCAGAAATGTGCAAATCATCAATGGAAATTCAAGACAAAGACGAATCAGATTTTTATAAAGCTTGGGACAAGTGGTATAGCTGGCTAAAACAAAGTAAATATCAAAAGCTACTATAACATAATGTCATAAATGAGTAAGCCGGGGGTTTGGTCTTTGTCCCCCTCTGCTGAGTGTGGAAACAGAAGTGGAGGGGGACTTAGGTCCATTCCCAGGTGTAGTATGAATGGTATGCATGATCTGTCGGGAGAGGGGGGGACCAGTAGGGGAGGGGAGTGGATCTCTGATGGGATGGGGGACGGGAGGATTACGGTCATAACAGGGAGAGGTAGGTATGGCGGGAGCAGAGGGGTAGGCCGCTCTCGGGGAACGAGAACTCGCTGTCTCCAAGCGATTTCTTGTTCTTGCCCCTCTGGTTTGGTTCCATCTTGCTCAACCCGAGGTCCTGGTAACCAGGGATGTCAGGGCCCTGGGCTCAAGCTGCTGCTGTTGAATGCCAGGTCAATTACCAACAAGGCCCCCCTTGTACGGGATTTAATCCTGGAAGAGGAGGCGGACCTGGCATGTATTACTGAGACCTGGCTAGGCCAGGAGGGGGGGTTCCCCTCTCCGAGATGTGCCCGGACGGGTTCTCAGTTCAGCATCAGCCGCGACCCCAGGGAAGGGGTGGAGGAGTGGCGATTATAGCTCGCCAGAACCTTAATCCTCGAAGGAGCCCTGCCCCGGAGATTGTTGGGTGTGAGACGCTCCTTCTGAAGTTGGACTTAAGGGTCCAGGTGGGCCTTTTGCTAGCGTACCTGCCTCCTAGCTACGTTACAAAGGCCCTGCCTGTTCTGCTCGAGGCAGTAGCAGGGCTGGCGATTGAGTTCCCCAGGTTGATGGTGCTGGGGGACTTTAATTTGCCATCGCCCGGTGAAACCTCGGAGGCAGTCCAGGAGTTCATGGCTTCCATGACAACCATGGACCTGACCCAAGTAGTTCAGGGTCCGACTCATGAGGGAGGTCACACGCTTGACCTTGTGTTTCTCTCGGGGCAGTGGAGAGATGATCTGAGGCTGAGGGGTTTAGTCACAGTACCCTTGTCGTGGTCAGATCATTTCCTTCTGAGGTTGGATTTCATGGCACCACTCCTCCACCGCAAGGAGGCGGGGCCGATTAAGTGGTTCCGCCCCAGGCGCCTAATGGAATCTGAAGGATTTCAGAGGGAACTTGGGGAAATACCTGACTCCCTGGTACACGATTCATCTGAGGCTCTAGTGGCTGCCTGGAATCGGGCGGCAACGGGGGCTTTAGATCGGATCGCGCCTTTGCGGCCTCTCCGTGGCAGCGGATCCCGGAGGGCTCCTTGGTTTACTGAGGAGCTCCGGGAGATGAAGCGCCTAAAGAGACGCCTAGAGCGACGATGGAGAGCCAGTAAAGCTGAGTCTGACCGGACACTTTTAAGAACTTGCATTAAGTCTTACTTAGCGGCGATAAGGGCGGCAAAATGCTCGCATTTTTCTGCTCTTATTGCGTCCGCCGACTCCTGCCCAGCCGCCCTGTTTAGGGTGACTCGTTCCCTCCTAGCCAAGGGGGGAGTTGAAGATCCCTTGCAGGGCAGAGCTGAGGAATTTTCTCAGTTTCTGGCGGACAAAGTCGTTCAGATTCGGACAGACCTGGACTCCATTTGGACAGGGCAAGCCGAGATGACAGGGGCGAGTCTTAGTCCTGTTATATGGGACGAGTTTGAGCCTGTCACTCCTGAGGATGTGGACAAGGCCATAGGAGCGATGAGCGCCTCCATCTGTTTATTGGACCCGTGCCCCTCCTGGCTGGTCTCTGCCAGCAGGGAGGTGTCACGCGGCTGGCTCCAGGCGGTTGTGATCGCCTCTTTGAGAGAGGGATCCATCCCGCAGCCTTTAAAAGCTGCGGTGGTGAGGCCCCTCCTCAAGAAGCCTTCCCTGGACCCAGCGGATTTAAAAAACTTCCGTCCAGTCTCCAACTTACCCTTTTTGGGTAAAGTTGTTGAGAAGGTGGTGTCGCTCCAACTCCTGCGGCTATTGGAGGATACTGATTATCTGGATCCCTTTCAATCGGGTTTCAGGCGCGGCTACAGTACGGAGACTGCTTTGGTCGCACTGATGGATGATCTCTGGCGAGCCCGGGATGGGGGTTATTCCTCCATCCTGGTGTTACTTGACCTCTCAGCGGCTTTCGATACCATTGACCATGGTATCCTTCTGCGTCGTCTTGGGGAGATGGGAGTGGGAGGCACTGTTTTACGGTGGTTCTCCTCCTACCTCTCTGACAGGACGCAGTCGGTGTTGACAGGAGGACAGAGGTCGGCCCCTAGGCCCCTGGTTTGCGGGGTGCCACAGGGCTCGGTCCTCTCGCCCATCCTGTTTAACATTTACATGAAACCGCTGGGTGAGATCATCCGACGACACGGGGTGAGGTATCAGCAGTATGCTGATGATACCCAGTTGTACATCTCCACCCCGTGTCAGTTCAGTGAAGCAGTTGATGTAATGTGCCGCTGCCTGGACGATGTGAGGGTCTGGATGGGAGTGAACAGACTCAGGCTCAACCCAGACAAGACTGAGTGGCTCTGGATATTGCCCCCCAGGGACTATGTCGACTGTCCCTCCTTGGTTCTTGGGGGAGAAAAATTGGCTCCCTCAGAACAGGTTCGCAATTTGGGTGTCCTCCTAGACCCACAGCTAAAATTGGATCAACATCTTTCAGCTGTGGCTAGGGGGACCTTTGCACAGATCCGTCTCGTGCACCAATTGCGACCCTACTTGGAGAGGGAGGCTCTGCTCACAGTCACTCATGCCCTTGTCACCTCACGGCTAGACTACTGTAACGGGCTCTACATGGGGCTACCCTTGAAGAGCATCCGGAGACTACAATTGGTACAGAATGCAGCTGCGCGAGCTGTAGTGGGTGTACCGAGATACACCCACGTAACACCTATCCTCCGCCAGCTGCATTGGTTGCCAATTAGTCTCCGGTTGCAATTCAAGGTGTTGGTTTTGACCTTTAAAGCCCTACATGGCTCAGGGCCAGGTTACCTACGGGACCGCATCCTACCACATACCTCCCTAAGACCGGTTAGGTCCCACAGAGAGGGCCTCCTCCGGGTCCCATCGGCCAAACAATGTCGATTGCCGGGGCCGCGGGGGAGGGCCTTCTCTGTGGGAGCCCCGTCCCTCTGGAACCAACTTCCACCAGAGATCCGGACCATCCCCACCCTGCTGGCCTTCCGTAAAGCCTTAAAAACATGGCTCTTCCGGCAGATGGGGTGAATAGGATAATCAGATTCCCCCTGAATGTTGTGTTTATTATGTTTTTTTTTTAAATTATATCTTAATTACTTTTTTAACTTAAATTATGATTATTGTTTTTAAAATGTACGTTTCTTATTCATGCTGTACGCCGCCCTGAGTCCCACGGGATTGGGCGGCCTATAAGAGCGTCTAAATAAATAAATAAATAAATAAATAAATAAATAAATAAATTAAGGAAAATATTATAAGTATGTTACTAAGACGACTTTAGTACAATCCTCTTCTGGTTCGGTATTATTCGTTTGTTTAACTGTGGACAACCTCACTTTCTGTATATATAATGCAATATAACAAAATATAACATAAGAGATATAAAGAGACCAAAGTTATTTAGGATGTAGAAACTGAAATGGGTGACTCAATTTATTAAAAATGATTTACTGTATTTGAGAATAAATCGGTAATAACGGAAGGACGATAATACCATAAATTGCAAATATATAAGGAAATAATATTGATAAGCTGCAAAGGAAAATTGAAAATGTTTGTTACGACTTAGATATATCTTATGTCTAAGTTCGTTGTTCAGTTTGTTTAATGTTCGTTTTTGTATATATGTATATATGTATGTCTGTGTTGTTTTTAAAGGAAAAATCAATACAGATTATTTTGGGGTGGGGGGGAAAGAGTGGAAGATTTGGCTAGCCAGATTGCAACTGAGTGTTAGATGGCTGAAATGCCTTTTTTCTTTTTAAAGCAGCAGGCTGAGATTTTTCAGTGCAGACAGAGAGGAATTTCCCAAATCCAAACACTGCAGAAGTACAACACGGGGTTTTCTACACAAATTCTGCAGAGATCTGCTTTTAGTAATAAAGTACAAAAACCATTCAACGATAATTCAGAAACTTCCCTATTTCTATAACGCCAATCGCAGCGAAGGCCATTATAATCTAGCCATTTCATCCAATCTCTCTTCTTTGTTGTATTGGAGAAATGAAAAACTAAGACAAGCCCTTTTGTTCAGGCTGCAGAGGAAGGCACTACTATACAGATACGCCTTGACTTACAACCACTCGTTTAGTGACCGTTCAAATTTACAAAGGCACCGGAAAAAGTGACTTGCGACCGGTTTTCACATGAGGCTTGCAGGTCAGGTGATCAAAATTCGGATGTCTGGCAAACGGGCATGTATTTATGACGGTTGGCTTGTCCTGGGGTCACCGTGATCACGATTTGTGACCTTCCCAGCTGGCTTCTGACCAAATCAATGAGGGAAGCCAGGTTCGCTTAATGACCACATGATTCACCTAATGACTGCCACGATTGGCTTAACAGCTGCGGCCAAAAAAGGCTGTAAAATGGGGCACAGCTGACCTAACAAGTGCCTTGCTTAACAACAGAAATTCGGGGGCTCGGTTGCGGTCGTAAGTCAGATTCCCTACACCTTCAGCAAGTTTACTCATTCTACCCTCTATCCTGTTTGAGATCCGAACAATATATTCCCGGAAAATCCTCCAGCAAAAAAAAAAAAAGGCAGGGGGCAATCTGTTGTCAGCAGGTCTACAAAAACAGCAAGAAAATCCCAGAAAAAATCAGCTTTTATTATTTGCTTTAGAAGGTTTGGCTCCCAAAAGATCAGACTCTGGGCTGCTATCATCGACGGACACAGGGTGGGGAAATTTTCCGCAAAAGGCTTTCCAGGAAGGAACGTTCCAAATATTTCCTGCCAGTAACCACTGCAAAATTGGACAGAGATATAACACAGGTAGTTCTCGACTTATGCCCACAATGGAGTCCAAAATTTCTGTTTGCGAAGTGAATTTTGCTGCGTTTTGACTTTTCTTGGCACATTTGTTAAGTGAATCCTTGCAGTTGTTAAATGAGTGACATTTGGTTGTTAAATGAACCTCATTGCCTTTGCTTGTCAGAAGGTCGCTAAAGGGGATCGCATGACCCCGGGACACCGTCGTAAATATGAGTCAGTGGTCTGAATTTTGAACGTCTGTCCCTATGGGGATGCTGCAATGATCGTAAGTGTGAAAAACGGTCATATTTTTCAGTATTTTTAGTGAACGGTCACTAAATGAACAGCTTGTAAGTTGAGGATCTCCTGTATTTTAACAATGCCAGAGAATGATAAGTTCCTGTCTTAAATTAAGACTCACTACACACCAGTGAGACAGGAGAAGTTGAAACAATGTCCCATGTAATGTTTGATTGCGCCCTATACTCAGATTTGAGGGAACATCAGCTGGGCAGGATCTTTTATACCAGCACCCCTAAGTCTAAAGAGAGCTTCTTGCAACACTGTCTGTTAGGTTCAAACTTGCAGCTGGTGAAATGGATTGCCAAATTTGCGGTAAAGTTGATGGGAAAAAGGACAAAGTTGGTGCAGCAGAATGTGGTAGATTGTAGGAAAGATCGTTTGATTTAATAATGCAATTTTAATAGTAGTTTTAAGACTGATTGGGTAGATGCAGGGGTGACATTATAATATAATTTTAATCATATTTAATTTTTATCTCAAATGATTGCATTTTATTCTGATCTCATTTAGATCGTATTTTATTCTAATTTTATTTTAAATCGTGCATTATTCCAATTTCATTTAAATCGTTTCACCAAACTTTGATCTGTTTTTGGAACTCTGCATTTTGATATGGCCCAAGGGCTAATCAATAAATAAATCCATTCACTACACCAGTCACAACCATTCTAAGGTTAAACTTTAAAACGTTGTGTTTATTCGGCCCCAGTCCTTAACTATGACTGACTGGGGTTTTTTTTTTCCCCAAGATACATGATGTTTTAAAAAAAAATGCCCAAAACAATCTGGGAAATTTTCCAGTTCACATTCTCGAGAAAATCTACAACACTTGTCCTGGAACAGGACAAGGAAACCAATAACCCAAGTTTAAACGCGAATGTTCTCCAAATCCGGAGCCAAGACTAAATGTCATAATAAGATTGTTTACCACTGCATTCTTGAAAGCCTGCTCAGTGTCGTGTTTTTTTTTAAAAAAAGAAATTATTGCTGGAGCCCATGCCCATGGAAAATGCAGAGAAGCCAAGGACCTTATTTAAAACAATGCTATAAGTTTTTCCCCCCATGCTGTATCGCTCTGATAAACAACTAATTCCCACTAATTCCCACAACACTGTTTATGCCCTGGGATGTCAAACCATCTACTCGGGCTGTATTATTTATTATCCTTCTCACCTGTCCTACTATGTCCTTAGCTTCTTATGACTACAACTGTGTTGTTATAGCTCATGATTTATGCTTTTAGTATTCTATTATGATATATGTCGGGGTGTATGGGGTGCTCAGGGAGGGGGTAGCACCTCTGGTGTAGGGGCATGTCGTGTCCTTTTATGGCAGCTCATTTTAGGGCAGCTTTTAAGGGCAGCTCGTTCACCTTTGGTCCCCACCTGTCACTCAGCTCTCACCTGTGGCTCCTAGCAGCTGTAGCATGCACAGCGGCCACACCCCGGGCAACAGCTTCGACAGGCTGGCCAAACCAGGTTGAGAGGAGCCATTGGGTCATTGACCTTCGGTGAGATAGGGACTTGTCCATCCCGAGCATGTGAAGACAGATTCTGGCGGACTAAGCGGATGAAATCTACTAGAATAGGACAACGGTCATGAAGGCGGTCTCTGCAAGCGATGTGGTACGCTAAGAGCACGGCAAGACACGAAAGACGCCCTGGTCAACCACTGCACCCAACCCATCTCCAACTGTCTCGACTCTTGTCCTGCTATTTGGAGCAAGATGGAATCTGGGAAGAGAGAGTGAGGCTGACTACGTGCACCTCTCCCTCACTTTAATCCAATTCACGCGCAAGTCTTGACATCCCACCCCCAGATGTCAAGGTCCTCTTTGAACACGATGGAGGAACATCATGATATATGTTGGTTACTTTAGTATCCTATGACTATGAGTGTTGTTATCTATGATTTAAGGTGATTTATTATTATGATTATCACTTGTTGCTTGCATGTACACTTACCGTATTTTTCGGAGTATAAGACGCACCTTTTTACCCTCAAAAAGAGGGTGAAAACCTGAGTGCGTCTTATACACCGAATGCAGCCCCACCCAGCCACCCCCACCCTTTGGCCTCTGCCTGCCAGCAATTTACCTCTTTGCAGCAAACAGGGCAAAGCACAAGAAGAGCACAAGAAGAGATAAACTGCCTCCCGATCTACAGCTGACAGGCATGCAAGCCACGTGGTAAAATGAAACTAACTACGGTGGCTGTAATGTGACAAATTGCTGGGAGATAAAACTGCTGGCAATATTAGACTGCTGAAATTGAAAAGAGGCAAGCTATAGCTGCTATGGCTCAGAGCTAGAGCTCTTGCCTCACAATCAGGAGGTTGTGAGTTCTATCCTAGGTAGAGGCAGATTCTGTTAATACCGCACCGGGGACAAATACCTTGTGTGTGTGTGTGTGTGTGTGTGTGTGTCCAATCACACTTGGCCAAATAAAGAATTCTATTCTGTTCTAAAGAAGAGCAGAGTTTATAGGTAGCTTTGCACCTTCAAAGGAGCGTTTTTTCCAACAGCAACATTAATTTGCATGTTGTGGTTTTAGCTGGCTTTGGAAGACTTGGCTCTTCCAAAAATGCTTAAGGAAGCATCAGACACACCTTTTAGCACAATGCTATAAAAACCTCTGCTGTTGGTTTCTGGGCTGCAACCCCATAATGGGATTCGCTGGGCTTTCGCTTGGCTCGCTGCATAAATCCAGACAAGAGGTTTGTAAACTATAGATTAAGACTTGAAAACAATGGGTGATTCCTGCGTGCTAGGTTTGATTCGTCAAAATGTAGCCATGCCAAGCAATGGCATTGGGATCTCAAGTGTTTGGCCCTTATCGGTGTTGTATAATGTTGCAAAAGAGCCCACATAATAATAATAATAATAATAATAATAATAATAATAATAATAATAATAATAATAATAATAATAATAATAATAATAATAACAACAACAACAACAACAACAACAACAACAACAACAACAACAACAACAGAGTTAGAAGGGACCTTGGAGGTCTTCTAGTCCAACCCCCTGCTTAGGCAGGAAACCCTACACTACTTCAGACAAATGGTTATCCAACATCTTCTTAAAAACTTCCAGTGTTGGAGCATTCACAACTTCTGGAGGCAAGCTGTTCCACGGATTAATTGTGCTAACTGTCAGGAAATTTCTCCTTAGTTCTAAGTTGCTTCTCTCCTTGTTTAGTTTCCACCCATTGCTTCTTGTTCTACCCTCAGGTGCTTTGGAGAATAGCTTGACTCCCTCTTCTTTGTGGCAACCCCTGAGATCTTGGAACACTGCTATCATGTCTCCCCTGATCCTTCTTTTCATTAAACTAGACATACCCAGTTCCTGCAACCGTTCTTCATGTTTTAGTCTCCAGTCCCCTAATCATCTTTGTTGCTCCTCTCTGCACTCTTTCCAGAGTCTCAACATCCTTTCTACATCGTGGCGACCAAAACTGAATGCAGTATTCCAAGTGTGGCCTTACCAAGGCATTGTAAAGTTGTACATACAAGGACTATGTGCTTTTTCTCCCTAATTCTATTAATAATTCAATGAATCGTTTATACGTGTCTATGCAGAAGTCGCACCTATCTAATTTAATTCCATTTTACATCCAAATTAAGCTTTTCATCCTCGGTTCTCCTTGCTCCACATCTCAACATAGCAGTATCAGAAAGAAGAGGGGGGGTCAACCTATTCTCCAAACCACCTGAAGGCCGGACAAGGAGCAATGGATGGAAACTAATCAAGGAGAGAAGCAACCTGGAAATAAGGAGAAATTTCCTGACAGTGAGAAGAATTAATCAGTGGGACAGCTTGCCTTCAGAAGTTGTGGGTGCTCCATCACTGGGGGCTTTTAAGAGGAGATTGGACAGCCGTTTGTCTGAAGTGGTGTAGGCTTTCCTGCCTGAGCAGGGGGTTGGACTAGAAGACCTCCAAGGTCCCTTCCAATTCTGTTTTTCGGAATATTTGTGCAGGTTTTCTCTGGAATGCAATAATTCACTCTCTCCCATACGTGTCTTTCCAGCTGCTCACTTTTTTAAAAAAAATCATATAGCACCTTGATCAAGAGTCTTAAGGCTGCCACAACTTCCACCCATGATAAATAAAAAAATCTCTACCAGCAGGGAGGAGAAATCAGAAGGTCTACTTTTTAGATTCCTAGCTTGCCTCTTTTCCTTAAAAGATATTTCATGGGGAGGGAAGAGATAGGAGGAGGAGCAACTACAAGATGGACCTTCCCAAGCCACGTTTCGTTATTCAATCAAATGCCAAACATGGAGATACTCCAACTGCATAAACACTGGCCTAAAATGACCTGCTGCCTAATGGACCGAAGAGGGCAGGAGTTGTAGTGCAAATCTTAGGAAGCCATCAGATGACTGGCATAAAGTGGAAGAGTGGCATGCAGCTTTTCCCCCCCTTCTTCCTCGGATGATGTTACCTAGTTTGGGTAATGAAATGTCTGCAAGAAAACCACCAAGCTCAGAGAGCACCAAGGAACCCTCAGTTCTCCTCCTCTTCCTCCTCCTCACAAAATCCTCTCCCTTCTAGCACTGAAGATGTTACTTAGAACCCCAGGCCTCTTCCTCTTCCTCCTCTTCCTCCCCCTTGCAAAATCCTCTCCCTTCTAGCATTGAAGATGTTACTTAGAACCCCAGGCCTCTTCCTCCTCCTCTTCCTCCTCTATAACTGTCTGGTTTGGGTCTGCAACCCAACAAGACAGACACAGACTTCAGAGGATAATCAGAACTGCAGAAAAAACAATTGCTGCCAACCTGCCTTCCATTGAGGACCTGTATACTGCACGAGTCAAAAAGAGGGCCGTGAAAATATTTACTGACCCCTCGCATCCTGGACATAAATTGCTTCAACTCCTACCCTCAAAATGTCGCTATAGAGCACTGCACACCAAGACAACTAGACACAAGAACAGTTTTTTCCCCGAACGCCATCACTCTGCTAAACAAACAATTCCCTCACCACTGTCAAACTATTCACTAAGGCTGAATTACTATTACTATTAGTCTTCTCATCGTTCCTATCACCCATCTCCTCCCACTTATGACTGTATGACTGTAACTTGTTGCTGGTATCCTTACAATTTATATTAATATTGATTGTTTCCTGATTGCTTAGTTGAACCCTATGACAACCATTCTTGACAAATGTATCTTTTCTCTTATGTACACTGAGAGCCTATGCACCAAAGACAAATTCCTTGTGTGTCCAATCACACTTGGCCAATAAAGAATTCTATTCTATTCTATCTATTCTATTCTATCTATCTATCTATCTATCTATCTATCTATCTATCTATCTATCTATCTATCTATCTATCTATCTATCTATCTATCTATCTATCTATCTATCTATCTATCTATCTATCTATCTATCTATCTATCTATCTATCTATCTATCTATCTATCTATCTATCTATCTATCTATCTATCTATCTATCTATCATCTATCTATCTATCTATCTATCATCTTCCTCCTCCTCCTCCTCCTTCTCCTCCTTGCAAAATCCTCTCCCTTCTAGCACTGAAGATGTTACTTTTGAAAATCTGCTTCAAACTGTCCTCAGTTCTTGCTGCTGCCAATATGTCAGTTTGCCTTTTGCCTTGTAGCCCTTTGTGCAATTTCTTGATCAAAGGCAAGGTATCCGTCTTCTTAAGGTGCAGGGAGGACATTAAAGATGAGGTGGTATCAAAAACAAATCAACAACCTCAAGAGTGTATAGAGGCACACAGGCTCTAGTCTAGGGGAACTACGGCAGGTTTCTTGGCCGCACGGAAGTCAACCATGGAAGAAAACAGAGAAGAAGCAATGCAGGACTATCTGGGCCAAGTTCCAGGTCAGTGTCTCTCAATCTTGGCTGTTTGAAGATGTGTGGACTTCAACTCCCAGAATTCGCCAGGCTGGATGCGGAATTGTGAGTGTTGAAGTCCACACGTCTTCAAGCAGCCAAGAGAAGTGAGATGGGTGGACTTCAACTCCCAGAATTCGCCATGTTGGCTGAGGAATTCTGGGAGTTGAAGTCCACACAAATCTTCAAGTAGCCATGGTTGAGAAAACACTGTCCCAGGAGTTATTAATCCTCTAGAACTATTCTCTCAAGGTAAGAAACAGACCCAACAATGCTACAAAATCCTCCACATAAATCAGAGGTCTTCAAACTTGGCGACTTTAAGACTTGTGGACTTCAACTCCCAGAATTCTGGGAGTTGGAAGTCCACAAGTCTTAAAGTCGCCAAGTTTGAAGACCTCTGTTTTAAAGGATCAAGGCAACTGAGGAAGAACAGAGAGCTTCCAAGAATTTTTTTTTCCAGAGGAAATCTGTGGTTCTCAAGTGTATTTAAAGAATTTAAGGGACAACCATCCACTGGAGCCCAGAGCCATACTGGAAAAGACAGAGCATCCATTGTTTCAGTAAAACTACCCAAAGGGTGCAAATGATGTTGTTTTCTCACAATGCTAGCAAGACTTCACAAAGTTGTTTTCAGTACGTCGCAAAATTGTTTTTCAACTAACATTCTTGCAATGTCTTCCCTCCCAATGAGCGGATGCTCTTGAGAACTTTGCATCTCCTTTTAAAAAAGAAATTCTTAGGTATGGTTCTAATAGGTTTTTGTGGCTTAAAAAGAACAAACAGAAATCGAGTGAATATTTCGAAACATAGAAAACTGATGGCAGAAAAAAAAAGCCGGTGTTCCATTGAGCCTGCCTGCCCTTTTGAGATTTATTATTTTTTAATTTCGGATGATGGACGTGTGTTTATCCCAAGCATGTTTTAAACTCGATTGCTGACGAAAGACAGGCTGGAAATTGGACATTTAAATGTCGAACGTTCTGGGATAGACCGCTGGATTCTGCCTGGCCAGAACTTCCGAGCTAAAAAGCCAGGATTTCTCAAACAATTGTGTTGTATAGAGAGAGCAGTCACTGCACAAAACAGAACAATCACTGCACAAAAACACCTCTGAACTCATTACTCACATGAACTCCAGGGCCTCTTGGGGGCAGGGTGTTGTGTGTGTGTGTGTTTTTTTTTTTAAACGCAGCTTCCACACCCTTCAGATAGGAAGAGAATATAAATAATGACTGGAAAAGCAAGCTACATCGGAATGTTGCATTTGAGTTGCATGTTTCTACCCAGAAAATTCTGGGGAGGGATGGGGAGGGAGGCCACAGATTTTCTCCACTTTCCCTATGAATCGATACGAAGGCTGCAGGCTCTATACAGGCCGTCTTTGACTTACAACAGTTCGTTTAGTGACCGCTCGAAGTTACAACGGCACTGAAAAAAGCGACTGAGGACCGTTTTTCGCCCGACCATTACAGCAACCCCGTGGTCAGCTGATCAAAATCCGGATGCTTGGCAACCGGTTCATATTTATGACGGCGGCCGTGTCCCCCGGGATCACGGGATCCCCCCTTTTTGCGACCTTCTGACAAGCAAAGTCCATGGGGAAGCCAAATTCACTTAACGACGGGGTTACTAATTTATCAACTGCAGTGATTCACTTAACAACTGTGGCAAGAAAGGCCGTAACACTTACTTAACAACTGTCTAGCTTAGCAACAAAAAATTTGGGCCCAATAATAACCATCATAACTTGAGCACAACCTGTAATGATAGATCATGCTATTCATCCAGAAGCGCATGGAGAGGGAATTCCCCATTTTTCCCCCCCATCGTATCCACAACACTTAAAACATGAGCATAGGAGTTGCCAGGGCTGGGGAAACCGAGTTCCTAGATCCTGCTGAACCGCAACATCCCAAAGCCCCATTTCAAATGGTCCATGGCGAAGAATTGCGGCATGCGAACAACAGTCTATGCTGGTATGCTGCCTTTGGATATGGAGGTTCTTCTGGCATCCTTTCAATTGGCTTTTGAAAGACAGGGGAAAGCAACTGGGGTTCAACCAGTAGGAAGAGAAAGGCATAATCCAGAGGGAGAGGGGAAACAGGGGAATAAAATCTTGGTGGTCTCTCTTCCAGAACAAAACCTGTCATTTCCTAGTTTTCTGTTTGTTGACTCAGAGTACAATATTCACAAATGCTTGTGTTCGGGAATGAGGAGGAAAAACATCCTTGTCAACTTCACCATTCAGTATGTGCATAAGAGAAGGACAGATCTCAAGTAAAAAAAATAAATTCTTTACATTTTTAAAGGACACCAGCCAGAGCAAAGAACTACTCAAAGAAATAGTGCAAGATCGGAAGATGTGGAGAGACCTGGCCCATAAAATCGCCAATAGTTGGATGCGACTGAATGGATAACATCATGATTATGACTATCATCATCATCATCATCATCATCATTGCATATTAAATGGCAGCTCTAACTGCCATTTAGATAGGAAGAAGCCCAATGTCCCTTCCATTTCCCTATGAATAGCATACAATTTTTATTTTACTTTATTGCCATTGCACCTTGTACTACGAAATTAAATGCAATCTTCAGTGTACATTGTAACTATAAAAATAAAACACAAACACCCCTCCTTCACATTCTATACAATTGAATTGAAAATCCAAATTTGTTGACTCTTCTTTGAGCCACTTCTTCACTGCGGTTTTCACTTCCTCGTCACTGGAATAAAAATCCTCCATACTCACCAGATTTAGCGCCTTCAGATTATCATCTCTCCGGCCCCATGAAAGAAGGTTTGAGAGGCAAACATTATTCCAGTGACGAGGAAGTGAAAACTGCAGTGAAGAAGTGGCTCAAAGGACAGTCAACAAAATTTTACAAGGCAGGGATACATGCTCTCATTCGAAGGTGGAACATTGCTATTGAGAGAAACGGTGATTATGTTGAGAAGTAGGGATGTGATCCACAGAGGACCAGCTTCATTTTGGTGTATGCTACAGGTTCCTGTGTTGGTAATTATACCGGTCCTAAAGAAAATGGCATTATGTTTTGACTCACCCTCGTATCAATTGGACCATAAGCAAGGCGCCTCCCCAACTGATCTTGTTGCCCAGGTTAGCTGCCATTGAGAAGGCAACCTTTTCAGTATTTGGATGCTAAGCCATGAAAGTCCCAAAAGGTGCTTTTCCCCCCCAAAAAAGGCAACTGGACTTTGTTTTTCCTTGAAGACAATCGTGACCCGACTGAGGACTGAGAATCTCCACAGACATTAAACCATGAAGGATTTTGCAGACTAACCTGCAACATACAGAAAGACTGTCTAGTATTTTAATGCAGGGGTTCCCACACCTTGGTCCGTGGACCGGTTTGTGTCCACAGCTGGAGGGGAGTGGTGTACAAGCAAAACTGTGTGTGTGTACAGGATCTAGGTTGTGAGCTCCTCCTCTTCCCTCCGCTCCCACCCAGGGTCCGTGGAAAAATTGTCTTCCACGAAACCGGTCCCTGGTACCAAAAAGGTTGGGGATCGCTGCTTTAATGGCTGGTGTTTTGTAGTTTCCAGCACAGACACAGAAGAATAAGACAAAAACAACACCACTGGAGGGTTTTTTTTTACAACGCAAGGCGATCATGAAGCCAAACAGAAATTTTCCACTACAATTCCCTAATGAATTGAAGCTACTGTAACACAGAACTTTAAAAATAATTAGCTCATTAAGCTCCAATGCTCCAGCAATATCCCATGATCAATGGTGGTAAATATCACCAAGGAATTCCCCCACTTTTCCCCTGGCGAAGCCACCACTCAGAATAACTAGGGCTTTTATACCGTTACATCCAGGCCAGGAGATCCAGATAATTAATTTCTTTCAAGTCAAATTTATTTCTAAGTAATTCCCAGCAGTTCAAAGGCCACCCTCTTATCTGGTACGTCTGACCAAAACTCGCAACTTAGTGATAATTACCCAAAATTTCAAGATCCAGGAAAGCCCTCTTCCCAAAAAAAATTCTACATTACCACCTGTTCCAAGATGATGTACAGAACCTCCTCATAAAAAGAGGTACTGGCCCTTCCAGGGATCTATCCAATAAGAGCAACTAAGGACAAAAATCTAAAAAAGCATCAGCAGAGCTAGACAAGTATTGTCTTCTTCCTGAGGCCATAATAATATAATTAAGGGATCTCATAAACTCTGACCAGGTGGCACCTCCATAATTCAACAAGCTCTTCAAAAATTTCACTATCTGAAGCACATACAAAGGATTTTGTAGGCAAAGGTCTTCCCAAACCTATTAAATTAGTCAGTTCTGCCTCAAATTTATCTCCAAGTAGTGTCTCCAGCAGTTGAGAAAGCTCTGCTGGGCAGTTCACTTAAGACACAACAATGATGGAGAAATAAATTCTCATTGCTGGCATCAGACCTGCACATAAGTGGACCTTGATCTGTGCCCAGTCAGATGTGTTGCAAAATTCATACTTCTGTGCCTTAAGTCATCTGTCAATTCATTTGACTTCAATCTGGGCTCACCAGAAACAGCTCTCCAGGGCGAAAGCCTCAACAACTCTTCTCACTTCAAAAGTGCCACAACGAAACCAGGATGTTGTCAGGATCACAATCTAGTTCCCCAGAGGATTCAGCAATCCTCAAAAGTCTCTGAGGATCAACCAGGTGAACCAGTCCCCGCCCTTCCAAGGAAGACAGGCACAGTCAGCTCAAGTCTCACCAGGATGCAATCTGTTTGCGACCATGAGATGGTTCTTATCCCGCTGATGCCCCCTTTGCTTCCAATCCCTCCCACTCCCAAACCCTAAAGCCAGGCTGGTATATAAATATACACGCACAACCTACTTATAACTCCCCAATTCCATTTGCACAATGCACTAAAGTAGATGATAGATAGATAGATAGATAGATAGATAGATAGATAGATAGATAGATAGATAGATAGACAGACAGACAGACAGACAGATGAAGATAGGTAGGTAGAACACATCTATTAGATTAGATAGATAGGACACATAGCTAGGACAGACAGAAAGAAAGGAAGGAAGGAAGGAAGGAAGGAAGGAAGGAAGGAAGGAAGGAAGGAAGGAAGGAAGGAAGGAAGGAAGGAAGGAAGAGATAGACAGACAGATAGACAGACAGATGATAAATAGATAGGATAGGATAGGATAGGATAGGATAGATAGATAGATAGATGAGAGAGAGAATGACAGAGAGACAGAGAGAGGGGGGGTATGATAGACAGACAGACAGACAGACAGAGAGAGGAGATAGATAGATAGATAGATAGATAGATAGATAGATAGATAGATAGATAGATAGATAGATAGATAGATAGATAGATAGATAGATATAGATATAGATAATAGACAGACAAACAAACAGACAGATAGGCAGAGAGATGAAAGAGAGAGATGATAGATAGATAGATAGATAGATAGATAGATAGATAGATAGATAGATAGATAGATAGATAGATAGATAGATAGATAAGACAGACACATTTTAACACCCAGTGTGAATTAGAGCCATCTGGTCACTCGATGGATTAATGCAGAAAAAGGCAGAATCCCATAACCAGGTGTTAAGCACGCTGAAGGAGCGCCGGCTCTGCTTATTATTATGGGCTGGAACCGCTCCCAGGATGGCCATGGAAAGTCCAGCACTGGCCTAAAGCCAACCGCGTCGGCCTGGGCACTTACCTCTCCCGGGGGGGCGGGAAACCCACAGACCAAGGGCAACCTGACCCCCCTGCCCCAAATGGGCAAGGACCCCGCCAGCCGAACTCACCTCAGCGATCCTTTCCAGACAACTACAAAGCCATAACAAGCACGAGGGTGATCAGGATCGTCTGCAAAGAGAGCCCATTGTAAGGAAGGAGAGGAAACCCCCTCCCCGTTCCTGAGTCGTGGGGCGGGGGGGGGAATACTCACATACCTCACCGTTGGGTGAGGGTCCCCTCCATGTACTCGTCCTCGGGGGGGGTCTCTTGCTCCCTCTAAGCCCCCCCTCCCCTCAGAAGGAACCTTCCCCCCCCCTCTTCCCCAAAAGAAACCACCTCCTCCTCTCTCCTTCCAGCTGGGGGCGCCCCAAAGGACCCCCCCCCCAACACTCCTCCCAGAAAGGTGGGGAGCGAGCTGGCCGTTGCTGAGGGGAGAGAGGGAGGGAGAGGTAGGTGGGGGGGGGGAATGATGGCGAACGGGGCATTCGGTTGCCCAACCCCGACCCGGACGGGAAGAGAGAGGGTCCAATTCGCTTACCCTCCTCTCCGCCACCAGCTCTCCTCAGCGACCAGAGCGCCTACTCGGGCTCAGCCTCCAGCATCACTTCCGGGGGGTGGGGCCTTCGCGGGGAGGGAGAGGGAGTCAGCTGTGGCGGCGCGGTGACGTAGGACGCGCTCCCACGCGCTTGACGCAGCGTAAGGGCACTTTGAGGGCTGGCTTTTGGGGGCTCTTTCTCTCCCCCCCCCCTCCCGTCGTTTTCGTCGCCTGCGGAGGTGAGCGAGGGCGAATATTTATGTTGGGGAATGGGGGGGGCACAATACCCTCCGGGTCCATATGTGTGTGTGTGTGTCGGGAGCAAAACTGCAGGTGAATCCGAAAAGGTGAGAGAGGAGCGTCTGTGCCAAAGACGAAGAGAACATCCCGAAAAGAGGAGGCACGGCAGAGGTGACACTCTTCCCCCCCCCCGCATCTATATTGGTATCGCCCACACGGCTCTTCAGTGGGACCGTCAGAGAGCAGCAGCGCATGCGTTGATTTTTGCCCTCTCCGATAGGGGGCGCTACAGGGTGGCAAGATGGCGTCAGTGCTGTCAATGAAACCTGAACCAAACTAGGACTCATTTGTGTGTCCCTGTTGGAAGCATTAATGAGTTTCCTTAGCAATAAGATTTTATTTATATTATATTATATTATATTATATTATATTATATTATATTATTATATTATATTATATTATAATATTATATTATTATATTATATTATATTATATTATTATTTTTTATTTTTTATTTTATTTTTTTTATTTTGTTTTTATTTATTTATTTAGGTGGGTAGGTAGGTACAGTAGATGCTTTGCTTCTCATCCTGGAGGAGGAGCTTTAGAGCTGGGGGTGGGGCCTCATTGCAGGGGTGGGGCCTGAAGACTAAGGGGTGGGGCTTCAGACTGCTGAAGGTCCAATCTAAATCCCTGGTAGAAGCCTTTAAACAGGTTTTATTTTGTCATGAAAGATACAGGTTTTATGTAAAAGAAAATTTGTATATTCTCCTCCGACCCATCCAAATAATGGCAACTGTCGTCGTAGGAAGAGACCCAATTCGTCACGCATGGTACAGTGAGCATATGTTCTTTATTATAAAAGCCAGTTCTTTTTTTCGAAAAAAACCCTGCCCTTTAGATAGTATTTTTCAAAAACTCACTGATGTCCTTTATTTGGGACATGTAATTTCTCCCGTTGGTACCATTTAATGCAAAGTACGTTTTGCACTCGTAGGAAAAATACATTGAGTTGCCTTTTCAAAATAAGTGTACATACCTTTATTCAAATATCCATTTTTGTTTTTCTTGGCTTGGCTCTTGAATTTTCCTTTGTAAAACAAAGTTATAAACATTTTTTTATCCTTACAAATCTCCTTCAGATTTTCCCCTTTTACAAGTTTGTTCTTTTATTTTTTTTCCAAGAAAATATGGCCATTGTATCTAGAGGAACCAAAACTGCAGAGTATGAGATTCTATAAGCATATAATAAAGTTTATTAATCTTCGAAGCTGGTACCAGATGCTGATTGGCAGCAGCCAGTCATTCATAGACAGACACTCTGTTAATCAAAGCCTTAATGAAATTATACAAAAGCAGCAATTTAGACCCAGGAGTTTGAAAGGCATTGCATTCAATTCACGGAAGAGCCCACCCACGTGTTTGCCTCAAAAGATGGTCTAGACTTTGAAGAAACAACCCACGTTCAAAGAACTGTATTGCTTGCTGTGGTTTTCTGGCTGCAGCCCACAAACCACCAATAGTTGTATAGTTCTTCAATGGGCTCAGTTGCCCTCAATCAAAGTCGTAGGTAGCAGGAAGGAACTGAGCGTGAAATCACAAAACATGAACTCCATGATGAAAAAAAAAAACTGGAGACAAATTGCTCAGTTTTACTCATCTTTTTTTATTTGGCTACAGTATAAATCCATCAGCACATCATGAATTTTATTGCTTGAGGCGGTTGCAAATCCAGTGGTGTTTTTTTTTAGTATCCCATATGGGGCATTAGATATAAACTGTTTTGTTTCTTTAAGAAAAACCTAGTCCAAATATCTTGCCTACAGCAACTTGGAACTGCCCTGGGGCTTTCCCCCATCCTTTAAAAAAAACCTTTATTATTTGTGTAAAGAAAGAAGGAAGTGAAAACCTAGAGATTTCCTCTAAAGCTGGCCTGTAAACCAAAAGATGAATAAGAAATGTTTTTTTTTAATGTTGAGTGATGTATTTTGGAGCATCTCTTTGCCTCAACAGATGAGGGCAATAAGCTAAAAAAAGGAAACTTAAGAAGTTTCAAGAAAAGATGTTACGGTCCTGAAACTGGGGAAATCAATTTAGCTGATTGACAAGCATAGCGGCCCCCAACCTTTTGGGCCCCAGGGACTGGTTCCGTGGAGAAAGGTTTTTCCGTGAACTGGAGAGGGTGTGGCTTTGCATGCTGCCTGCATCCCGCGGATTCACTTGCTTGTGTGTTTCGGTTGCTGGCATGCCGCAGACCAGTGCTGGTCTACAGACCGGGAGTTGGGGACCCCTGGACTACAGCAGCATTTCTCAAACTTGGCCATTTTATGATGTACGGACTTCAACTCCCAGAATTCCCCAGCCTCTTTTTAATTTTTGTAGTTTGTAGTTTTTAATTACTGTACTTTTTATACTGTGGATTCTGATATGTTGTGAGCCGCCCAGAGTCCCCCGGGAGTTGGGCGGCATAGAAATCCATTTAATATATAATATATTTAATATAGCCTGTGCTTGTCTGCACATCTTAAGAGTCGAGAAACACTGGATTTACAGTCTGTGGAGATTTTCAGTCATCCAGGTCATGGTTGTCCCAAAGGTACTTTTTCCAAGAGGCAACTGGACTTCCTGGTTTTTCTTTGAAGACGTTTCGCTTCCCATCCAAGAAGCTTCTTCAGTTCCGGCTGGATGGTGGGGAATCAATTCAGAGCTGAAGAAGCTTCTTGGATGAGATGCGAAAGGTCTTCAAAGAAAAGCCAGAAAGTCCAGTTGCCTCTTGGGGAAAAAAAGCACCTTTGGGACTGAGTTTACAGAATTAACCTATTATAACCCTACTTGGAGAGGGAGGCTCTACTCACAGTCACTCACGCCCTTATCACCTCCCGGCTGGATTACTGCAACGGGCTCTACATGGGGCTACCCTTGAAGAGTATCCGGAGACTACAATTGGTGCAAAATGCAGCTGCGTGAGCTGTGGTGGGTGTGCCTAGGTACACCCACGTAACACCCATTCTCCTCCAGCTGCATTGGCTGCCCATTAGTCTCCAGATCCAATTTAAGGTGTTGGTTTTGACCTTTAAAGCCCTACATGGCTCAGGGCCAGGTTACCTTCGGGACCGCATCCTGCCGCATACCTCCCTACGACCGGTTAGATCCCACAGAGTTGGTCTTCTCCAGGTCCCATCGACCAAACAATGCCGGTTGGTGGGGCCGAGGGGGAGAGCCTTCTCTGTGGGAGCCCCCTCCCTTTGGAACCAACTCCCTCCAGAGATTAGGACTATCCCCACCCTGCTGGCCTTCCGTAAAGCAATAAAAACTTGGCTCTTCCGGCAGGCGGGGTGAAAGTGAGACCAATTAGATTACATTTGGGTCTCCCCCCTTGGTTTATGAATGTCAGATGTTTTTTAATTTTTATAATTTTTAACTAGATGTTTTTATGTAACAATGATTTTATATGTTGTTAGCCGCCCAGAGTCCCTCGGGAGTTGGGCGGCATACAAATCTATTAAATTAAATTAAATTAAATTAAATTAAATTAAATTAAATTAAATTAAATTATGAACTTTTTCTTTGAGAGGTTTAAAAAAAAGAGTATTGTCTTGTGGCATCAAGGAAGAAAAATAAACCCTGGCGATTTTCAAAACACTGGCATCTGAGAAAAAAAGCAGCAATGACCTTTTTTGCCACGGTTGTTAAGTGAATCCGTGCGGTTGTTAAGCGAATCCAGCTCTCCCCATTGACTTTGTTAGTCAGAAGCCCGCTGCAACCATCATAAATACCTGCCAGTTGTGAAGAGTCCAAATTTTGATCATGTGACCATGCGGATGGTGCAACGGCCATAAGTGTAAGGACCGGTGGTAAGTCCCTTTTTCAGCATGGTTGTAACTTTGAACCATCATTAAACAAATGGATGTAAGTCAAGGACTACATGTCCTCCTGCTCCCTGTGCTAATATACCAGAGGTCAGCAACCTGTGGCTCTGGAGCCGCATGTGGCTCTTTCATCCTTCTATTGCGGCTCCCTCTCGCCAGTCGGCACCACAATTTTGAGAGGAGCTTCCGGTTAGGGAGGGGGGAAGCAGGGCATGCCAGGAGGAGACTCTATGGCAAGGGGAGGGTTTTCCAGTCAGCTCCACAATTGATAGGGCTTTCGGTTAGGACTGGTAGAGGAAAAAGGATGCCACGCTAGGAGGAGACTCTATGGTGGGGGAACCGGACTTCCGGTCGGCTCCATAATTGAATGGGAGGGGGGGCTTCCGGTTAGGATCTTTGCGGCTCTTTGAGTGTTTAAGGTTGCCGACGCCTGTAATATACCAACTTACCCATTCTCCAAGAAAAAAAGTCGAAATTTCCCCTGGGCCAAGTGGGCTGTCGGAGAGTGAAGTGATCTTTGCAAGTCTTCTCACTCACCTTCCCGTCAATGTCATAAGTAATTTACACCCCGTCTGGCCCTGCAGTGGCTCTCAAATCACCTTTTCAGGGATGAATCTGGCCAAATGAGATTTCTTTTCTGCAGCTAAATGCACCATCCCATTAAAAAAAAACCACACACACACACACACATATCACCTTTCCCAGCTGCAGAACAATTGAGGGTCATTACTTCAGCTAAATGTTATAATTTAGTTCCAGAAGACAACAAAATGGGTTGCATTTTCAAACGGAGTCAGTTAAGCAGACATGAAGATTGGGCACCTGGTTATTCTTCTGCCACCCTGACAATATAATTCTTCTGTGCGGGATTTAGGAGGGATAAAGAGGCAGCTATCAAGATATCCTTGGTGGTAAGGAATGCTCTCTTTGTTAAACCCAGCTTATAATAATAATAATAACAACAGAGTTGGAAGGGACTTTGAAGGTCTTCTAGTCCAGTCCCCTGCTTAGCCAGGAAACCCTACACCACTTCAGACAAATGGCTATCCAACATCTTCTTAAAAACTTCCAGTGTTGGAGCATTCACAACTTTTGGAGGCAAGTTTTTCCACTGATTACTTGTTCTAACTTCAGGAAATTTCTCCTTAGTTCTAAGTTGCTTCTCTCCTTGTTTAGTTTCCACCCATTGCTTCTTGTTCTACCTTCAGGTGCTTTGGAGAATAGTTTGACTCCCTCTTCTTTGTGGCAGCCTCTGAGATATTGGAACACTGCTATCGGGTCTCCCCTGGTCCTTCTTTTCATTAAACTAGACATACCCAGTTCCTGCAACTGTTCTTCATAGATGGCTCAGATGGCTCCTGTGACTTTAAGATACTTTTTGCAGGAGAAGGTACAATAAATGTTATTTTTCCTTATTAGGATTGCTGGGAGAACTGAATTCGCAATTCATCAGTTGTTAAAAGAACAAAACTCCAATGCTGGTTGGTTTTTAACAATAAACTATAATGTGCTTTATTGGCCTTAGCTTAATAACTTATTACACATATAAATATGAATGAGCCGAGGTGGTGCAGCGGGTAGAGTGCAGTACTGCAGGCCACTTTAGCTGACTGTGATCCTCAGGTCAGCGATTCAAATCTCACCGGCTCAAGGTTGACTCAGCCTTCCATCCTTCCGAGGTAGGTAAAATGAGGACCCAGATTGTTGGGGGGGGGCAATATAAATATACATTGCTTACTGGTGTAAACCGCTTAGAGAGTGCTTGCACTGTGAGGCGGTATATAGATTTCACAAATAAATAGATAGATAGATAGATAGATAGATAGATAGATAGATAGATAGATAGATAGATAGATAGATAGATAGATAGATAGATAGATAGATAGATAGATAGATAAATATGATAGAAAGACAGACGGGCAGACTGACGTGATACATAGATATAGAAAGAGAAGAATGAGAGAGAAAGAGAAGTGGGGTAGATGATAGAGAAGTAGAGACAGACAGACAGACAGATCGAATCCATCTTCTGTGTCCTGAGCCAAATGCAATTTATTTAGTAAACCAGTGTTAAAACATGATTTAGCATATGACCCAGTGAAACCTTTGCCAACCGTTCCCTAACAAGCCATCAATAATTTCCCTTGAGAACATTAAGAAAGAGAGCATTGTGCTCATCGGGTGCAGAGCTGAACTCATGAACAACGAAACCACAATATTTCGTTTACAAGAATGCTTTGCCGTGACAAGCTCAGCAGTCCTGCACAACAGACGTTGCTTTTGTTCACCGAAAAAAAAGATGGATTTGTCCAGCATTTTTGAGTCAGGCTTGCTTTCTGCGTGCGTCTCTGCTAGCTTGGACTCGTCGTGCCTTGGGTGCAAACGGAAAGCACGTTTTAAGCATTGGCATCTAACAAGATGGTGTCCTCCATAGCTTTCACCATCAATTCTCACAATCACTCTTAAGGGATGACGGAGGCTGATAACAGGTAGTCCTCAACATACGACCACAATTGAGCCCAAAATTTCCATTGCTAAGCAAGACAGTCGTTAAGTGAATTTTGCAGCATCTCCGTGGTCCAGTGATCAAAATTCGGACGCTTGGCAACTGACTCATATTTATGACGGTTGCAGTATCCCGGGGCCATGCGATCCCCTTTTGCCAACCTCCTGACAAGCCAAGTCAATAGGGGAAGCCAGATTCACTTAACAACCGTGTTACTCGCTTCACAACTGCAGTGATTCAACTTAACAACTGTGGCAAGAAAGGGTTATAAAATGGAGCAAAACTCACTTAACAACTGTCTTGCTTAGCAACATAAATTTTGGGCTCAATTGTGGTCGTAAGTCGAAGACTACCTGTTTTAAAGTTTGCATTGATAAATAGATGAACCATATCTTAATTCTGTGCAGATCACTCTCTTCAACTCTGTGGTTATTTATTTACTTACTTACTTACTTACTTACTTACTTACTTACTTACTTACTTACTTACTTATTTAATTGTGAGATTTATATACCGCCTCACAGTGCAAGCACTCTAAGCGGTTTACACCAGTAAGCAATGTATATATTTATATTGCCCCCAACAATCTGGGTCCTCATTTTACCTACCTCGGAAGGATGGAAGGCTGAGTCAACCTTGAGCCAGTGAGATTTGAACCGCTGACCTGCGGATCACAGTCAGCTAAAGTGGCCTGCAGTACTACACTCTAACCGCTGCGCCACCTCGGCTCTCCTATTTATTTATTATAAATAATAATTATTTATTATTATAATAATTTATTTAATATTTAATAATTATTATTTATTTATTTATTTATTAGTTGCATTTGTATGCCGCATTTGTATGTATATTTAATAATTATTTAGTTATTATAATTGGGGTTTGTTTTTTTCCCCTTTTTCGTTGTTCCCTTTCTCAACATTCTTGTGGTTTATTTATCTTTTAAGGAAGGACTGGGCATATTTTCACACCTGCTGATATCAGCCGGGTATTTTCTTGCCTTAAATTTAGCGCATGTAAAACTACGTAGCTAATTATCCACATTTGGGAGATAATTATAGTTTTCTTGGGGGGGGGGTTTCCCCTCCATTTTTGCCGGTTCTTTCCATGTTCGCCGATGGAGCCAAGAAAAATATTTGAAAACGGATTGAGCAAAATGTGAAAATATCCATCTGTTTGAAAGCCCTTTGTTTTTTTCACAGCCCCAAATGCTCACCCAGGAATCTTCTCTCCTTTCTCCAGATGACACCAATCGCTCGTCAAGAAATCCTTGGCCTTTACCGCAAAATATTCCGAATTGCCAAAACATGGAAGTCGGCAGCTGGACAGATGAAAGAGACGGAGAAAGAAAAACAGTATATTATCAGCGAAGCTAAAACATTGTTCCGAAAGAATCGAACTGTGAGTTAGCATTGGGTCTGGAGGGTTTTTTTTTTTTTTTTTTTGAATCAATGGGATTTGGGGTGGGCATCCAGGAAGGTGAGAAGGAGTGGTGCGGTGGCCTAGAGGTGGAGCTCTCGCCTCACAATCAGGAGGCTGTGAGTTCGATCCTAGGTAGAGCTCCGTGGTGGCGCAGTGGTGAGAGTGCAATACTGCAGGCTACTTCTGCTGCCTGCCGGCTGCCTGCAATTTGGCAGTTCAAATCTCACCAGACTCAAGGTTGACTCAGCCTTCCGAGGTGGGTAAAATGAGGACCCAGATTGTTGGGGCAATAGGCTGACTCTGTAAACTGCTTAGAGAGGGCTGTAAAGCTCTGTGAAGCGGTATATAAGTCTAAGTACTCTTGCCCTTCCTTCCTTCCTTCCTTCCTTGGTCCGCAGTGGTTAGAATGCAGTATTGCAGGTTAATACTGCCAACTGCCAGCAGTTCGATCCTGACCAGCTCAAGGTTGACTCAGCCTTCCATCCTTCCGCGGTGGGTAAAATGTGGACCCAAATTGTTGGGGGCAATAGGCAGACTCTATAAAACGCTTAGAGACGGCTGGAAAGCACTGGAAAGTGGTATATAAGTCTAAGTGCTATTGCACTATTGCTATTGCTAGAGGCGGGTATTTCTCTCTCTGGGCACATTGAGAATATATCTGCTGAACAAAACTCCGCATTGGTGTCAGGAAGGGCATCCCTCTTCCTCCCTCCCTCCCTCCCTCTCTCCCTTCCTTCCTTCCTTTTTCACTATCAATACTCTTCCTCCCTCCCTTCCTTCTTCTCATTCATTCATTATTCTTCCTCCCTCTGCTTCCTTCCTTCCTTTCCTCTCATTCACTCGTTATTCTTTCTCCTTCTCTTTCCTTCCTTCCTTTCCTCCCATTCCCTCTCATTCTCCTTCCTTCCTTCCTTCCTTCCCTCTCATTCCCTCATTATTCTCCTTCCTTCCTTCCTTCCTTCCTTCCTTCCTTCCTTCCTTCCTTCCTTCCTTCCTTCCTTCCTTCCTTCCTTCCTTCCTTCCTCTCTCATTCACTATCAATATTCTTCCTCCCTCTCCCTTCCTTCCATCCATCCTTCCTTCCAGGAAGATCAAGATCTTCCCTTTGAACGTCTTTCGGGGACGGGGGTGGTGGTGGAATTCACAAGGTAATTTGGAAAAAAAAAGAAGTTTTAACTTACCTGTCTGTTCTTTAGAACTTTTGCACTTCCTGTTCTAACTTTTCTTTTCTTTTTTTCTGTATTGTTTGCAAGACCAGCTAACAGATCCCGAGATGATTAAACAGTGCGTAGAAGAGTGCAAGGCGAGAATAGAGCTAGGACTTCATTATCACAACCCGTATCCAAGGCCTGTAAGTAGGAATCAGCTGTTCGATAGGAATCTTGTTAATTTTCGGTCTGGAGGATTCTGTCTTGACAATAGTTTGCAGAGATACTGGCAGTCCTTGGTTTTTACAACCCTTCCTTTAGTAACTGTTTTAAGTTACCATGGTATTTAGAAAAGGGACTTATGACCGGTCCTCGCATTTATGACCCTGGCAGCATCCCCACAGACCCATGGTCAAAAAACCAGCCACGTGGCCACCAGCATGTATGCAGTTGGTTACAGGGCTCTGGGATCAGGCGATCACCATTTGTAGCTTTCCCAACTGGCTTTTGACAAGGAAGATCAATGGGGATGGGGAGCCAGACTCACTTAACAACTGCATGATTCACTTAACAGAAGCGATTCACTTAACTGTGGCAAAAAAGGCACAACTCACAGGTCATAAAAATGGGTGCAACTCACTTAACAACGGTGGCGCAATGGTTAGAATACAGTATTGCAGTGAATTCTGCTGACTGCTGACTGCCAGCAGTTCGATCCTGACCGGCTCAAGGTTGACTCAGCCTTCCTTCCATCCTTCTGAGGTCGGTAAAATGAGGACCCAGATTGTTGGAGGCAATAGGCTGACTCTGTAAACCGCTTAGAGAGGGCTGTAAAGCACTATGAAGCGGTATATAAGTCTAAGTGCTATTGCTATTGCTATCTTGCTTTTTCTTTTCTTTTTGTTTTTAACTTTTACCTTCTTGTTTAAAATAAAAGTTTCATTGGGGAAAAAAAAGACGCATGATTAAGCATGGTATCTGAATAAGGCCTTTATGAGTCTCTCCTTAAGCAAGTTTTCTTTTCTTTCTACTGTACAGATTCATTTGCCACCCATGGGCCTCGCTCTGCCACAAGCCCGGGCGTTTCGACACCAGGAGAAGCTAAGGAAAAACTCTAAACCTATTTATTTGAAATCTCACGATGAAATTTCATAACCCCTGAACAAGCTGGGGGTCGATATCGTCTTAAGACTACCAGACTGATGCACTTTGCATGACTACAGGTGAAAAGGAAATTGGTAGAGTTACCACCAGGAGATTTTTTCCCCCAAGGTCGGGAATCCACTTGGTCTCAAGGAGAGATGACAAGGAGTAGCTAAACCTGCCTTGTGTGAAAGAAAGAAACATTGTGGGAAAATTAAAAAAATGTGATTTAAAAAAATCAAGGTCTGATCAGTTACGTTCTACTTGGGCATGTATCCTCAGTCTCCTCACTTCATGACCGAACGCTTAACTATCGAAGTTACATCTCACCAAGCCAGGCAAGCTCCGGGGACGGTGGGGTGTGGGGGCAGCTAGCTCGGCCGCAGCACCGCGTGGGATTCACCCGCAGTGGCAAGCAAGCCAGGCAAGCTGGAGGACGGGGACGGGCAGCTAGGTAGGCCGCGACTCGCAGGCTTATTTACCCAGGCAGGCAGATCAGGGCCACTCAGTTGGACCACAGGCACCGTGTGGGAAGGCAGGCAAGCCGCAGAGACTGTGTGGTCAACGCAAGTGAGGAGCTACACAGTGTGCTATGCCAGGGAGGTGAGATGACTGACTGGGCGGGGCGAGCGTTGAGCGGGCGGGGCGAGCAAGAGGTGGTATTTGCCGGTTCTCTGAACTACTCAAAATTTCCGCTACGGGTTCGCCTGAACCGGTCCGAACTGGCTGAATACCACCTCCCCAGGCACATCTTCCAAAGGGTAAGGGCCCTCATCAGAGAGTCTTACATTCCTGGCTTAAGATACCCCAATTATCCTTCAGTGATGCTGGACCCGTCTTTGATTTCTCTGCCTGACTGTACCAAAAACGTTCAAATTTCCTGTTGTGTATAGAGAAGGTAAACAAACAGGGCAATATTCCAGATACACCAATTGGATTCAAACCTCCCCCCCCCCCCGATGCACACGTAGCTCCCGTTGGGAAGATCTTAAAAACAAATGCCCCCCCCCCCCAGCCTGCTCGGAAGGAGCAGAGAAACAGCTGTTCAATCCTAGGAAAAAATGTGGCTGCCTTCAAGGGACCCACCTTTCGCCCTTCAAATCTGGATCTCAACCCAGAGCTCCGTTATTACAAAGCGTGACTTCTCCATTCCCCAACTCTGCAATTATACAGCCAAAGGGCAAACTCAGAAGGATAAGAGGTCTTTTTGCCGGTTTTCATTCCAACGAGGGATCAAGGTCAAAGCTTACATCTTTTAATAGGAAGCTACGGGAACAACATACATTCATTTTGTGTGTACAGTTCAGTCGTCTAACTGGCAAAGGGCTGCCACGCCCCGGTTGATCCAGTGCTTCTGGGGAAGGTCCGAAGGAAGTTCGATGGAGAGGACGTAGTTGGTGGAGTGGCCGGTGGTGGACAAGGTGCCTCTTCTGGCGCTGGTTTTGTAGACGGGGCACAAGTAGATCCGCTCGTGCAAAAACTTGGAGCTCTCTCCGGGTTTCAGCCAAATGATGGGCAAGGCGTCGTAAAGGATTTTGGGGAAGGAGTCGCCGATCTGCATGGTTACCCTGTCCCATCGGGCTCCTTCCAGAAAGAGGCCTTTGACGTAGGCGCCGTCTTCGGGCATCTCCTCCATAGTGTGCTCCTGCCTCATCACCTACGAGGAGGAGCAGACGGGATGAGAAGGAAGATATAACGTGTCAGCCCACATTCCTGGTTTCGAAGGAAGTGGGCGATGGGGGTTCATAGGTGGCACCGAGCGTTGGCTTACTGCATGTGTAAAGGGATTGGTAAACCACGATTACAGCTCTGGGCATCAACTTTTCAGATGGGCAAGAGAGTGGGTGTGGATCTTAGCGTGGGAAGGAGGGCACAGTGTTCCAGAGGGCAGGAACTGTGTCAGAAAAAAGCTCTTGATGGAGGAGAATATTTGTAGTTCAGGGTTGAACTGTGGGGTCCTTGGTGGTCTCTAAGCTTGGTTGTTTTCTTACAGGCATTTTATTACCCAACTAGATAACATCATCCATGCTAGGAGGAGGTGGGGTTTTCAGAGAAGAAGGACTGGGAGGTCCTTGGTGCTCTCTGAGCTTGGTTGTGTCTTGCAGACATTTTGTGACCCAACTAGGTAACAACTTCAGTGCTAGGAGGGAGTGGGGGTTTGCTTAAGAGAGGTGTTTGATGTTACTTAGTTGGGTAATGAAACATCTGCAAGAAAACAACTAAGCCCAGAGACCATCAAGGACCCCACAGTCCTCCTCCTCCACTACCACACCACAACCCCACTCCCTTAAAGCACTGATGATGTCACCTAGTTGGGTCACGAAATATCTGTAAGAAAACAACCAAGCTCAGAGAGCACCAAGGACCCCTCGGAAAGGCTCTTCTCCTAGACCTTGCCAGCTGAAATTCCTTGTCCAACAGAATCCGGAAATTCCCCTTTTGCCAGCCTGGGGGGCAAGCCAATCCTATCGTGAACATTTTCTCCAATAAAACTAACCTACCGTATTTTTTGGAGTATAAGACGCACCTTTTTCCTCCCCAAAAGTAGCTGAAAATTTGGGTGCGTCTTATACTTCGAATGTAGCTTTTTTTCCCAGCCCTAACTAGGTGCTAACAGATCTTCCCAGCTCTTACCTTGCAGGCTTTTTCATTGTTACTCTCTCCGAAGAAGGTTCTTCCAGCCCTAAGTCTTTGCAGAATTTTTTTTCCTTGCTCTACTTGCTCCGAGTAAGTTTTTTTCTAGCCCTAACCAGGTGCTAACGATCTTCCCAGCTCTTACTGGCTTGCAGGCTCTTTCATTGTTACTCTCTCCGAAGAAGGTTTTTTTAAGTCCTAACCAGGGGATAAAATAATGTGCTGAAGCTGACCAGACTAAGGATGCTAGCCAGATGAATACCTGGTAGGCAGATTGTTTTCCCCTATTTTCCTCCCCCAAAACTAAGGTGCGTCTTATACTCCGGTGCTTCTTATACTCCGAAAAATACGGTACTTTATTTTCTTTTTCTTTTTTGCCCCTTCCACGCAATAAACTCCGATATCTCCATCTGCTCATTATATTTTCAACTGCAATCTCTCTGGACCTATTTATTTTGAACTCTTTTTGGTGCATTTCCCCAGAGGCTTGTTCTGAGAGCAGAGTTCTCGGAGTCCTTTCTCTCCCCTTTTTCTCATCGGTGTTAATAAATGCCATCCATTATTTAATATTTGGCGCATTATTTTCTCCCCACACTGAGGGATCAATTAAGTCAGAACGGGGCCCACGCTGTTTCTAGCCTTGAACAACTCTGAATGAACTCTAGAGAACCTGGCTTCAGAAATCAATATTTCAGAAAAGAAAAGATTTCTTTCCCACCATCCACATTTTATAGCAGGGATGCTTTGTTGCTGACTGGTACCCGGTTAGTTCTGATGAGTATATGTATGAGGTCTAGAAATCAAAAGGAGGAGTGGGGAGGGAGGAAGAGGGAGGGAGGGAGGGAGGGAGGGAAGGAAGGAAGGAAGGAAGGAAGGAAGGAAGGAAGGAAGGAAGGAAGGAAGGAAGGAAGGAAGGAAGGAAGGAAGGAAGGAAGGAAGGAATTCAGCTAGAGGAAGGAAGGAAAGGAAGGAAGGAAGGAAGGAATTCAGCTAGAGGAAGGAAGGAAGGAAGGAAGGAAGGAAGGAAGGAAGGAAGGAAGGAAGGAAGGAAGGAAGGAATTCAGCTAGAGGAAGGAAGGAAAGGAAGGAAGGAATTCAGCTAGAGGAAGGAAGGAAGGAAGGAAGGAAGGAAGGAAGGAAGGAAGGAAGGAAGGAAGGAAGGAAGGAAGGAAGGAATTCAGCTAGAGGAAGGAAGGAAGGAAGGAAGGAAGGAAGGAAGGAAGGAATTCAGCTAGAGGAAGGAAGGAAGGAAGGAAGGAAGGAAGGAAGGAAGGAAGGAAGGAAGGAAGGAAGGAAGGAAGGAATTAATTCAGCTAGAGGAAGGAATGAAGGAAGGAAGGAAGGAAGGAAGGAATTCAGCTAGAGGAAGGAAGGAAGGAAGGAAGGAAGGAAGGAAGGAAGGAAGGAAGGAAGGAATTCAGCTAGAGGAAGGAAGGAAAGGAAGGAAGGAAGGAAGGAATTCAGCTAGAGGAAGGAAGGAAGGAAGGAAGGAAGGAAGGAAGGAAGGAAGGAAGGAAGGAATTCAGCTAGAGGAAGGAAGGAAAGGAAGGAAGGAATTCAGCTAGAGGAAGGAAGGAAGGAAGGAAGGAAGGAAGGAAGGAAGGAAGGAAGGAAGGAAGGAATTCAGCTAGAGGAAGGAAGGAAGGAAGGAAGGAAGGAAGGAAGGAAGGAAGGAAGGAAGGAATTCAGCTAGAGGAAGGAAGGAAGGAAGGAAGGAAGGAAGGAAGGAAGGAAGGAAGGAAGGAAGGAAGGAATTAATTCAGCTAGAGGAAGGAATGAAGGAAGGAAGGAAGGAAGGAAGGAATTCAGCTAGAGGAAGGAAGGAAGGAAGGAAGGAAGGAAGGAAGGAAGGAAGGAAGGAAGGAAGGAAGGAAGGAAGGAAGGAATTCAGCTAGAGGAAGGAAGGAAAGGAAGGAAGGAGGGAGGGAGGGAGGGAACGAAGGAACGAAGGAGAGAGGGAGGGAGGGAGGGAAAACAAAATCTGGGATATTTTTAGAAGGGTCATCATCTTGTGGCTTTGAACCCTGCTAAAAACAAAGCCTGCTTTTGTGCTAGTATCCGTAGTTACCTGACCCCCAAGTCTAATAATTTTTGTAGCAAATCTCCAAGATGCAGAAGATGATAGTTTCCATCAATTGCCATCTCATCTATTTCTCTAGGAGACTCAATGATTGACTCTCCTAGAGACATGAACACCTGGCCTGTTTCATTAAGCACTGGGCTCTCTTGAGCTTTCTAGGTCCTTTCCCACCACATGTTGATGCTCTCTCTCTCTCTCTCTCTCTCTCTCTCTCTCTCTCTCTCTCTCTCTCTCTCTCTCTCTCTCTCTCTCTTCTTTCTTTCTTTCTTTCTTTCTTTCTTTCTTTCTTTCTTTCCTTTCTTTCTTTCTTTCTTTCTCTCTCGCTCTCTCAATTTTTCTCATAAATTCTTATGCTTCACCCATGTCTTAAGTGCTAGTCCCTTCTCTTCCTTCTTCTCCATTCCTTTTGCTTTCTATTCTTTTGCATCTCAAACTACAAAACCGGGCAAAGCATAAGACAATAATGTACCTCACCACGAAAACCGCCATCTTGTTGCCTTCAAATTTTAGTCTGCAGATTCCGCTTCCCTGCTTCTCTGGAACCAACCTCTACATCTCATTAATTCTTGATTTCCACATTTCGTTTTGTCCCCTAACAATATTCTTTACAAACGCAATTAAATTGTGTTTATAAGTATATATTAAAGTATATATACTTTACCTCAAATTCAAATCCAATATGATCTATTGGGATAGTATACTTTCTGGCGTAATTCTGAGAGACGCCCGTCAGGAAAGACTGAGTAAAATAGAAACCAGAGATCCAAAATACATTCGGAGGTCCGTGTTTGATCCATTCCTGAGGTAAATGGGAATTAACAAATATTTCGATGAAATGGAGCATCAAAACAACAACCACCAAGAATCCTAGGATGACTGAATTTCTAATCTTTTGTCTGAAGTGCCAGGTTGTAAGGATTAAGAATAATACGGTACCAGTGAGCCACAACTAGCTTGGCAGAAAATTTTGCTGTATTTTCCAAATGTTAACATGTAAAAAAGCCAAGAGGATGAAAACACCGGGAATTGAATTGTCACATATTTTTTTCAAACCATTGAATGATATTTAGGTTATATTACAGCTGCCTAAGAACGGAGTTCGGTAGACGAAAGGAATCCAACCAACTGAAAACCCATTAGCCAGGATAAATTCAGTATACTTATGGTTAATTAATTATTGGTGACATTTGCTTGTTCTGGCTCTCTCAAAATAACAAAGCATCTAAATCAATCAATTAGGACCAGTTCTCTAAATGAACCAAATGCATAAAGTGTCATAATCACTCTAGCAAGAAATGCAATCTTTGAAGACCCCCCTGGGACATATCATCATTTAATTAGTAGGAGATATATTGATCATCGTTCAGAAATCGGGGAGAAATTGTTAGGAAGTCTCTGGCAATCTTCTTTAGCATCTTTCTTCACCCCTTTACATCCTAGGTATATAATAATAATAATAATAATAATAATATTAATAATAATAATAATAATAATAATAATAATAATAATAATAATAATAATAATAATGATGATGATGATGATGATGATGATGATGATGATGATGATGATGATGATGATGATGATGATGATAATAGTGATAATAATAGTGATGATGATGATGATGATGATGATGATAGCAGCAGCAGAGTTGGAAGGGACCTTGGAGGTCTTCTAGTCCAATCCCCTGCTTAGGCAGGAAACCCTACACTACTTCAGACAAATGGTTATCCAACATCTTCTTAAAAACTTCCAGTGTTGGAAGCATTCACAACTTCTGGAGGCAAGCTGTTCCACTGATTAATTGTTCCAACTGTCAGGAAATTTCTCCTTAGTTCTAAGTTACTTCTCTCCTTGATTAGTTTCCACCCATTGCTTCTTGTTCTACCCTCAGGTGCTTTGGATAATAATTTGACTTCCTCTTCTTTGTGGCAGCCCCTGAGATACTGGATCACTGCTATCATGGCTCCCCTGATCCTTCTTTTCATTAAACTAGACATACCCAGTTCCTGCAACCGTTCTTCATATGTTTCAGCCTCCAATCCCCTAATCATCTTTGTTGCTCTTCTCTGCACTCTTTCCAGAGTCTCTATATGTACGTTCATTTAAGACAAAACTGAATTTCCCCTGCCAAGGTGAATATTAAAGCAGCATAGCAATAGCAATAGCAATAGCACTTAGACTTATATACCGCTTCATAGTGCTTTACAGCCCTCTCTAAGCGGTTTACAGAGTCAGCATATTGCCCCCAACAATCTGGGTCCTCATTTTTCCCACCTCGGAAGGATGGAAGGCTGAGTCAACCTTGAGCCTAGTGAGATTTGAACAGCTGAACTGCTGAACTAGCAGTCAGCCTGCAGTCGCAGCATTTAACCACTGCACCACTTCAGCTCTTATAGCATAAATGAGAAATTGATATGATCATCAAATCATCTCCTATAGGATGGTGCTTCACCCTGACATCTAGAAAAACCCCTTATTTTGCTTCCAATCCCATCCACGTAGGAATTCTGCACTTGTGCCCCTGAAATCTTGCGTCTGTTTCTTTTTAGATGCTTAGCTGAGTTGCATTTGGATTTTAGGATGTTCCTATTAAAATAGGACTTCTCCAGTGTTTGTTTGGTTTTGTAATGGTAGTGAAAATGATTTTGGGGGACAGGAGGAAGAATCACAGCCTAGCAACCGTCTGATAAATGAAATCTATAGGAGAAGGAATGGCAGAACCTGGGGATGGAGTTAGAAGAGGGATCAGCCTAGAATCCCTACGTAGCCATAAGCAAATTAAGTCCAATTTTTCTTGAATTTCCTTGACCCTATCTAAACCCAGGTAGATGCTAACCATTAGATGAGACGATTCCTGTGCATACATTTTTTAGCAATAAATATGTTCTATTGGACCGCCATGGTTTGACTTGGTCTTTTGCACCTGACAAATCTGAGTCCAAAGAAGGGGGTTTTCAGAAGACTAACAGTAAAGTAGGGAAGAGATACTTTCAGACTTGCAAGACTCTGTTACTATAACTTTACAATAAAAGTAGTCTTAGCACTCATAATTGGTGCCTCTTGTTTAGACAACAGATAGTTCTTGACTTACAACCACAATTGAGTCCAAAATTTATGTTGCCAAATGAGACAGTTATTAAGTGAATTTTGCCCCATTTTATGACCTTTTCCCCCCCATAGTTACCAAGTGAATCACACGGTTGTTAAGTGAATCTGGCTTCCCCATTGGAAGGGGATCACGTGACCCTTGAACCCTGAACCATCATGAATACAAACCAGTTTGCCAAGTGTCTGAATTTTGATCACGTGACCATGGAGATGCGGCAATGGTCGTAAGTGTGAAAAATGGTCATAAGTCACTTTTTTCAGTGCTGTTTTAACTTTGAACGGTCACTAAACAAACTTTTGTAAGTCGAGAACTACCTGAATCTCCAAGAGTTGACAGTTCTCAAGTGTACGTGATGACGATTTTGACAAGAGTACCAAATTAGCCAAGTGGGGATTTTAAGGTTACCTGAAAAAAGACCAACCGTGTCACTAAGTCGGTCACGTAACTCCCCAGGGGTTTGAGTGATGGGTAGGATTTGGCTGCCCACATAGCTGGCACTTTGCCCACGAGCATGCTGTTGAAAACTTCCTCCAATTCCGAAGACATCAGCACCAGGCCTTTGATGGCTTTGCGCAGGTTAATCAAACTGCTTCGGACGACCTCTGTAAGCCTGATGAAAACAAAATACGCCCCAAAGTGAGACAACAACTCTGTATTTCAAGCTAGGTTGGGAATAGTATTTGTATTTGTATGTGTTTATCTGTCAAGCATATATGATTATAAGCAAAGTATAAACAGTAAAACATGATTGAATATATATGTAATAGTACAAGCATGAATAAGAGTAAAAGAGGTATGAATATATGGGTACATTAGGACAGGAACGGTAGGCACGATTGTGCGCTTATGCACGCCCCTTACCGACCTCTTAGGAATGGGGTGAGGTCGATGGTAGATAATCTGAGGTTGAAGTTTTTGGGGTTTGGGGAAGAAACTACTGAGTCAGGTAAAGTGTTCCAGGCATTGACCACTCTGTTGTTGAAGTTGAATTTTTTGCAATCAAGTTTGGAGCGGTTTACATTGAGTTTGTATCTATTGTGAGCTCGTGTATTATTGTAGTTGAAGCTGAAGTAGTCGTTAACAGGTAGCAGATAATTTTGTGAGCTACACTTAGGTCAGATCGAAGGCGGCGGAGTTCTCAATTTTGAAGTCCCAAAATTTCAAGTCTGGTTTCATAAGGTATTCTGTTGTGAACAGAGGAATGTAATACTCTTCTTGTGAAGTATCTCTGGACATTCTCAATTGTGTTGATGTCTGATATGTAGTGTGGGTTCCAGACAGATGAGCTGTATTCAAGAATCGGTCTAGCAAATGTTTTGTATGCTCTGGTTAAGAGTATAATGTTACCAGAGAAGAAGGAAGAGAAGAAAGCTGGAAGTAGTTGCACTTCTTGTTATTTTGCCTGCTCACTCTCCCAGAAAGACGAACAAGTTGTAATGAAAAGGCAGAGAAAGGAAAGGAGCACAGGTCTTCAGAAATTAATTGTTGCGTTGGATAGTTGCTCCTTTCTCCAAACTGCTGAGGTTCCAAACTTGTGGATTGCTCCATAATCCAGTGTTTCTCAACCTTGGCAGCTTGATGATGTGTGGACTTCAATTCCCAGAATTCTGCAGCGAGCTTGAAGATGTGCAGGCTTTAGTTCCCAGAATCCCCCAGCCAGCTTGAAGATGCATGGACTTCAATTCCCAGAATTCCACAGCCAATTTGAATATATGCAGACTTTAGTTCCCAGAATTCCACAGCCAGCTTGAAGATGTGCGGACTTCAATTCCCAGAATTCCCCTGCCAGCGTTTGAAGTCCGCGCACCTTCAGGTTGCCAAAATTGAGAATCACTGCACTAAATCCATCATTTCTAAAGAAAAGCAAGCTGTGAAATAATTGCATTCTGCTAATAATAAAAACCTCTGAAGTCTTCCAGGTAAAGGCACAGTCCAAGTTTTGGGGTGACATGAGCACCCTTGTTGATCTCATGATACGGCTGATTAGCAGCTACTAAATCACAAGCCGCTTTGAGATAACTCTGTACCAGTTAGCATTTTATCTGTGGATGGGGAAGTACCACTTTAGGTACCCAAATGCCACCAGACACATGACCACAATTACACACACATACCGTATTTTTCGGAGTATAAGACGCACCTTTTTCCTCCCTAAAAGTGGCTGAAAATTTGGGTGCGTCTTATACTTCGAATGTAGCTTTTTTTCCCCAGCCCTAACTAGGTGCTAACAGATCTTCCCAGCTCTTACCTTGCAGGCTCTTTCATTGTTACTCTCTCCGAAGAATGTTTTTCCAGCCCTAAGTCTTTGCAGGGTTTTTTTCATTGCTCTACTTGCTCCAAAGAAGTTTTTTTCTAGCCCTAACCAGGTGCTAACGATCTTCCCAGCTCTTACCGGCTTGCAGGCTCTTTCATTGTTACTCTCTCCAAAGAAGGTTTTTTTTAAGTCCTAATCAGGGGATAAAATAATGTGCTGAAGCTGACCAGACTAAGGACGATAGCCAGATTAATACCTGGTAGGCAGATTTTTTTCCCCTATTTTCCTCCCCAAAAACTAAGGTGCGTCTTATACTCCGGCGTCTTATACTCCAAAAAATACGGTATGCTGTCTGTCTGAAATGTCTTAAGACTAGGTCCTGAGACTGTCCCGTTTATGTAGGTATGTCATGCAGAATTTTACCTGTTAAATCTGATCAGCTCCTGCCTGAGGACCGTGTTCATGGATTCCTCATACAGCACTGGGTACAATTTCATCACGTGTTCGAGGTCAAAATCATCAGGCAGCTTGGAAAGGACATCCTGAGCCAATTCTTCAACCGTTTCCTGTAATTAGGAAACAGAATCATTGAGAAGTGAAATCACTAGGAAATAGTGAATGCTTTGTTAGTTTTTATTTTATTTTACATGTTTTTGCATATATTGTTTTTCAGAGTTTTGGGGGGGGTAGGTGACTTTTTAAAAAAAAGCAAACGTTTATGTCAATCTTCAGAGTTCTAATGTACTCCTTAAAACCTTGTACTCCTGCCTCTATTTTTCTCTACAATAGTTCATTCATTCATTCATTCATTCATTCATTCATTCATTCATTCATTCATTCATTCATTCATTCATTCATTTCTACTCCATCACAATCAAAGCACAAAGTACTTTGGTCTAATCAAAATTAATGAGTTGTTTGCCCCACATGCTGAACTGGGCTGGAAAAATAGACGCTGCAGGTTTGGGGGAGCCACTTCAAGAATAGATCATATCCCCCAACATCTGATGCAACTTCTATACAGGTTGTCCTCGACTTCTAATCACAACTGAGCCCAAAAGTTCCACTGATAAGCAAGACAGTTGTTAAGGGAGTTTTGGGCCCCCCATTTTACGACCTGCATTGCGATAGTTGTGGAATGAATCACTGCAACTGTTTAGTTAGAAACACGGTCGTTAAGTGAATCTGGCTTCCCCATTGACTTGGCTCATCCAAAGGCTGCAAAAGGGGATTGCGTGACCATGGGGCACTGCAGCTGTCATAAATATGAGCCAGTTGCCAAGCGTCTGAATTCAGATCACATGACTGTGGGGATGCTGCAATGGTCCTGAAGTGTGAAAACCACTCATAACTCACTTTTTGATTAGCACTGGAATTTCGAACAGTCACTAAATTAATGGTTGTAGGTTGAGGACTGCCTGTCCTCAAAAGATAAGGCCAGAGCTAATTTATCTGTGCATCTGTACCTGTGGAGATTTCCCTCCTCCTCCAGCTTCTCGAGGCAAAGTCAACAAGACCCCATTGAAAAGCAGGTTGGTCTCTTGGTTATCCTTCGTAATGTCGGCATTTTCGTGAAGGCCGAATATTTCAGGATGGGTTGAAATTGGCAGCGTTCTTAAATAATCTATGTAAGACTATGACAAAAGAAGGCAGATCCAAAGCTAAGAATTCAGACATATGTATATGTTATCAAGGACACAAGGAGCAGGTTTGGTAGATTGTCAGAAGGTACTTTTATAATATAGGATATACCAGCGATGAAATCTACTTACCTTCCTTACCAGTTCAAAAGCGCATGCTTTGCTACCCTCTGTGCATGTGCAGAAGGTTCCGTCATGAGCGCTTTTTCACCCTCTGCACATGCGCAGAAGGCTTTGCGCATGCACAGAAGGCTTTGCGCATGCACAGAGGGTTAAAAAAAGGAAATGGCGACATCCGAGCGGGTGGGCGGAGCCTTGCACTTCCGCCGCTACCAGTTCTCTGAACCACCGACAGCTGCCGCTACCGGTACGCCCGAATCGGACCGAACCGGTAGCATTTCACCCCTGGGATATACGCTATAGATTAAAAACATTTCAGAAGCAGTAAAACGCAACTTCCGAAATTGCAAGTGGACATCGCCCACCGCACACAGGTTACCAGACGAGGACAAATCATGCACTAGAAAGATTGTTTGATTACAAGAACACAAACAAACATTAGACGAGGAGACCGGAATTTATTGATAGTCTCACATTGCAATGAACAAGGCCATGCATTCAATTTTGCAGCTACTCAGATTGTTGGCCGAGCAGGGACAAAAATAGCCAGAGAAAAGATTGAAGCCTGAGATACGGGCTCTTGTCAGGCAATAGGTGTACTGATTTACCAGGTATTTAGGAGCTGAGGGCGTGGTAGCATAAGGAATCAACAATCAATGACTTAATAGCTAGCTATCAATACCCTAATTAACACACAACTAGAAACTATATCACTATAACACGTGGAACAGAGTGCCAATATTCTGGAGAGAGAAAAGTTTCCTAATGATGGGCTCCAGCACAAGCTCAAAAGCTTGGAAGAATAAACCTTTGGTCTCGCTGACCTACTCAGACTGGCACCTGCAGTACTTTTTTAAAAATCATGGTCCCTAATTGATGTAGGTTACGATCCTAGTATCTTTCAACCTCATCTTTTCTCACCTGGTACGTCCCAAAGGGAGGTATATAATATTCACCCTCTGGAGAAAGTTTATAGCATTCCTCAGTTTCAATCTCTTTGCAATAGACCAGGGAGAGAAGCGAGAGGAGGAGACGTCTGTCCTTGTCATCTGTCACTCTTCCACCATAATTGCATTCCCCTGGAAAGAAAAAAGTTACACCAGGAGAGCAAAGGCGAGAAGATTTAACACCTAAGAGACACACACGGGTTGTCATCTGGAAGATACGAGCGCGAGGAAGAATACAAAACAGAGAGCCGATTTCTCTTGGTGGACGTGAATTTCTACAGCGGGTGTCATGCCACCAGAATTGGGGCGAGAATTTCCATTGGTAAGCAAGTTAGTTGTTAAGTGAATCATGTGGTCCTTAAGCGAAGCCAGCTTCCCCCTCCCCATTGTCTTTGCTTGTCAGAAGCCGGCTGGGAAAGTCGCAAAGGGCGATCACATGACCCCAGGAGGGTGCAGCTGTCATGAATACATGCTGGTTGTCAAGAGCCCAAATTTTGATCACGTGACCCTGGGAATGCGGCAGCAGTCGTAAGTGCAAAAACTGACCGTGTCACTTTTTTCTCATGGGTTAAATCAGTGGTTCTCAACCTTCCTAATGCCGCGACCCCTTAATAGAGTTCCTCATGTTGTGGTGACCCCCAACCATAAAATAATAAAATTATTAGGAAACTCGAGGGTGGGTTCTAACTTACCTCGCTGCCGGTTCACTTCCTCCTGCGCTGCGTGGCCGCGCCTCGTGGGCGTGCGTGCGCTTTGCACGCATTGCCGAATTTTTTTTAAAAAAATTGCAAAAAAAAAAAGCCAAAAACAAGATGGCGACGCATGCACAGTGCTGGAAATTCGGCTTCTGTGCATGCTCAGAAGTTCCCATGGTATAGATATTTCATTTTGCAGTAGTCTATTTGCATGTGGGTGGACCCGCCTGGAGACAGATAGAGGAGCGGTGTCTTGGTTCCTAAGACCATCGGAAATATGTCTTTTCCGATGGTCTTAGGCGACCCCTGTGAAAGGGTTGTTTGATCCCCCCAAAGGGGTCGCGACCCACAGGTTGAGAACCACTGGGTTAAGCAAACTTTAGTGGTCTGATATTTAATAATGCTAAATTATGCACTCTTTTTATTAACCTGAGTAAGAATCTACCACAGCAGATCTGGACAAGACACTAAAATGATAGGGAATTCCTGTTCTATTTTTCACTGCCGAAATAGGGAGAGGAAAATCTATTCTCATCCGTGTAACGTTAAAACCATGGTTTTGCATTATGTGAACGTCCTGCCGGTTTGGACAGGGTTCACTCACTGTGCTCAACATAATGGGGATTAATTTGATTTTGAACAAATTAAATTAAATTGCACAGTAGCAAGTACCTGCCATGGTTTTTAATCAACCCTCGCCCATGGCCCTTGCCCATTGGTCTCCGGGTGCAATTCAAGGTGTTGATCATCATCTTTAAAGCCCTTCATGGCTTAGGACCAGGTTACCTGCGGGACCGCATTCTGCCTCATACTTCCCTCCGACCGGTTAGGGCCCACAGAGTGGGTTTCCTCCAGGTCCCGTCAGCCAAACAATGCCGGCTGGCGAGCCCTAGGGGGAGGGCCTTCTCTGTGGGGGGCCCCGTGCTCTGGAACCAACTTCCCCCAGAGATCCGAATTATCCCCCCCCCCCATTGGCCTTCCGGAAAGCTGTCAAGACATGGCTTTTCCTGCAGGCAGGGGTTTGAGACCAGTTTTTATCCGAGATCTCCCCCTGTATGTATGTTGTTGAACGTCTTTTTAACTTTTTAACTTTTTAAATTTTTAAAATTGTTTTTTAATGAAGTTTATTGTTTAGTGTTCTTTTAAAATGTTGTACGCCGCCCTGAGTCCTTAGGGAGTAGGGCGGCATAGAAGAACCAAATAAATAAATAAATAAATAAATAAATAAATAAATAAATAAATAAATAAATAAATAAATAGCGTAACATTAGTGCGAATGCAGCCACTGTAGCTCATTCAATACACCATGGGTACAACAGATCAGATCTTAACTGCCGTATGCAAACCAAGCCATAGGTTGCCTTGTACCTGTAAGATAAGTTAGCGCTTCGAATGGGGTTTCTTCGTATTCGTTCAGAAACATCTGGATTTGCCTCAAGCTGATTCTAAGATCAGATTCGTTGAATTCATAGGGAATATTCCAACCTGTCCAATTCATGGGGGGGTGGGGGGAAGAAAAATGCAGGAAGACTTTTATTCTGATACATCTGATGAAATGCAATTGTGAAATTATGCTATAATAAATGAGTTGGTCCTTAAGTTACTACAATTGCCTTCATTGCTCTATTATTCCACTATATGTATTTATATGACATCGTTCTCTCTCGGGAGAAACTCTCATTAGGCAAAAGGGCATGGGCAGGAAAGCTCCTGTCAAAAAGGAAGTAGCAACAGCAACAGCAGTTAACACTTATATGCCGCTTCACAGTGCTCTACAGCCCTCTTTAAGGAGTTTACAGAGTCAGCCTCTCGCCCACAACAATCTGGGTCCTCGTTTTACTGACCTCGGAAGGATGGAAGGCTGAGTTAATACCAATAGCAATAGCACTTAGACTTATATACCGCTTCACAGTGCTTTACAGCCCTCTCTAAGCAGTTTACGGAGTCAACCTATTGACCCCAACAATCTGGGTCCTCATTTTACCAACCTTGGAAGGATGGAAGGCTGAGTCAACCTTGAGCTGATCAGGATCGAACTGCTGGCAGTCGGCAGAGTTAGCCTGCAATACTGCCTTCTAACCACTCTGCCACCACGGTTCTAGTAACTGTCTGACTTCAACAAAACCTTGATCCCATAATTTTAAAAATAAAATGAAATCAAAAAGTCCACTGTAACTCTGAACCATCACTAAGTAACAGGTTGTAAGTTGAGGACTGTGTCTACAAAAAAAACCCTCAACAGAATCCTGAAGAACCCTCAGGCCATTCAAGCAGGACAACCACAATGCAACCGGGAAGAGCAAACTAGGCTCCCCGTCTCACCCAGCGGGCCAAAGTTTCTCCGTTCTTGCACCAGGGCGTGGAAGAAGCAGAGCCCAAACAGCATCTTGTGCCAAATTTCCGGTTTTTCACAGCTGGTAAAGAAGGTGGGATCGGAAATCGGGTCATTGAGGTAGGAGCGGAGGAGGTTCGCGCGGACGCCTTTGGGCGGCTCGTTGGTCATTTTGACCCCGTTTTGGAGGATGCTGACGGGAAACTTTTCCGATGGGTAACTGGTCAGCCACAACCTGAGAAGCCAGAAGAGAAAGGTTCAGAAGACGAGGGTGCTCCATCACTGGAGGTTTTTAAGAAGAGACTGGATGATCATTTGTCCAGAATGGTAGAGGGCAGGAGCGTCTAACCTTGGCAACTTTAAGACTTCGCACATGCGCGGAGGCAAAATCTTGACAAAATCTCACGTGCGTGCACGTCCCCTTGTGAGATTTCGGGGCGATTTTGCTTCCGCGCATGCGCAGAAGCAAAATTGCCCGAAAATCACCGAAAATCACGGGGGAAAAATGGCGACACGCCGGGTGGACCAGCAGAGAGGGCTCCAGAGCGGTTGCGAAATCCGCCGCTCCCTACCAGAGCTGCTTACCGGGCAGCTCCGGCAGGAACCCATCTCTGTGCATGGGGCTATCAAACAGCAACCTGATTCTCACCGAAGCCATCAATTAATGTTCTGATTTTTCATGAAGAATGAATGCTCCTCCAGTGAAGAAAGAACAGAGAGGAAGGCTCCTTGCAAAGGATAAATGAATGAGCTTGTGGAAAGATCTCAATCCATCACCTGCATTTAGAAGAGACTAAATTAAATCCTTGCCTGAATTTGACATGGGTAGTCTCAGGTACGATGACTTCCTCGCAGATTTTTTCCAAAGCGGGCATCCAGCTGGTGGCCAGGTGACAATTCTGCAACACAACCCAAGTTCCATCATTGATCGCCCGATTGATCATCTTGGCTGCGATGGGGCCTTGTCCTTGTCCCAAAGAAATAGTCTGGATGCTCTCCATTCCAAGATCATCAGCAAACTTCAGCAAACCTAGTCAAGACACACAACTGTCCTCAATATTCTTCCAAAGCACCTGGAGGCCAGGCAAGAAATAATGGATGGAAACTGATCAAGGAGAGATTCAACCTGGAAATAGGGAGGAATTTTCTGACGGTGAGAACAATCTAACAATAGAATAGAAGTTGCCTTCAGAAGTTGTGGGAACTTCATCATTAGAAGCTTTCAAGAAGAGATTGGACAGCCATCTGTCAGGAATGATAGTCTCCTGCTTGAGCAGGGGGTTGGACTAGATGACCTACAAGGACCCTTCCAATTCTGTTATTATTCTATTCTATTCTATTCTATTCTATTCTATTCTATTCTATTCTATTCTATTCTATTCCATTCCATTCCATTCCATTCCATTCCATTCCATTCCATTCCATTAATTATTCTATTCTATTCTATTCTATTCTATTCTATTCTATTCTATTCTATTCTATTCTATTCTATTCTATTCTATTCTATTCCATTCCATTCCATTCCATTCCATTCCATTCCATTCTATAAACGTGTGGGTCATTTTAAAGAGTCGGGGCCAACTTTTTCAAAAGAAATGTGCATGCCATCCCCGTAAGTAAGAATGTATGAACATCCAAAGCAGTGGTGGATTGTTGCTGATTCGGACCGGTTCTTTAGAACCGGTAGCGGAAATTTACCATCGCTCGCCGAACCGGCAGCAATGACCGGCGGTCCACGTTCCTGAACCGGTTCTCCAGTTGCCACGGCTTGCAAAAAAACCCTCTGCGCATGCACAGAGTGTCATTTCCAGATGTTTTGCGTGACGTGACGATGCAATGCGAAGCAGTAGGGAAGGTAAGTGGAACCCACCCCTGGTCCAAAGGTTGCTGAACTACAACACCCAGTGTCCTCCTCTACCATTGGCCATGTTGGTCAAGGCTCCTGAGAACTGGGGTTTTTAATAATATCTGATGAGTACTGGGTGCCCATCCTTGCTAGTGATGGTACCTCTTTCTGTCCAGGAATCCTCAAAAGAAGCAGGGTGATAGACAAGGATGTTTGTCAGATCCAAATCAGGAGCTTATTCTATGGAGCTCTCTCCTTCAATTAGGTTGCTCTTAGTCAGGTCAACCCTTCCAAGTTTTCTTGTTTTGCTAACATACTCTTTTCTTTTCTTTTTCTTTTTTTAGAATTTCTCTGGGTGTATTTTATCAACAGAATGTCAAGACTGGTTCTACTATCTAGTAGTAAGTTCATAATTATTTGCTAACAGAGACATTGTCCCAAAGGTGCTCTTTCAAAAGGCAACTGGACTTTCTTGGGTGTTTTCTTTTTGTTCCGTGAAAACATTTCACTTCTATTAGAGTTTGTTGCAGAAATCAAAACCAGAAGCACACACAGATAACTGATTCAGCTGGATTCATTAACGTCTTTATAAACATAATAATATATACACACAATACCACAAGTACATTATTTTTTCAATGTAGCAACAGTTACAAGCAGTTTCATTGCCAGCAGCAGACAAGCTTTCCGTTCAGAGTGGACACAGAATACAGAATGAGCTGAGCCACGCCCAGCCTTCTAGCTTCAGTTTCGATTCTCTGCACAGACTCAGATGTGTTTAGCTCCCATTGGCTGACTTAGTTGCTAGGCCTATTCATTGGCTGACCTTGTTACCATGGGCTCTCCCAGTTCATGAATATCTTAACAACTTCACACCCAAGGAGCTTCTTCGGTTCTTTCTGAAGAACTGAAGTAGCTTCTTGGATGAGAAGCAAAACATTTCCAAGGAAAAAACCAAGGAAGTCCAGTTGCCTTTGGAAAAACACCTTTGGGACCACCATGACCTGGATGACTGAGAACCTCCACAGACATTTAACAGAGATGGCTTTGGGGATAGAGATCCTAGTTTCCTTCCTTGCCACCAACAAAAATCCAATCAGAATTGAATTGAACTGAACTGAATTCCAATCTCACCTGCCATGGGATCCGCTCCCGGGGACAGGACGAAAATCAAGGGGGCGCAGCAGTTGGAGTCATTGTAACTTCCAACGAGATCGAAGGTTGGGGGTTCAATGTAGGTCCTCCCCATCTTCTCCATGATGAACAGCTGGGTGGCTGGGATAATTTTATCCGGTCGCAAACACCGTAGCACCACCAGGCGGTCAAGACCCGTCAGCTTATCCCACCCATCGGGGAACTCTTCTTCGTGCGGCTTGGCCGAATCATAAATCGCTTTCCACGCCAGGACGTTGGACTCGAAGTGATCCATCAAACCAGTGAGGTTTTTGAGGCCCGAAGCACGAACAATCTCAGCCCAAGCTTTGTCGGTCAACCACTCGGAGCCGGGGTTGGGGTAGGGGTTCTCCAAGGCCACCCCTCCGGTCAACAAAAAACGCCAAACTTCATCGTCTATTTCGTTCTTCCCTTTCAGAATCCCAATGGACAGAAGGAGGGAGAAAAGCAGCTTGTCCTTTTCGAACAAGGACCGGCAGACGTTATTGTAGATGCTCACGGTGAAGTGGTCGATGATGTTTTCGATTCTTTCCTCCAAAACATCGCTTCTTCTACTGTTGGCGAGCGACTGGACGTAGAGGTTGATGAACCATATCAAGGAATACTGGTACATTGGCTCGATGTGCGCCAGATCAGAAATGCAGAAGAAGACGGTCGCAGAATGGACCGCCACGGGTTTGTATCCCATCCGCGTAGCGTCGATCTCCATCTCAGTTATGCTGGCGATTTCTTGCTTCTCGGAGATTTCTTCCGACAGCTGTTTGGAGGAGGAGAGAACTTTGATGGCTGTCTCATCTTCTAAGATGTTCCCTTCCGACTTGGAGAGCACCTCCAGGATCTTGTCTTCAATTTCCTTCAGCTGCTTCTTGTTCGCCGCACTCTCGACGATCAGCTTGTTCTTCTTTTCTTCCAGTTCCGGTTTTTCTTTGGCAGCCACGATCCCAAGAAGCTGATCCTGAAGTCCGAGAGGCGTAATCATGAAATTCAGCAGGCAAACCTTCACCGCCACTTCAGGGAGGTAATGAGGGTTCCTCAAACGGGTGGTGATGTAAAACCTGAAGTCTCTGGAGAACTCGATGATGTTTTCCCCCAGTCTCATATACTCAACCCCCTGCTGCTTGAACGTTGTCTTTAGCAGAACGGGCTCCAGGAAAGCGTCCAGTTCCTCGCCAATATTTTCAAGGAGGACCGGCGTTCCGAACTGAATGGCATTCTCCAACGACCTGACGTAATTGGTGTCGGATAATTTGATGACCGCGAGTTTGTTGCCCTTTTCCATGTTTTTGACCCACTTGTTGGCTTGCCCTTGAGGGTCGATCATGAGAGCCCATCGTCGCGAGTTGGACACGATGATGCCGTTATCAATCGAGAAGGAATCGATGGGCAACCCTGCAATCTGCCAGGCGCGGATCTTGACCGGATCCCCTAAAGTATTACTCAGGCTGAAATCGTTTGAGCAAGGAATATCTTTCTCCTTGCATAAGGCCAGCCACTTCTGCTGACATTCCAGCCGGTAATCCACGGTGAAGGCCCCCAGATAAGCCACCGTCCCTGAAGACAGCAAGGCATCTCCTGTCAGATCGGTGTAGCGGATTCCCAGCAGGCGGGCGGCTTCCGTCCACCTCTCCTTCTCGCCTCCTAATCCGCTGATCAGTTTCTCGGCTCGTACCAGCTTCTGGGAGCATATCTCAATGTTGTCCTCCAGCTCTTTCTTTCGGTTATTCATCTCTTCAAACTCGTCGTTCAGAGCTTGGAGACGGTCCATCAGGGTCTTGAGCTCGGCCCGCTTCGTGTTGAGTTTCTGCATCTGGATGTCGAGCAAGCCCTCCGCCTCTCGGAGGCGTTCCCGCTTGGGGGCAACAACCTTGGCGACGCGGTCGTAAACCTCCATGGCTCTCACCCACTTACATAAGCCTTCACAGGCCGAAGAGACATTTTTGATGACGGCGGGCTGGAAATCAGGGTGGTTGATAAACCTCTCTCGGATTCTTTTCATTACTACGGCAGGAATGTTATCTTTGTCATACGACTTCAAGCCCTCGAGGAATTTCAGATCACCCAGGACCTTTTTAGAACTTCCCCAATAGTCTTCTATCATTTTACCTGCATTTCACAATAGAACAAATAAACATGAATGTGTTTAATACTAGACAACCTGTCATTGTTTCGGTGATATTCCCTTTCCTAAACAGAGAAAGAGAATGACCACAGGTGAACAAAAAAGCAGCGGGAACTGGACTATTTCCTGCTGGCTTCCCCATTGCTTCTGGGAATCTGGCAGGGAGCATCAGAGATCTTCCTTCCTTCCTTCCTTCCTTCCTTCCTTCCTTCCTTCCTTCCTTCCTTCCTTCCTTCCTTCCTTCCTTCCTTCCTTCCTTCCTTCCTTCCTTCCTTCCCTCCCTCCCTCCCTCCCTCCCTCCCTCCCTCCCTCCCTCCCACATCCTCTTTCTTCCCTTCCCTACCCTTCTCTTCCCAGCAGTCAGGTAAGTGACTGCTGCTGGATGGGGGAGGGAGCAAGGGATTATGAGATTGGCTGGGAAACTGTCACAGAGCATTGAAAACGAAGTTCACATAACCGCAGCAACAGCCAGTAGCACTGAAGCAGCCACAACGTTCCCAAATGTTATCCCTCAGAAGCCATGGGCCCCAAATTTGTGGTGCATTCTGTAAGTTAGACCATTTGAGCTACCTTGGCTCAAAAATTAGTGCCCTATGATGCACTGTTTCACCCAATTAGGTCACAACAAGAGTTTTAGTAACATATACATTTTGAACACGATAAGGGAAATCTGCAGGAAATACAGCTTTCTTTGAAATGATGCTTCAGCAGTCACCGATTTCTTAAAATGAAGGAGATAATAGAAGATAATGATAACCCATGAGCAGCCAAAGGAATATATCCTACCATTCAGTAATATTACTCCAGCAACACAGAATTCGTCATTTTGCAAAAACCATCGTCATTATCATTATTGTTATTACCAGTTCCAGACGGATCTGGCTTCCTTTCGGGTTTTATGCTTTTCATGACACAAATGCTCTCCATGACGAGTTTGACGGGCCCCGGGGGATTCTGCATGGATTTGACGAGAGAAATATCCGCAGGGTTCAAGGTATCCAGAGCCGAAAGGGCAGCCTCAAGAGCTGGCATGGCCTCTGCCAGATCCCCCTCGCATTCTTCCTGCAATTCACATACAAGAGCCACAAGTTCAGCCACCCTTTTACATGCCACACTGTGCGGTCAACATTAACGGAATAACAGAAGAGTTGGAAGGGTCATCTAGTCCAACCCCCTGCTCACGCAGGAAACCCTATACCAGTGATGGCGAACCTTTTTTTCCTCGGGTGCCAAAAGCACGCGCGCGCATGCTATTGCACACATGCAAGTGCCCACACCCATAATTCAATGCCCCCTGTGCATGTGATCCCCCTGTGCTGCCCCGCCCCCCATGCATGTGCGCACAATCCTCCCGCTCCCCCATTTCCCGACTTCGGGTGGGCCCATTTTTCGCCCTCCCCAGGCTCCAGAGGTTTTCTTGGAGCCTGGGGAGGGCGAAAACAGCTTCCCCGCCTCCCGGAGGCCCTCCAGAGCCGAAAACACCCTCCCAAAGCCTCCACACAAGCCGAAAATCAGCTGGCAGGCACGCACATGCGCACTGGAGCTGAATTAGGGCAACAGCTCGCATGCCGGCAGATATGGCTCCGCGTGCCACCTGTGGCACCCGTGCCATAGGTTCGCCATCCCTGCCCTATACCATTTCAGGCTCTTCTTAAAAACCTCCAGTGTTGGAGCCTCCACAACTTCTGGAGGCAAGTCATTCCACCGATTAATTGTCCTCACTGTCAGGAAATTTCTCCTTAGTTCTAAGTTGGTTCCCTCCTTGATAAATTTCCATCCATCGTTTCTTGTTCTGCCCTCAGGTGCTTCGGAGAATAGGTCGAACCCCACCCCACCCTTCTTTATGGCAGCTCCTCAAATATTGGAACACTGCTATCATGTCACCCTTGGTCCTTCTTTGCATTAAGCACTGCTTCATGTTAAGCCAGAATCTTCATTAGCAAAACATGTATCAAAATATTGGATTTATAAATCTCCAGGCTGGTAACTTCATAGACCCCATTGTCTAATTTTCTTAGGCAAGGAGGTTGCTATGTCTTCCTTTCAAGAAAGCAAGGCAATATTAGTAATTAGTGCCTACCCTACTTATAGCTTTTTACGATCTACTAAGGTCAATCAGGTGCTGCCACCTAGCTGTAGCGTGGTTTATAATGCCGAGTTTACAGGTAATCCTCACTTACAGACCACTCATTCAGCGATCGTTCAAAGCTATGACGGCGTCGATAAAGTAGGCTTAAACAAACATTCCTCAAGGTTGTGGCCCTTGCAGGGTCCCTGCAGTCATGATCGCAACTCAGGCATTTGGCAACGGGCTGGCACCTATGACTTTAACAACCCCATGTGATTCGCTTAACGACTGCAATCCGGGCCGCCACAACTGCCATCATTAAGTCAGCGCAGTCATTTATTTTATTTATTTTGTGAGATTTATATACCGCCTCACAGTGCAAGCACTCTCTAAGCGGTTTACACCAGTAAGCAATGTATATTTTATATCGCCCCCAACAATCTGGGACCTCATTTTACCTACCTCGGAAGGATGGAAGGCTGAGTCAACCTTGAGCCGGTGAGATTTGAACCGCTGACCTGCGGATCAGTGTCAGCTAAAGTGGCCTGCAGTACCTGCCTCTAACCGCTGCGCCACCTCGGCTTTCTTTCTCCATGAAACGTCATGGGCGTTTCACTTTTACGACTGTGTCACTTAGTGATGGGGTTGCAGTTGGTAAGGGAGGACAATTTGTACCTGCATTATGTACAAGCCTAGTTAATTTATTCAATGAAGAATAATTGGAGAAGCCGGGATTTATTTGTGGCATTGTGGGAAGAATGCTCTGATGGGGCACCCATCTCCAGAAATTACCTTTATCCCCTGTGACACAGCGGCGGCTTCGTTGGCCTCCTTCTCATCCGCAGCCACCAGCTCCTTCTTGGCATCGACCTCGGCCGTTTCCTTCTCGATGTGAAGCATCATCCGCTCAGTCTCTGCAGAGGTTTCGATCAGCTGAGGCTGAAGGGCCGTCAGTTCTACTTGCATGACTGCCACCTGCAAGGGGAACAAGACCAATCTTGACACAACAAAGCAGGGCTTCTTAACCTTGGCCACTTGAAGATGTGTGGATTTCAACTCCCAGAAGTATAGATTTCAACATTTCCTTGTCTATTACATATTCAGTCAGGTTTACTGGATGGATAGATGGATGGACAGAAAGATGGATGATGGAAAGATGGATGATGGACAGAAAGATAGATGATGGAAAGATAGATGATGGATGGGTAAATAGATCATTATCTATTGGATGATGATGGATGGAAAGATGGATGGATGGATGGACAGCAAGATAGATGATGGAAAGATGGATGATGGACAGCAAGATAGATGATGGAAAGATAGATGATGGATGGGTAAATAGATCATTATCTATTGGATAATGATGGATGGAAAGATGGATGGATGGATGGACAGAAAGATAGATGATGGAAAGATGGATGATGGATGGGTAAATAGATCATTATGGATGGACAGCAAGATAGATGATGGAAAGATGGATGATGGACAGCAAGATCTATTGGATAATGATGGATGGAAAGATGAATGGATGGATGGACAGATAGATGATGGAAAGATGGATGATGGATGGATGGACAGAAAGATGGATAATGGAAAGATAGATGATGGACAGGTAAATAGATGGGTAATGGATGGATGATGGAAAAATGGATGATGGACAGAAAGATAGATGATGGAAAGATAGATGATGGATGGGTAAATAGATAGATAATGGATGGATGATGGACAGAAAGATAGATGATGGAAAGATAGATGATGGATGGGTAAATAGATAATGGATGGATGGAAAGATGGATGGATGGACAGAAAGAGAGATGATGGAAAGATAGATGATGGATGGATGGACAGAAAGATGGATTATGGAAAGATGGATGATAGATGGACAGAAAGATAGATGATGGATGGATGGATGGATGGATGGGTAGATGGACAGAAAGATAGATGATGGGAAGTTGGATGATGGATGGATAGACAGATGATAATGGCTGTATGGGTGAGTAGGTGGGTGGGTGGATTATTGGGGCAGTGCTACAAGTTTTGAGCATTAGCTTAACGGTGATCCATTCCAATGCCATTTGGGGATGGTGGACTTGAGCTTCAAACACACCTGGACTGAGCCAGCTTGTGGAGTGGATGTGAAGCTAACAAACTACAACTTATTCCTAATTTATAATCCTCATTTCTTTGGACCAAATGAATTACAATCTCAGGTCCCGATAAACTGTCCTTCCTGATTTCTTTGATCTGTTTACAGGAAAAATGAAAAGTGGGAGCAAACTAGCTAGGTGACCAGAGTAACCCACAAATCCAAAAAACAAACAAACCCATCATTAAATATTCCTTTGCTAGTAATCCAAGCCCAAAACGTACTTGTGAAGATGCGAAGTCCAGTTTTTGAAGGCCTACAAGGTAGCGGTTTCTCATCATGTCCACTTCATGCCTTTTGGCGTTGAGCAGGGTTTTGAAAGTCAGAATTAATTCCAAGTAGGATGTGGGGGTGACATAATTGTGTCTTCGAAGAATGTTGTAAAAACTGACCGAGATTTCCCTTACATTTTCTTGAAAATACTTGCACATGGATACAACACTACAGGAAAACATTTACAGGTTAGAAATAGTTAATGAGATCAAGTGAGTTAAAAAAAAATCAGATTTTCTCTATGAAAATATAACAGCCGCAGAAATCTGGTTAAAGTACAGGTGGTCCTTGACTTACGGCCACAATTGACCCAAAATTTCTGTTGCTAAGCAAGCCAATTGTTAAATGAGTTTTGCTCCATTTTACCACCTTTCTTATAACAATTGTTAAGTGAATCACTGCAGTTGTTAAGATAGTAACACAGTTGTTCAGTGAATCTGGCTGCGTGTGTGGCCCCCCGCGCTCCCCCGCCCCCTGTGCATCCGAGCGCGACCCCTGCACATGCGTGCGTGCCCCCCATGTGTGACCTGCCCCCCCCATGCATGCGCGCACGGCTCCTGCATGCACCCTTCCCCCCGCGCATGTGCAGCAGAGACCCAAAAACCAGCTGGCCGGTGGCAGGCTCATGCGCATGTGTGGTGGAGCTGAGCTGGGGCAACGGGTTCCGTGCCCGCAGAGTGAGTTCTGCATGCTACCTGTGGCACGCATGCCATAGGTTCGCCATCACGGCCCTACACCATTTCTGCCAGATGGCAGTCCAGTCTCTTCTTGAAAACTTCCAGTGATGAAGCTCCCACAATTTCCGAAGGCAACTTCTGTTCCATCCGTTGATTGCTCTCACTGTTAGAAAATTTCTCCTCATTTCCAGGTTGAATCTCTCCTTGGTCAGTTTCCATCCATTATTCCTTGTCTGGCCTTCGGGTGCTTTGGAGAATAGCTTGACCCCCCTCCTCTCTGTGGCAGCCCCTCAAATATTGGAACTTTGGATACTGCAAATGTCATAAATATGAACCAGTTGCCAAGTGTCCAAATTTTGATCATGGGACCACAGGGATGCTGCAATGGCTGTAAGTATGAACAATGGCCATAAGTCACTTTTTTCAATGCCGTTGTAACTTTGAACAGTCACTAAACGAATGGTTGTAAGTCAAGGACTACCTGGACTGATTTAGGAGGTTTGGGCAGTGTTCATAGTTAAGGTACAATTAAGCAAAACTGGTAAAGTCAGCTTGAGTGAATACGCACCAAAAATCAACTGTAAAAAATACTTAGATACTAAAATGGACAAGGGACTCAATAGTTATTATAAATGTCATTCCTCATCATCAAAGGACTCAATTTTAAAGTCCTACATGGCTTAGGACAAGTTTACCTCCGAGACCGCCTTCTTCAACATACCTCCCTAAGACCGATTAGAGCCCACAGAGTTGGTCTGCTGGTGGTCCCGTCAGCCAAACAATGCCGGCTGGCGGGCCCACGAGCAAGGGCCTTCTCTGGGGCAGCACCAGCTCTCTGGAATACACTTCCCCCGGAGATCCGCATTATTCCCACCCTGCCAGCCTTCAGAAAAGCGCTAAAAACCTGGCTTTGTCGACAGGCCTGGGGCCAATGATTTTAATATAACATCGAGCATTCTTGGCCCCATGAATTGAATTAATTGTATGGGACTTTTAAATTGTTGTTTTTAATGTTTTTAATGTTTTTAATAATTACTGTTTTTAATGTCTTTTTCCTATATTTATTGTTTGCATGTAGATTTATTGTTGTGAGCCGCCCAGAGTCTCTGTGGAGTGGGCGGCATACAAGTGCGAATAATCATCATCATCATCATCATCATCATCATCATCATCATCATCATCATCATCAATTACTACTACCCACCTACTTATATCAAAAGCACACAGATCTGCATTTGGCTGTCATTTATGATAAGCTTTGAACTTATTTATTCCAGTCTGAATGTGGATAATTTAACTGCCCTGAACTTTTAGCCATGATTCTGTGTCCTTCTGCCATTTTGCTGCTGTTATGAGTTATGTGGCAAAGGTTGCCGATTATTTTTACAGCTTCATCATTTGCATACTTACTAGAAAACATCTTCATTTGCACTGCAAGCATTTTTATCCTTTAAAGCAAGTTAATCGAAAAAGGAAAGAGGAAGGGAAAGGGAAAACAATTCTTATTTTATAACATACGATTTTCTTATTTCATCTTCCAACTTCACATCCTCTAAGAATTTGTTGGCAACCATTTCCAGAGCATCTGTGGGCCATCTCTGGAACCAATCAATAGTGCAACAATTGATGAGTGATGGGAACATCCGTAAACGATTCCGGAATGCATCTCCAATCGGGCTCATTGCTGAAAAAGAGATGATGATCCTTTCTCAGATCTCCTGAATCCATTATTAGCATGATTCCTGATCTAATGCAGGTGTTGGATCACGAGGCCCCAACCTGGTCACATTTACAGAAATCAGGCTAGAAAAGGAACAGGCTTCATACTTAAGGAAGCCACGGTTTAACTTATCCAACATTTGTCATATTGACAAATACTGCCATTTTTTTTCCACAATGTGCTCAACAAAGAAGTACACAAGGTTTATCCATATCCAAATATATTTTTGTTTCATACACTCGATTAAAAATTGATGTATCTTCTCTAAATATAGATTTTTTTTCTTGAGATGCTCAATCAAAATGTCCTAGACCTAGCCATATCTAGCAGATTTTTCTTGAGATGCTTAATCAAAAGGCCCTCAAGCTAGCCATACCTAGAAACATCTGTAAATTTTTCTTGAATTGCTGAATCAAAAGCTGTAGACCTAGACATACTTAGAACAATGTGTAGATTTTTCTCGAGATGGTGAATCAAAAGGCCCTAGAACTAGCCATACCTAGAACAATGTGTAGATTTTTCTTGAGCTGCTGAATCAAAAGCTGTAGACCTAGACATACCTAGAACAATGTGTAGATTTTTCTCGAGATGCTGAATCAAAAGGCCCTAGAACTAGCCATACCTAGAACAATGTATAGATTTTTCTTGAGCTGCTGAATCAAAAGTTAGACATACCTAGAACAATGTGTAGATTTTTCTCGAGATGCTGAATCAAAAGGTCTTAGAACTAGCCATACCTAGAACAATGTGTAGATTTTTCTCGAGATGCTGAATCAAAAGGCCCTAGACCTAGCCATACCTAGAACAATGTGTAGATTTTTCTCGAGATGGTGAATCAAAAGGCCCTAGAACTAGCCATACCTAGAACAATGTGTAGATTTTTCTTGAGCTGCTGAATCAAAAGCTGTAGACCTAGACATACCTAGAACAATGTGTAGATTTTTCTCGAGATGCTGAATCAAAAGGCCCTAGAACTAGCCATACCTAGAACAATGTATAGATTTTTCTTGAGCTGCTGAATCAAAAGTTAGACATACCTAGAACAATGTGTAGATTTTTCTCGAGATGCTGAATCAAAAGGCCTTAGAACTAGCCATACCTAGAACAATGTGTAGATTTTTCTCGAGATGCTGAATCAAAAGGCCCTAGACCTAGCCATACCTAGAACAATGTGTAGATTTTTCTTCACACGCTCAATGAAAAAGTTATACATGGCCAAAGGGGTGGCTTCGATTCTTCTCCCTTCGGTCCTTGCCGCACTCTGCATTTTCTCCACAATGTCTGCCTTCTCGTCTGCTGCAAAAATGTTAGGCACATCCCCTGTGTTCAGAAGCATGTTGATGTCCTCCACAAAAGACTCATCTTTGATCTGGTTGTCACAGAACAAGAAGACCGTGCTCTTGTTGGCCACCCCCGATTGCAACATGACCCTCTTAACGTCCTCTCTCCATTCGTTCATCATGTAGAACTTGGTGATCTCAATCATGAAGAGCTCGTAAGAGTTCATGAAGGTGCCCAGCTTGGTGGCACTCTGCCGGCCGCTCCCGCCGATGCCCACTAGCAGCAGATGGCCATTGTCTTGCTTCAGGACCCGACAGATGCGGGAAATGTGCTCGATGGCAAATTTAAACATGACCAAAGGCATGGGAGCCTTGCTGATGTTATTGAATTCCTCCAGGTAGTACTCCATGACCGATGTCAGCTTCTGCAAATCTGTGATCTCATCGTAGATCTTCTTGTCACTGGATGGCTTAAAATAGTCTCCAAAAAAGAGACTCCGAATGTTGTTATCCGTGATTTTGCCAGTGCGAGACAGATGACTTAGTACCTGGGGAAGAGGTAGAAGAGGATCCTAGATAAATTGGGCTTGTGTTCTGACTCAACTCCCCAAACCTGACAAACCCTTTGACATGAACTCAAAAGATTCATTAGGAATGCTGGCAGCCCCGGCAAAAAGTTTGTCTCACAGGCTAACAAGTCCAGCCAGTCGGAAGATGGATTGTTGTCTGCCACACCTATTCATCTCCGCCCCCTGCCTTTTATCCCCAGAGCTAGGGTGGGGCTTCACTAGCAGCGGTGGCTCTTCCTTCCCAAGGATTGGTCCATGGCTTTCCTCTGCTCTCCCTTTCTCTGCCTTCTGCGCATCCGCGTGTCAGGCACTGGACCCAGCTGTTCCTCCTCTTCCTCATCAGCCATCTCCAGATCTGGGGGCTGCTGACTCTCCATCTGAGGGCTGATGGATGGCCCAGACTCTGCCTCTGTCTCTCTCTCTCTCTCTCTCTCTGCCAGCTCCATTTCCTCTTCCCCCTCGGAGCTCCCAGGTTGCCCTGATGCTGACCCTGACCCCCACGCCTCCTCCTCTGATTCGGCTGCTGCAGGTGCCGGCGGCCGACAGGCCAAAACAGCTTGTTTTTCTTACAAGGGCAGTTTACACGGGATGGGGAGCATCTCAAAGGTTTGGGTTAGAGTTAGAAGCTCACCTGTGTATGGTGGAGGTATCTTGCCCAAAACAAGGAGAAGCAGAGAACATCACTCCCACTCTTGAAGTAGCCTATGACCCTAAGCCTTCTCAACTGTGGGTCCATCTCCAATCCCCCCCTAAAATCTGTAGTGCTTCCCTCTTCCTATTCACCTGTAAAGCCACAAAGATCTGCTTTCTTTTTTTAGCAGAAAAACTTCACTCCTAACGGTGCACTCCATTATTTTACACATGCCGATGTCTACAATACTTTTACATTACAGGTAGCCCTCGACTTACAACCCACTCGTTGAGTGACCAAAGTTACAACAGCAACTGGAAAAAAGTGACTTGCAACCGACCCTCTTGCTTACAATTGACGGGAGCATCCCCACAGTCATGGGATCAAAATTCAGGTGCTTCCTATCCAGCAGGTGTTTAGGATAGTTGCAGCATCTTGGGGTCATGTGATCTCCATTTGTGACCTTCCCAGCTGGTTTCTGACAAGTAAAGTCAATGGGGGGGGAAACCGGATTTGCTTCATGACCGCGTGGTTCACTTATCTGCAGCGGTTCACTTAACAACCATGTAAAAAACAAAGGTTGTGTGACTCACTTAACAACCTACTTGCTTAACAATGAAAATTCTGGCCTCAGTTGTGGCTGCAAGTCAAGGACTACCTAAGCCTCCTGGGTTGCCACTGTCCACCTCTGCGCAACTACCCCAACAACTGCCTCTGCTTTAAAAGGCCCCACCTTATCGACACTCTGTTTAAAACAGTCGGAGGTCGTTTCTTTCATCATATTAAAGAACACTTCTCTGTCGTCGGCATCGATCAAGCGGTCATAAAAGACTCGATAAACTTCATGAATCCAAAGCCTGATCAGTTTTTCTCCGTCCTGCCAAACGAAAGGAAGAACGGGAAGGGTATTAAAAGGAAAAGAATTGTAAGATCAAATCGGGGACGGAGGAGACAGATGCAAAAATATCTTCTTGGTTCACTTGGCAGGCGCAAATAATCAGGAGCATTTGCTGAGTTCAAACATAGAAGAGTTTATTATTGCTACTTATGCACAAGAATCTAGTCAACTAATTGCCAAGCTAAATTGGCACTAGATAATGATCAATGGAATTCACAGGGGGATGGACTTGGGTCTCTTGTGGCAACGCAATGACTCCAAACTAATGACATGTTTAACTCTGCCCTCCAGCACAGTCTGCTCACCTCCTACATCACTGCTCTGATCAATCAGAATGCCTTTAGTAAATGTTATCAAAAAGGTATGAGCTACTCAGGGCTGTCACGTAGTGAATATTGCCAGTTGTATGTCAATGCAGGGTGATGCATCCCTATCCTAATATTATGGTACATTCCAATACAAGCAGGACACGTGATGTGATCTTGTGCGCATGTGTACATTCCTGATTCTCCATTATTCTCTTCTGCCTTTGACTCTGACCAGAGCAGTCACGATTTATTAGCAAGGATGTAACTATTCAGAATTTATTGTTTTTGTACCGAAATAAATATTTTCTATTAGACTTTTAACCTTGGCTTTATTTCTAAATGTCTGAATTCCAAGAAAAGATCCACATCACCTCTATGAGATTTATTCTCACTTTAACAAGGGCCCAAAGTAATGGAAGCAATTTTCTATGGTGCCCCAAATTTCCTCTAACCTCAAACCACACAAAAGTGGCAAGGTGCTTACCTATCACTTTGGGGCAGGCAGCCCTAACATTGGTTTTTATGTCTGTTACAAAAACAAAAAGGTAAGACACACCTATCTTGCTGTGTCTTGGGATTCTATACCATACAAGGCATATACAAATAGAGGAGAAGGCCAAAGGACACGAGGCAGACTCAGAAGATGGAAAGACAGCATCAAAGGCATGCTGCAACAGTGACAAATAACAATGGTGGCTACCAGATGTGCAAGAATCAAAACTTTGTATGTCCCTTGACACCCAAAGTGGTAAAAGAGAAGGAGAAGGAGAAAGAGGGAGGAGGAGGAGAAGAAAGAGGAGAATAATAATAATAATAACAACAGAGTTGGAAGGGACCTTGGAGGTCTTCTAGTCCAACCCCCTACCTAGGCAGGAAACCCTACACTACTTCAGACAAATGGTTATCCAACATCTTCTTAAAAACTTCCAGTGTTGGAGCATTCACAACTTCTGGAGGCAAGCTGTTCCACTCATTAATTGTTCTAACTGTCAGGAAATTTCTCCTTAGTTCTAAGTTACTTCTCTCCTTGTTTAGTTTCCACCCATTACTTCTTGTCCTGCCCTCAGGTGCTTTGGAGAATAGTTTGACTCCCTCTTCTTTGTGGCAGCCCCTGAGATATTGGAACACTGCTATCATGTCTCCCCGATCCTTCTTTTCATTAAACTAGACAGATCCAGTTCCTGCAACCATTCTTCATATGTTTTAGCCTCCAGTCCCCTAATCATCTTTGTTGCTCTTCTCTGCACTCTTTCCAGAGTCTCAACATCCTTTTTGCATCGTGGCAACCAAAACTGAATGCAGTATTCCAAGTGTGGCCTTACCAAGGCCTTATAAAGTGGTATTAACACTTCGCGTGATATTAACACTTCGGAGAAGGAGAAGGAGAAGGAGGAGAAGGAGAGAAAGAACACACCTGTAAATGTGTATGCGGGCACAACAGCACCCCTCGAATCACACGGGAGAAATCACGTAGATTAAAGACGTAGTGAGATTTCGAAGGGGTGGGAAGGAAGTTCTCCATGGCCAGCTTGTAGATATTCATGGTCGCATGAACCAGCATTTTGCCAAGCCTTTCAAAAAAAAAAGAGCCAAAAAGAGAGGCGATTACGAGTCAGAAGAATATCAAGCCACGGATCCAGCAACGTAGGTTGGAAAGGGGATGTTCACCTTAAAAAGCTGGCCTCGAAGCCTTTGCCGAAATGCCAGTCTACGATGGAAGTGAAAATCTTGGTTAAAACCTCGTCATCGAAAGAGCTGATAGAGATGATGTTGAGATGTCGCAGGAAGCGCCCTGGAGATGCAAGGAGAGAAGAAGATCACAGGATTGGACACTCTGCATCCCCCTCTAGGTCACCTTAGGCAGATATTTGAGACTACTGGCAAACTCTTATAATAATAATAATAATAATAATAATAATAATAATAATAATAATAATAATAATAATAATAATAATAATAATAATAATAATAATAATAATAATAATAATAATAATAATAATAATAATAATAATAATAATAATAATAATAATAATTGAAATCCAACGATTATGGCACAAACCAGCAGTGGTAATTCCAGTAGTGATTGGAACACTGGGTGCTATCCCAAAAGCACTGGAATTACATTTAAAACAGCTCAAAATTGACAAAATCACCATCAGTCAAATGCAGAAAGCCGCACTGCTCGGTTCCGCACATATACTTCGAAAATACATTACGACTTCCTAGGCCCCTGGGTGGGGCTCGACTAGTAATCAATGCCAAATCCGGCGAAACAACTGGCCGCTGTGATACAATTGTATAATAATAATAATAATAATAATAATAATAATAATAATAATAATAATAATAATAACAGAGTTGGAAGGGACCTTGGAGGTCTTCTAGTCCAACCCCCTGCTTAGGCAGGAAACCCTACACTATTTCAGACAGATGGTTATCCAACATCTTTTTAAAAACGTCTAGTGTTGGAGCATTCACAACTTCTGGAGGCAAGCTGTTCCACTGATTTCTAACTGTCAGGAAATGTCTCCTTAGTTCTAAGTTGCTTCTCTCCTTGTTTAGTTTCCACCCTTTGCTTCTTGTTCTACCCTCAGGTGCTTTGGAGAATAGTTTGACTCCCTCTTCTTTGTGGCAGCCCCTGAGATACTGGAACACTGCTATCGTGTCTTCCCTGGTCCTTCTTTTCATTAAACTAGACATACCCAGTTCCTACAACTGTTCTTCATATGTTTTAGCCTCTAGTCCCCTAATAATCTTTGTTGCTCTTCCCTGCACTCTTTCTAGAGTCTCAACATCATTCTAGTCCAACCCTATTCGACCAGCTGCATGTTCTTGAGTTGAAGCCCACTCCCTACCTGTAATATCGTTTCTTCCACCACCAGGAGGACCCATGGCCGAAAGGAAGAGGACATCCACAATATCCAACCTCGTGGTATCTTTCTTATCGTACCAGTGGCCGTGGTTCATCCATTGCCGAAGGAGTTCGATTGGGGGCTGAGCCCCGTATATTTCCTTGGCTGGCATGTTTAAGTCATCTAGGAAAAGTACGGTTATGATTGAGACAGCCCGGAAAACCTAGGTACTATTTTCACACAGGTAGGAAGGTTTATACATTTAAGTAAAATACAGAGAGGTTTTAGACACAATTAGGAAGAATATTGATTTATAAATTTACTGTATATCAATATATTTTACCAATGTATTTATTGAGGTATAGCGGATTAACAGAAGAGTTCGCCCCATTGTATACTTGTTCCTTCCTTAGCTAATTTCTGTTCATTCTGAATGTTAATATTTATCATTTTAAGTGACTCTGTAAGTCATCCAGAGTCACTTGATAGCAAGACCGGCAGCGTATAAATTCAACAAATAAATGATAAATTTTAGACATCCAAGAAGAGCAACGATGCAATGAATTTATTTTTTTAAAAAGGAACAACAAGACTGCTGATATTAATCAGTCCAGACATAAAGGAAAAAAATATTTCTAAAAACCAGGAAGACTGCATTTTGTGATTTATATTTTCATTGCTTGATTAACGCAAATTAGAAATATTTTAGGTTTTCATGCTAGCGATCCAGAACCTATTACGTATGATTATTTTTTTCCAGCTCAGCTGTGGCTTATAGCTTAGCACCAGGAGTGAATCCAGCCACTGACTTCTGCAAGCCACAGTTTGCAGTTTCTACAACCCAGACTTCACCAACCATGGTTGAAACTAAACATGTCTCAAGAAGGAGGTGGGAATCCAGAAAGTCCCAAATCATTTTTTAAATATTTTTTTTTTATTTTTTAATATAATACACACATATTTTGTGGACAGTGTATTGACTGGGTCAAATCTTTTTTAAACAATGTTAACAGTAATAATACAAATAAGTATGCATAATTCTAATGTTCCAACTTCAACAGTACCATTCTCTCTTTCTAATTCTTTATCGTTTTTACCATTAATTCATTTAAGAATAAATAACATTTCTTTGCACCATGTATTTGTTGTCTCCTACTAAGTTACTAATATTTAATATTTTAAAAGTTACTCATTATTCCACCATAATTTCAATATCCCAAATGTCTAGGACTACTACTAATAAAGCCAAATATTAACAAAATTTAACCATTCCCGGGAATATATATATCAAAATCCCCACATTTTCTAATCCTTAATAGTTTAAATTCACAATATACTTTAACACACTATTAATAATACAATTAGATTACCTAATTCTAAACTTCCACCTACTGCGCTTAGCTTATTTTTAATTACAATAGATTCTATTAATATGTATGCTACTATTTTCCCTATTTGTATTTTCTATTTTTTCTTTTTATTAATATATTTTATCATCATCTCTTAACCTTTTTGGAGTTCCATCATTTATTGACTTTTTAATCACCCTTTTATTTCTCTCTTTTGGAGTCTTATAATTCTTTTTGATGTTTTTATACCTACTGAACATTCCCTTAGGGATGCCATTTGTCTCTTTCTGCTGTATTATTTAAACACCCATCAGTAAGATTTTTTTTGAAGAGATTCTTCTTCTTTTTCTGTATTCTTTTATAAGCTTTTAAGAAATTATCCGATTGATTCCTACTTATTAATCCTTTCTCTTCATTATCTTTCTCTTCTTGCATCTCGTTTTGATTTAGTTTCGATTTTTGAGTCCCAAATATGAAAGAGCACATAACAGATACAAACTCAAAGTGAACCGCTCCAAACTTGACTGTAGAAAATACGACTTTAGCAACAGAGTGGTAAATGCCTGGAACTCACTACCTGACTCTGTGGTTTCGTCACCTAACCCCCAAAACTTTACCTTTAGACTGTCCACTGTTGACCTCACCCGATTCCTAAGAGGTCAGTAAGGGGCGTGCATAAAGTGCACCAGCGTGCCTACCGTCCCTGTCCTAATGTTCCCTCTTTCAGTACCAATCTTATGTATATAAACAATGTTACATCTATGTATATTACCAACACGTACTTGACAAAATAAATAAAATAAAATAAAATAGAAACAACCAAAAATATAAAGCTGCTTCTCTCACCTACAAAGACGATAGCTTTTTTTCCTATCGTGGGGCCAAAAAGTCCTTTCCGTCTTCTGTCCAGCTTCGACATGATAATATCCTGGGTTTGATTGGCGGAGGTCCTGGCAGAGAAGTTGACGACGTTTGGTATGTATTTGGCCTTGGGAAGCTGGATCAGGAAGCTGTTGGTGATGGCCGATTTCCCTGTCCCGGTGGCTCCCACAAACAGCAAGGGGATCTCGTGCTCCACGTAGGTTTTGAGGAAAAAGGACTGCCGGGCAGTTTCTGTGGTGGGGATGATCAGTTCGGAGACCTATGATGATGAGAGAGGACTCAGATACTCAGGAGAAAGTTCTCCCAAGTTTGTCATCTAATTCCAAAGCAAAGGCGTGGAGGGTTACAGGAGCTTCTCAGAACTTACCGTATTTTTCGGAGTATAAGATGCACCTTAGTTTTGGGGGAAGAAAATAGGGGGGGAAATCAACTACCAGGTATTCATCTGGCTAGCATCCTTAGTCTGTTCAGCTTCAGCACACTATTTTATCCCCTGGTTAAGGCTGAGTAGGAATGAAAACAAGCCTGCAAAGACTTAGGGCTGGTAAAAAAAACTACTTCGAGGGAGTAGGAATTAAAAAAATGCTGCAAGCTGGTAAGATTGTTAGCACCTCGTTAGGGCTGAAAAAACCTTTTTCAGAGGGAGAAGGAATGAAAACAAGCCTGCAAAGACTTAGGGCTGGTAAAAAAACTTCTTTGGACTGAGTAGGAAGCCGGGAAGATTGTTAGCACCACTTTAGGGCTGGAACAAAAAGCTTCGAAAAAGCTACATTTGGAGTATAAGACGCACCCAAATTTTCAGCCTCCTTTAGGGAGGAAAAAGGTGCGTCTTATACTTCGAAAAATATGGTAGTTGGCTTCCCGAATTGCAAAGTCACAAATATTTCACTTGTGGCTTATTCAATAAACCACGATTAAACCTAAGATGGCTTAATGTCTATGGAGATTCTCAATCCTCTCTAGAGAACTGAAGAAGCTTCTTGGATGAGAAGCGAAACATTTTCAAGGGGGAGGAAACCCAAGAAAGTCCAGTTGCCTTTTGGAAAAGCACTTTTGGGATTAAGATGGCTTAGTGTAGTGACGAGATGCTGTTGGGTGGTCCCAGGGTCTACGTAACCCTTGGGTGTGGAGCAGGAGAAGAGTGCAGATGGGCTTAGTGTGGTGGAATGGATTCCCAGGAGGGAGGAGCTGCAAATGACCAAGAGACAGCGAAGTTTAGATAGTCTGGTTGTGAGGAAGAGAGTTAAGACTCTCTAATAGTTCCCAGAATATATGTTTTATGGTGCTAATCGTCTGCTTTAGTTTGGCAAGATTCTGTCTGTAGGTGAGGAGCAATGAAGGAAACTACTCAGAAGTAATTCCACATGTCTTTCTTGGTTCTTGGGGCCTGACACTGAGTCACTTCATACCTAGGGGAGGGGACATGTTTGCAGGTTACACTGGTAGAAACACTTCCAAAGGCCATCTGTTTCAGCAAGGTCTACGCCAACAAATATATACTCCCTGCTCCTGCATTTAATTGGATGCAGGCTCCATCAGAAAAAAAGAAAGGTATCCCAGTCACTCCCATCTTCCCCCCCACCAATAATCACCCAGCATTTCACCGGGTTGTACCAATATTAAGATCCTTGCAAAATTGAAGACACATTCCTTTTCCTTTGCCTTCCCCAACTCATTTTCCTCTTATATTGTGATCTTTTTAGATCTCAAACCTGAGGGCAGGAACAGATTTCCCCCCCGTTGATTTATATAAGTCATGCTGGGAAGCTTTCTGAGTGGTGCGGTGGCCTAGAGGTGGAGCTCTCGCCTCACAATCAGGAAGCTGTGAGTTCAATCCTAGGTAGAGGCAGATATTTCTCTCTCTGGGCACACTGAGAATATATCTGCTGGGAAAAAACTCTGCATTGGCGACAGGAAGGGCATCCGGCCAGTAAACACTCAGCTCCACTCAACTGCTCAGATTCCACCCAGCAAGGAATTATGTGGTCGTTAAAAGAGGATGATGCTGGGAAGCTTTCTGGATGAGGAGTGAAATGCATTAATTACTTAAATAAACATCAAATGATAAGTATTTCCCGATCATGCTGACAAACAAGCACAACCATTTTACCTTTGCGCCAGCAGCAATTGCTTGCTCCTCCTTCGTGATATAATCTGTCCACATGTTCCACTGTCCACTGGCTTGTTTATGAAAATAAAAGTCATACACAGACCCTGATTGCAAAAGAGGGACAAAAAGGTCTTTAAGAAGCTTGTCAAAGCAGCAAAGTGACACTGAGTGTTATCACGTATGGATACTACTGACTCCAAACCAAAAATGATATCAAAATCACAGCCAACTTTGAAGGGTCTCTCTGGGTCCACATCTAAGGTTGTGGAGAAGAGGGGGAAGGGAACAAGGAGGAGAGGGCCAGGAAAAGTTGGAGCCACAAGTTGATTTAAAGTTTTTAAATCTATTAATTAACTATTTGAGCCACAGTGGATCACTCCTGGAATTTTACTCTTCCAGAAGGAAAAGGAGGTCAACCTATTCTCCAAAGCCCCTGAAGGCAGAACAGGGATGGAAAACTATCAAGGAGGGAACCAACCTAGAACTAAGGAGAAATTTCCTAACAGTGAGAACAATAAACCAATGGAATGGCTTGCCTCCAAAAGTTGGGAGTGCTCCATCATTGGAGGTTTTTAAGAAGACATTGGACAGCCATTTGTCTGAAATGGTATAGGGCAGGGGCGGGTTCCTAATTTTTTACTACCACTCTGTGGGCGTGGCTTATTTTGTGGGTGTGGCTTGCCAGCCATGTGACCGGTTGGGCGTGGCTTTTCAGACTGCTGAAGGGAGGGGAACTGAGATAGGTCCTGCCGCCCATTCCCCCTCCCCTCAGCAGCTCGAGAAGCCTCAAACATGCAAAAATGCCTGGGATCATCACCGCGCGTTTGTGGCTTCTCGGACTGCTGAAGGGAGGGGAATGGAGATAGCTCCTGCCACCCGTTCTTTCAGCGTCTCACGCACTCCGTCAGGCAACCTCCCCTGCTGGGACTCACTGTGGAGTAGGAAGGCAGCGCATGCACAGTCCGGAAGCTCGGCTTCTGGGCATGTGCAGAAGAATTTTTTTAAAAAAAAATTTAAAAATTTTTTTTAAATGGTGGCGCCCAGGCACCGGCAACCGACCGCACCGGTACTGTGACGTCACCAGCGGGCTGCTACCGGTGCTATAGAGTGGACCGCACTGGTAGGATCCCACCACTGGTATAGGGCCGTGATGGCGAACCTATGGCACGCGTGCTGGAAGTAGCACGCAGAGCCCATTGCTCTTCCGGGTTCCGGGTTCTGGCGCACCGGTCTTCTGGTTTCTTGCATGCATGCATGCGTGAAGACCAGCTGGCCAGTGTGCATGCACACGCCAGAAACTGGAAGACCAGATGGCCAGTGTGTATGCGTGCTCCGGAAATTGGAAGAGCAGCCGCACTGGGCGGCTGCTCTTCCAGTTTCCAGTAAGCATGCACGCGCATTCCCGTTTTGGCACTCGGTGCCGAAAAGGTTCACCAACACTGGTATAGGGTCTCCTGCTTGAGCAGTGGGTTGGACTAGAAGACCTCCAAAGTCCCTTCCAACTCTGTTATTCTGAACTGCAATCCTTCCCACTCTGAAAAGTTGATGTCTTTTCCAACTAAATCCCTTTTGAAATAATGGGTTTCCCAGACACACCTCTTTCTGGAAAAAGATTCGTTTTGGTCAGCTTCACGCTTTTGGGGCGAGGGTTCTCATCATCCATTCCCATCAAAAGGTTTCGGTAAAAATGGTCAAATTTCTTCCGTCCGTCGGCATTCAACGTGCTCCCAATGGTCCACACCAGAGAGAAGAGGAAGAGGCCTTGCAGCCACAAGGTTATCTGCTGGCTGGACATGGCCTCCCCTGGTTCATCCTCGTTGGAATTCCGGATTTCATCTACACAAAAGAAGACAAGACGAACCAAAAACAGCAAAGTGGGAGACAAGGAAAGACACATGCTTCCAGCATACACAGATCCCCAGTTCTGACAGGGGAATTCTGGGAGTTGAAGTAGACGTATCTTAAAAATTACCTGGGTTAAGAAGCACTGCCTTAGCATGTTAGGGCTGGGTAACCTTGGGCCAATCACCAGGTGATGGTGGGTTCTAGTCCCGCCTTAGCTCTGAAAGACATCTGGGTGACTTTGGGCCAATCACCAGGAGTTCTAGTCTCACCTTAGGCATGAAAGCCAGCTGGGTGATTTGGGGCCATTTGCTCTCTCTCAGCCCAACCCACCTCCCAGGGTCATTCTTAAGGGGAAAATAGGAAGAGGAAAGTGTATTGGATATGTTTGCTGTTTTGAGCTATTTGTAAAAATAATAACGGCAGGATATCAATAAATAAATAAATAGCAGATGAAATAAAATAATAAAAATAATAAAAAATAATAAAATAAAATAATAAAATAAAATAAAATAATAAAATAAAATAAAATAAAATAAAATAAAATAAAATAATAAAATAAAATAAAATAAAATAATAAAATAAAATAATAAAATAAAATAAAATAAAATAAAATAAAATAATAAAATAAAATAAAATAAAATAAAATAAAATAAAATAAAATAAAATAAAATAAAATAAAATAAAATAATAAAATAAAATAAAATAAAATAAAATAATAAATAAAATAAAATAAAATAAAATAATAAAATAAATAAAATAAAATAATAATAAAATAAAGTAATAAAATAAAATAAAATATAAAATAAAATAAAATAATAAAAAATAATAAAATAAATAAAATAAAATAATAAAATAAAATAAAAATAAATAAAAATAAATAAAAATAAAATAAAATAAAATAAAATAAAAAAATAATAAAATAAAATAAAATAAAATAAAATAAAATAAAATAAAATAAAATAAAATAATAAAATAAAATAAAATAAAATAAAATAATAAAATAGAATAAAATAAAATAAAATAAAATAATAATAAAATAATAAAATATAATAAAATATAATAATAATAAAATAATAACGCCTTACCAAGCAAAGAATCAAACAAATTAATCATGGTATGGGTGAGATGGATAGGAGAAGTCTGAACCAGGACTTTGCAATGGTGGCGAATAAATTCCAATGACGGCTGAACGAGCCACATAAAAAGGTCGTCAACCTGGAAAGCAAACCGTTTGAGAGATTGATCGAATCACAGGACATGTCCCTTTTACATTGAATAGGTAACAGATCCCTTCCACAGCCGGCAGAAGGATGAAAAGATTTGCACGGCAGCCATTCTGGCAGTGGTTGATGGGATCTGAGGTGTAAAGTTGGATTAGCACAAGAAACCGGTCTAGATTTAAGGTTAATCTAGACCAGGGGTGTCAAACTCAAGGCTCAATGACTAGATCTGGCCGGCAGGCTGCTTAGAGCTGGCCTGCAGGGCTGTCTGGAAACAGCAAAGGACCAGCCCGTGATGCTTCTGCCATCGAAAACGGAGCTTGGGAGGGACACACACAGCCCCACCGAGCTCCATTTTCACTGGCAGATGGTTGCAGGAGGCCGTAGCAGCCAAAAACGGAGCTCAGGCGCCCCCAACACAAGTGACGTCAAGCTGGCCACGCCCACCCTGGCCACGCCCACCCCGGCCCCCAGAAGTCAAACACAACTCTGATGCGGCCCTCAATGAAATTGAGTTTAACACCCCTGATCTAGACTTTATAGATGTGACAAAGTTTAAAATGGCTTTGGAGCTATACCTGCTGAGATCCCTCTCCTAACCAAACGTGCAATCTCGTGACACTTCAGACATTTTTAGATAATTTTATTACAATGTCCCACCGTCACAAAAATGGCATGGTAGTGTTGAAAACTTTCCAAACCATTAAAGCTTTAGAAAGGTTCTACATTATAAAGGAAAGCTCACTTCTCAAACCAGTTATTGAAAAGTCTGCAAGTTATTAGCATGGCTTAAGCAATAAAGAGCTGCAGTGGTGCAGTGGTTAGAGTGCAGTACTGCAGGCTACTTCTGCTGACTGCCGGCTGACTGCAACTTTGCAGTTCGAATCTCACCAGGCTCAAGGTTGACTCAGCCTCCCATCCTTCCGAGGTGGGTAAAATGAGGACCCAGATTGTTGGGGGCAATATGCTGACACTGTAAACTGCTTAGAGAGGGCTGTAAAGCACTGTAAAGCGGTATATAAGTCAAACTGCTATTGCTATTTAGATTTTCAAATAATTTATTGTCATTGTACGTATATATACAGTACACCCATACAACGAAATTCACATAACACTTCAAGACCAGTCCCAACACACATAGCAATCCCTAAAAACACACCCCACCCACCACAAATTCCCCACCCTGAACCACTCAAACATCCATACAACAGACCAAGTAATACTATCCAACAGCTCACTGATGGTGACCCTTTAATTCATTATTAAGTGCAATTATAGCTCTGGGATAAAAACTGTTCAGAAAGCGTGTGGTCTGAGTTTTATTGCTAATAAGCGATCGTTTCCATGGTTCCCAAGTAATCTTGGGAACTCAACAAGTGTCTCTCAAGGAATCTGGACACTAATCAATACAACTAAACCCAATAGGATACACTTGAATGGCCCTTAAATTTAAATTCCCCCTTCCCCCTCAAATTTCAAATATCGAGTATGAAAATAAAATGAAAGGCGGCCCACCAATTCTTTGTGCACGTCTTGTAGATTTGAAGGCAGCACATTCATGTAAGAATCTTTCAAAGGTTTCCAGCCCAGCTGATGAGGCTCCATATAAATCATGCCACACCTTGAAGAAATAAAGAGAATTGAGTTGCACAGATTTGCTAGTTCAGAGGAGAAAAATAATAATTTAGATTTAGATGATTTAGATTTAGAATAAGGCCTTCAAGAAAAGATTGGCGGCCATTTGCCATGAACAGAGGATTGGACTAGAACAGTGGTGGCGAACCTTTTTTGGCTCGGGCGCCAAAATGGTGCGCGTGCGCATGATAGCGTGCACATGTGTGCCCACACCCATAATGCAATGCTCCCCCATCCATGCACACAACGCCTGCACTGCTCCCCCCTCCCGCACATGCGCACAGGCCTCACTGAAGCTTCCGGACTTCCGGTAGGCCCATTGGGCCATTTTTTGCTGTCCCCAGGCTTCATAAGCCAACTGATTTTCTGCCTTCTTTTCGGCCATTTTCGCTCTCCCCAGGCTTCAGGAAAGCCTCCTGAACCCTGAGGATGATGAAAAACGGGCTAACGGGCTAACCGGAAGGTCGTTTCTAAACTTCCCGTTGGGCCGTTTTTCGCCATCCCCAGGGTTCAGGCTTTCCTGAAGCCTGGGGAGAGGGAAAACGGCCGAAAAGAAGGCAGAAAATCAGCTGGCTAGAGTGCGCATGCGCGCTGGAGCTGACATAGGGAAACGCCTCGCGTGCCCTCAGATATGGCTCCGTGTGCCACCTGTGGCACGCGTGCCATAGGTTTGCCATCACTGGACTAGAAGATCTCCAAGGTCCCTTCTAAGCCTATGATTCTGACCCTAAGAATTCAGCCGGCCAGATTTACCTGCTAACCGTTGCTGGGGAAGCTTGTTCAAGATCTTCGGGCTCAAAGATTAGGCTCATTTGTGCACTCATCTGAATGATCTCCCCGCTCATCAAGCACAACTTCAAGGGAAACAGAAGAAAAGCTACTTCAGCCCAGGTGCGCAAGAGAGTTTGCAACAAGACCTCTGTGTCAGTCAAATATTTCTGCTATAGCTAAAGGTAAAGGTTTTCCCCTGTCTTTGGAGTTGTGCAAAGACGTTTTCTGTGGTCATGTGGCCGGGATACACCGAGAGGGGCAGAGAATGCTGTTACTTTCCCACCGAAGTGGTACCTATTCATCTACTCACATTTGCATGCTTTCGAACTGCTAGGTTGGCAGGAGCTGGGAAAGGGATGGGAGCTCACCCCACCACGCTGCACTTGGGTCTTGAACCCGGCCTGTCACTTTTCCAGCTGACAAGCCCAGCGTTTTTAACCACTGAGCCATCGTGCCCCCTCCGTTTTAGCTGCCCCATGTCATTCACTATTTCAATGAATTGTTCCCTGGTGAAGATTACCCCATCAGCAGGAACTTCTGCCAGAGAAAGCTTCATGCTCCCAAATTAGTTTTTCATTTTCCTGGCTCCTAGAATCGTGGTTTTGTTTTTACAAAGTAGAGTCCATACAGGTAGTCCTTGACTTATAACCATTCATTTAGTGACCGTTTGAAGTTACAATGGCGTTGAAAAAAGGGACTTATGACCAGTCCGCGAATGTACAATGCTTGCAGCATCCTCATGGTCATGTGATCAAAATCTGGGTGCTTAGGAACCGGCATGCATTTGTGACAGTTGCAGCATCTACAACACCAGGCAGGGGTGGGTTCCTCCCGGTTCGGACTGGATCGCCCAAACCAGTAGCGACCCGCTGGTGATGGCACTATCGGTGCCGGTCCGTGCACACCACCATCTTTTTGGGGGTTTTTTTTGCAAATTTTTCCGCTTCCTCTGTTTGAAAAAGGGCCTGCCCGCCCGCGGGTTAATACTGACCTTTATTTCTTCGCCCGAAGCACAGCTGATCAGCTCCTCAGCTGTGTTTCGGGCGGATTCCTGCTTCTGAGCATGTGCAGAAGCCAAAATGCACGAGGGGACCCACGCCCACGCGCGGAGCTAGTGCACGCGCACGCAACGTCGCGTTGCGAACCGGCGGCGAAGGTAAGTGGAACCCACCCCTGATCCCAGGGTCATGTGATCACCATTTCCGACCTTCCAAGCTGGCATCTGACAAGGAAAGTCAATGGGTGGGAGAGCCGGATTCGCTTAACGACCACATGATACGTTAACAACTGCTGTGATTCGCTTAACAACTGTGGCAAAAAATGGTCATAAAATCAGGCGTGACTCACTTAACGAGGGAAATTCTACTCCCAATTGTGGTTGCAAGTCGAACCCATCACTTGCTATGGCCCGGTTTTGCCGAAAACCGGAAGTGCCGTTTCTGTGTATACGTGTCTTTTGTGTTTGTGTGTGTGTTGTCAGTGTGTGTGTGTGTGTGTATGTGCATACCCTCAAATTTTTAAAGTCCATTTAATAAAGTGGTTCACTACTTCGAGATGTTTTAGTGGGAAAACAGCGTAAAAGTTACCCTAATTATCTATTTGAAAAAAATAACCGAACAGCACACGCTAAGTGCTTTTTGCTTTAAATCAAATTAGCTTATTGGCTTCTAAAAAGCACTTTCAGTTATTCCACTGAATTAGATAATGCAACCTAGAGGCTTATGTCAGAGCTGGGGGGAAAAAAATGCCAATTACCTTCTTGTTATCATCTAAGACGGTGTTCATGTTTTCAATCCAAACAGCATCAACCGGCCCGTCAAAAATAATCCACTTTCTGTCCTCATTGGTGGAGGAGGCCTGCTCTCTGAAAGTGTTTGCAAGAATTCCGTCTGTCCATTCGTGGCTAACGGGATCAAAACAGCCATACAGTTGCCCCATGGTGATCGCTTTCGGGTTGATTATTTTGTATTCAACAGCAACTTCTTCCATTGATGGTTCTAAAGACAGACAGACAGACGGAGGGAGGGAGGGAGGGAGGGGAGGGGGAGGGAGAGAAGCATATTTTCAATCAGGATTTCTCAACCTTGGCAACTTTAAGATAAGTGGACTTCAACTCATGCTGGCTAGGGAATTCTGGGAATTGAAGTCCACACAGCTTAAAGTTCCCGAGGTTGAGAAACACCTATTTAGCATAAAGGGAAGGGATTTCTTGCAACTGTTTAATTGGCGCAGATTTGGGCTCCTTTGTAATGAGAGGACCAAATTGGTTCAAAGATAGAGTCTGATTTTGAGTGGTACAGTGACCTAGAAGTGGAGCTCTTGCCTCACAATCAGGAGGCTATGAGTTCGATCCTAGGTAAAGGCAGATATTTCTCTCTCTGGGCACAATGAGGTTATATCTGCTGAATAAAACTCCGCACTGGTGACAGGAAGGGCATCTGGCCAGTAAACACTCGGCTCCATTCAGGTTGCCCAGACTCCACCCCGCAAGGGATTATGGGGGTCATTAAAAGGAGATGATGATAGGGTCTGATTTTGTGATGGAAGGGGTTGTTTGCATTTTCCTGTTATTTGGTGACTTTTTCCTTTTGCAGCTGTTTCCCCAAGGGGAATCTTATTTTCTGTGCGAAAACAAAGCGGGGAGTCGTTCATTTGATCTCTCACCTTCGCTCAAATCCCCAAGGGCGGCAGCGAGCACTTTATACGCAAAGGTTTTGCCACCCATTGGTTCGCCCACAATCATGAAGCCGTGACGCACCATCATCATCTCATAAATCTGTAACGCGAAATAAATAAGAGGCATTATTTTAAACCTTGATGAGTGGTGCGGTGACCTAGAGGCGGAGTTCTCGCCTCACAATCAGGAGGCTGTGAGTTTGATCCTAGGTCAGTGATGGCGAACCTTTTTTGGTTTGCATGCCAAAAGGGTGTGTGCATGCCCACACCCATGCCCTCCCCCCACGCATGCGCACAACCCCCCGCGCATGTGCACTCCCCCACCCGCTGCCCCCCACGCATGTGCACAAGCCTCACAACAGACTCCTGAAGCCTGGGGAGGGCGAAAAATGGCCCAACGGGCCAACTGGAAGTTTGAAAATTAATTTCTGGTTGGCCCGTTGGCCCATTTTTTGCCTGAAGCCTGGGGAAAATGAAAATGGCCAAAAAGAAGCCCAAAAATCAGCTGGCCAGTGCGCGCATGCGTGCTGGAGCTGACATAGGGCAACGCCATGCGTGCCATAGGTTCGCCATCACGGTCCTAGGTAGAGGCAGATATTTCTCTCTCTGGGCACAATGAGAATAAATCTGGCCAGTAAACACTCAGCTCCATTCAGTTGCCCCGACTCCACCCCGCAAGGGATTATGGGGTCATTAAAAGAAGATGATGATTTTAAACCTTGATAGGATATCCAGGGAGTTTTTAACTGTGCAAGAACCTGTTTGATGTTAAGCAAGAGTTTTATATCAATTTCCTACGGCTCCCAAATCGTATCAATAATATGCTTATGTTTGCTATTAGTGTTCCAGATTTCTAGATATACGTCTGTTAGAGCATTGTTTCTCAACCTTGGCAATTTTAAGATCAGTGGACTTCAACTCCCAGAATTCCATGCTGGCTAGGGAATTCTGGGAGTTGAAGTCCATTCATCTTAAAGTTGCTAAGATTGATGCTCTGTTAACTCGGTTAAATTAGCGGTGTGGATACCGACCCCCAGCACATTGCTTTGCCAGCAATATTTTTTTTTTAAAAAAGGGAGAGAAAAATGAAAGAAACCTGAATAATTTTCCCAATAAACCAGGGAACTGCTTGAAGATTCATTTTCTCAATATTGTTATTCAATGCCTGGATGAAGAGGGCATAATCAGGTTGCGGAAGCACAATTCCAGGAAACAAATCAGATATGATTCCCTGTGAAAGAGAACGGAAAAAAAGGAGGTCTGGAAAAACGGAACTTCCAGGAACGATTATATGTATCTATTCAAGGTTTTATTATCAAATCTGGCAAATGGTCAGGAGTCAAGAAGCATATACATTTAATAATCAATAAATACATCTCTTCCACATTCGGAGATAGATTCAAGAAGTTTAAATAAATAGGCTTACTGCAGATAATTAGGAAGCCAAACATCTGAAGAAGTTTTACAACTATTAACTTCCTCCAAGTTTTGTCATTTTTAACAATATATATTTAAATATGTATTGAGAGTCAGTTTGGTCTCATGGCGAAGGCACCCGGTTAGAAACCAGGAGACAGTGAGTTCTAGTCCCACCTTAGGCATGAAAGCCAATCGGGTGACTTTGGGCCAGTCCCTCTCTCTCAGTCCAATCCACCTCACAGGATATGTTTGCTGCCTTGAGTTATTTGTAAAAAACACTGGAAGTTTTTAAGAAGATGTTGGATAATCATTTGTCTGAAGTGGTGTAGGGTTTCCTGCCTAAGCAGGGGGTTGGACTAGAAGACCTCCAAGGTCCCTTCCAACTCTGTTGTTATTATAAAAATAATAAAGGCGGGATACAAATAAATAAATACTACTCTGCAGGTTTACAACCTGGGCCTCTTCCGTTTTTTTCAAGTTAGTAACTCATTTGTATGTTTCCGTCCTATTTCTTTTATTTATGAAACAGCTTTTTCTGGTTTGAGAATTAGATATTTAATTTACCTCCCTTCCAGCTACAGGCAAATATAAAAATCTACTTTGCTTTTGATGTTTCCTAATCATTTCCTAATCCCTGTATTATACTGAAGAAATATGTGTTACTGACATCCGGATAATGATCTTACCTGAAACAAAGGAACATCTTGGGCCAAAAATTTAGCTAAGTTAACATCCAACAGAGCTCTGAGCAACAATACGCTTTCATTTTCCAAAGGGTATTTTAGTTTCAAGTTTCCTGCTGCTGTCAGGACGGATTTGACCGCTCGCATCCCATAATCATAATGATGCTGTGAGGACAGCTGTTCAGAGCAAAGGCGGTAAGTGGCAACAATTTTTTGGGCAAGGCTGCAAAAGATAAGAAGAGGTTCTCATTCCCGAAGCCAAAATATCAAGCAGAGAAAGAAAAGTAAATATCTATATACAGGAGAACGAGTGGCAGAACTTGGGGGCAGAATCAAAGAGGGTTCGGTCTAGAATTCCTACCAGAGGTGGGTTCCTCCCAGTTTAGACCGGTTCACTCGAACCGGTAGCAACCCGCTGGTGACGTCACAATGCCATCACAGAACCGGTTCAATCGGTGCCGGTCCATGGAGGCTGCCATCTTTTTTTTAATTTATTTTTATTTATTTATTTGAATTTTTTTCTGGTTTTTTTTTTCTTCTGCGCATGTGCAAGCCGAGTTTCTGGCACTGCGCATGCGTTGCCATCTTGTTTTTGGTTTTGGGGGGGGGATTTTTTTGTATTTTTTGCCACTGTGCATGCGTGCGCAAATCACGCATGTGCCCATGAGGCGCGGCCACATGGCACGGGAGGAAATGAACCGGCAGCAATGTAAGACCCACCCCTGATCCCTACGTACTCCCAAGCAAACTAAATCCATCTTCCCTTGAATTTTACTGACCCTTATCTAATTCTAAGCAAGTGCCAACCGTTAGTTGAGAAGATTCCTGTGCATAGACTTTTAGAAATAGATCAGTTTAATCTGGATCTTTACACGTGGACCTGGTCTCTCCTGCCTGACATTACACATATCACTACATTTATTTCATTTGTAAAATTTAACACAACAAAAAGCGTAATGTGCAATAAAAACAAATATATACCGTATTTTTCGGAGTATAAGACGCACAGGAGTATAAGACGCACCTTAGTTTGGGGAGAGGAAAATAGGGGGGGGAATCTACCTACCAGGTATTCATCTGGCTAGCATCCTTAATCTGTTCAGCTTCAGCACATTATTTTATCCCCTGGTTAGGGCTGAAAAAAATATTCTTCGAAGGGAGTAGGAATGAAAACAAGCCTGCAAAGACTTAGGGCTGGTAAAAAACTACTTCGAGGGAGTAGGAAGCCAGGAAGATTGTTAGCACCTCTTTAAGGCTGGAAAAAAATTCTTCGAAAAAGCTACATTCGGAGTATAAGACACACCCATTTTTTCAGCCTCTTTCGGGGAGGAAAAAGGTGCGTCTTATACTCTGAAAAATACGGTGTATGAAATAGTGGTTTAAAAACCTTAGAATGAGAAAATATTAGAAAAAAATAACAAAGGCCTGAAATGGATATAACGTTCAGGAACATTATATGATTGAATTATTTATAAACATGAGAACAACGTAAATGACCAATTTTTCTTCTTATTAATGGGATGACATTGACTACAGTTCTAATGACTGGAATTTATTATTACGTTAGCCTGTGGCTGCAATTAAAAATAAGAAATTAATCACTCTAATCACTCTGTTTGGTATTTTAACATTTCATTCATCATCATCAAAAAAAATGATAGCGTTATTGACCATGATAGCTAGAAAGAAGAAACCTGAAAGCAACTCTGAAGACACAAAATAATAATCTAAATATTTTGACAAGATTCTAAAATTTTAGATCCCTGGATGGGATTTTTTTTGTATAAGAAAAGTATGAAAATGTGTCTTTTTTTAAAAAAAAAAAAAGCAATAGATTTACTTTGTAAAAATGCAGCTTCACCTACCTTCTGGAATCAAGAAATCCCATCGAATAAAGTGAAATTTCACCAATCAAAGCATAATCTGGAACCATCATGGCTACTGTTCGGAATAAAGCCTTAAAAAAAATATAACAGAGTACCTTGAAGAGAATATAAAGGAGAAAATTCCCAATTTTTCCTTATGAATCCTGCAATGGATTCCTTCAGCATTTTGTCCTAGTACGTATTCACTAACAGAGGGGACAATCATTTCGCTGGATGGGATAAAGCCCCTGTCTTGAGTGGGGGGTCAGACTAGATGACCTCCAAGGTCCCTTCCAGCCCTAGGATTCTATGACTCTATGATTCTAGCTGTAGATATATTGGCTGGGAGGTTTGAGGATTTCAGTACAAGCTCTACGGTGAGTCCCTGCTTCACTCAACTATCAACAATCTCTGGAGAAATAAGATACTAAAAGGAAAATGCCAGGCAGAGCCTGTCTGCAGAGTGTGTTTTTTGTGCTGGCTAGGGAATTCTGGGAGTTGAAACCTACATATCTTAAAACTAAGATATGTAGGTTTGCTAAGAGCATCAGACTGGTGAGAGCAAGGTCTGTATTTCATAGGAACTATCCAAGGTCCTGAAATATAACTAACTCTTCCTTCCTCTTTGGATTTCCGAATTCTGTTTGTTTACTCCAATCATGGTTTCTTAACTTCCTCAGGAAAGAACCTGGTTCACCTTGAGGTTATCCGGAAGTTCAGCCCGGCCAGCATAACCTGGATTCATGGTGATGAATACTGCACAAGTTGGATTAAGAGAAATTTCCGTGCCTTCGAAGAGAAACGTCCGGAGCTTGCGAATAATAGCCTGTTGAATACTGAGGATCTGTTGTGCTACCACAGAGAGCACTTCAACCTATGGAAATCAGGATATAAAAGCTTTAGGTTTAAACCAGTATAAAAATCCATATAATAAAGAGTCTGATCTAGATCAGGGGTCTTCAACCTTGGAAACTTTCAGACTTGTGGACTTCAACTCCCAGAATTCCTCAGCCAGCCATGCAGAGGAATTCTGGGAGTTGAAGTCCACAAATCGTAAAGTAGCCAAAAAGTGACTTTTTGCATTAGAGGGTCTAAACAACAAGAGCTATTTATGCTAGATGTAATTAGGGTTAGACACGCTGGACAGGCCATGTTGCAAGGATGCCAGACCACCGCATCCCTAAACAGCTCCTCTATGGTGAGCTGTCTCAAGGAAAGCGATCGTATGGGGGACAAAGGAAGCGATACAAAGACACGTTGAAAGCCTCCTTCAAGTCCCTAGATATCGACAGCACCTCCTGGGAAACCCTGGCACAAGATCGATCGACATGGCGCACATTGATCCACCAAGGCTGCCAGACATTTGAAGACAGAAGAACAACTACAGCACAAAAGAAGCGAGCACTCCACAAAGCCAGAGCTGCAAATGCTGCAACAATGGTGCCCACACATGTCTGCCCGACATGTGGCAGAACATTCCATGCCCGTATAGGCCTTACCAGTGACCTGCAGACACACCGGGACAACCCACAACCCGTTAGATGTCAAGGTCCTCTTTAAAAACGATGGACAAACATCAATTACCTCGATTCTGTTGAACTCATCAAAGCAGGCCCAAGCTCCAGCCTGTGCCAGTCCTTTGAAGAATTTGCCCATCGCTTTGTAATCAAGACCATCGGAGCAATTGAAGACCACACACTAAAACACATAACAACATATTTCATTGTACGTTTCCACTTTTCCCCAGCTAGCTGGTCAAGGCAACGCTCTTCAAAACTCAGCAACTTTTACAGGTACAAAAATTCTCCATAAGCCCATAACCAGAGATCGATTTATCAAAATGTCTAAAGCAAGCATCCTCCTGATTCACAGGAAGATAAAAGAGGAAATCCGTTCAATTTATTCATTGCAAGGTTCTGTTACTAGGGCTCTTCTAATAAAAGTAGCTTTAGGTCTACACAGTGTCTGTTTCTTGGTCTGAGCTATCTTGTAGGGCTTACCTTATCTTTCTCCTCCCCTCGACAGTTGCTGAGGGCATTGCACAGAATGCACTTGACAGGCCAAGGCTGCAATCAGTGTAGCTAAAAGTCTGCACACCCCACAAATATTGGGTGTACATAAACTCGTACATCCAATGGCTATTTTTCCCTATGACATATGGAGCAGGAGGAGGAGGAGGAAGAAGATGAAAAGGAGGAGGAGAAAGAGAAGAAGGAGCAGGAGGAGAGGAGAAGGGGCAGGAGAAGGAGGAAGATAAAAAGAGGAGAAAGAAGAGAAAAAGAATCAAAGGAGGAGGAGAAAAGAGGACAGAGGAGAAGAGAGAAGGAGAAAAGGGGGAAGGAGAAGGAGAAAAGAGAGGAGAGGAGGAGAAGAAGAAGAAGGATGAAGAGAAAAAGAAGAAGAAGAAGAAGAAGAAGAAGAAGAAGAAGAAGAAGAAGAAGAAGAAGAAGAAGAAGAAGAAGAAGAAGAAGAAGAAGAAGAGGAGGAGGAGGAGGAGGAGGAGGAGGAGGAGGAGGAGGAGGAGGAGGAGGAGGAGGAGGAGGAGGAGAAGAGAGGAGGAGAAAAAGGGGAAGGAGAAGGAGAAAAGAGAAGAGAGGAGAGGAGAAGGAGAAGGAGAAGGAGGAAGAGAAAAAGAAGAAGAAGATTTCGGATTCCTTTGGTACCTGCTTAGCCAAAGCTTTAGCAAGATCCTTAGTAGTTTCTGTTTTCCCAGTACCAGCTGGTCCTTCGGGAGCTCCTCCTAGATTTAATTTCAACGCTCCCATTAAGGTCCTACGACATAGAAATGAGATTACAAGGAGAAATCAATTGATACATAACTATACAGAGACCCACCCTCATTCTCTCTTCACATACACATTTACACTGACATGTTATCCCAATCATTGTGCATGATTTATGGTGCTATATTATGTGTGAATCAGGCCATTATGCCGTCTTCAACCTAAGCGTAGTGTAATGTGTGAATCCAGTCATTGGTGTCGTGGCGCAAGGGATATCATCACACAAATTATGACTGATATTTAGTTCACGATGCAACAAACGTAATTTATATTGTTAAGGGAAATAAAGGGCCTCCTTGACTATTCCCTATCATCTTTTAATTACCAAGGAAATAACTCTATTGAGTAGGGGACTAAATTAATACACTTCTATCCAAGAAACAAATTCTACCAGAAATCTAAATTTCACTGCTTGAATTCAAAAAATACAATTTTGCTTCTTGCTGTCCATTCTACCCCCTCCATCAAATCAATGCCTTTGCTACCCTTGATCTATAAATATTTTCTTGAAGATTTAAAAATTGGAGAGGAATTTTACCTGTAGCATCGGTCAGTCAGTGGAGTTATCACCAAACGCAACGAGTTACCCAGGTATTCATATCCGTACTTGGCTTCGGTTGTGATCATTCGAACGATTACATCTCTGTTTTCCCAGTAGTATCGCAGTTGAGAAATCCACTGGAAATCGTTCAGATCTGAAACTCGGTCTTCAGACAATTTTGCCACCACGTCGCGTGCTGCAGAAGAAAAATTTTACTTGGTATGAGTAAAATATTTTGGGCTGGGTTCAGCTGTGGCTCACAGAGAAAATCTAGCTACTTGGTTGCTAGGTGTAGAAAAAGACTTATTGCATAATAACCAACCAATCAATATTCATCTGTTGTGCTTAAACTACACTGTGGTTGTGTTCTTTGGGGCTCTGTGTATAAGTCAATGGGGGAAGCCGGATTCACTTAATAGCTGCAGTGATTCGTTAACAACCGCGATGATTCACTGAACAACCGTGGCCAAAAAGATCCTAAAATTGGCCACGACTCAGTTAAAACCACTGCCTTGCTTAGCAACACAAATTCTGTTCCCAGTTGCAGTCAACTTGTATCAGAGATCTGCAATTTAATAACTTCCCATCCGGGAGTGTGGTGGTTCAGTGGTTGAAGATGCTGAGCTTGTCAGCTGGAAAGCTCATGTTCGAGACCTGAGCGCCGCATGATGGGGTGAGCTCCTGTTCCTTGCTCCAGCTCCCAACCACCTAGCAGTTCGAAAGCATGCAAATGCGAGTAGATAAATAGGTACCACTAGCAGTTCGAAAGCATGCAAATGCGAGTAGATAAATAGGTACCACTAGCAGTTCGAAAGCATGCAAATGCGAGTAGATAAATAGGTACCACTAGCAGTTCGAAAGCATACAAATGCGAGTAGATAAATAGGTACCACTAGCAGTTCGAAAGCATGCAAGTTCAAGTAGATAAATAGGTACCACTAGCAGTTCGAAAGCATGCAAATGCAAGTAGATAAATAGGTACCACTAGCAGTTCAAAAGCATGCAAATGCAAGTAGATAAATAGGTACCACTAGCAGTTTGAAAGCATGCAAATGCGAGTAGATAAATAGGTACCACTAGCAGTTCGAAAGCATGCAAATGCGAGTAGATAAATAGGTACCACTAGCAGTTCGAAAGCATGCAAATGCGAGTAGATAAATAGGTACCACTAGCAGTTTGAAAGCATGCAAATGCGAGTAGATAAATAAGTACCACTAGCAGTTCGAAAGCATGCAAATGTGAGTAGATAAATAGGTACCACTAGCAGTTCGAAAGCATGCAAATGCAAGTAGATAAATAGGTACCACTAGCAGTTCGAAAGCATGCAAAAGCGAGTAGATAAATAGGTACCACTAGCAGTTTGAAAGCATGCAAATGCAAGTAGATAAATAGGTACCACTAGCAGTTCGAAAGTATGCAAAAACGAGTAGATAAATAGGTACCACTTCAGTGGGAAAGTAACGATGTTCCATGTGCCTCAGCACATAGTCATGCTGGCCACATGATCACAGAAGGGTCTTCGGGCAACGTTGGCTCCCTCAGCTAAGAAACGGAGATGAACACTGACCCCTAGAGCTGGACACAACTGGACAGGGAAACCTTTACCTTTATCTCCTCATCCGTAACATTCCTTGCTTTCCTTTCCACCCCTCTTAAGACAATCCATATTTCAACATCTTCTTCATCTTGCCCACTGCAACTTACCATGCACATCAATGACCGTGAGGGCACCCAGGGTCAACCGAGCTCCGCCCGACAGCTTTCCTCTCACCAGCTCTACGATCTCCCCAATCTGCATATTGCTTTTCTCCAAAAATGCCTGAAGCAGAGACACAGCAATGAGGCTGGGCCTTCTCCTCACGAGAGCCATCAGCGTAAGTCAGGGATGGAAAAAAAATGGCCCCCAGAAATTCCCAAAAGAGGTCAAAAAATTTTTTCCCTCCTATTTTGAAACAGAGTTACCGTACATTTTTTTAAAAAGAAAAATCACATACAGGCAACCCTCGACTTAAAACCATTTGTTTAGTGACCGAAGTTACAACGGCCCTGAAAAATGTGACTTATGACTGGTACTTGCGATTACGACCGTCACGGCATCGCCACGGTCATGACATTCAAATTTGGGTACTTGGCAAACCAGCATCTGCTCACAACAGTTGCAGCATCCTGGGTTGCGTGACCGCCATTTGTAACCTTCCGACAAGCAAAGTCAGTGGGGTGGGAACCAGATTCGTTTAATGACCCCGTGGCTCACTTAATTGCAGTGATCCAATTAACAGCCTTGGCAAAAAAAAGGTCTTAAAATTTGCTGTGACTCACTTAACAACGGCCTTGCTTAGCAACAGAAACATTGGTCGTCATTGTGGTCGTAAGTTGAGGACTGCCTGCATAGAGCAGAACTCAGTCATCTTTTATAGTTTTATCATTAAAAGTAAAGTAAGACGGGTTTTGGGGGGGGTTCATAACTCTGAACGGTCACTAAGCAACAGGTCATAAGTCAAGTACAGTCTCAAACCTGAACGTTTTATATCTAGATAGGAACCCCATTAATATTGTGCAGTCTGGTTTAATCTCTGCATACCAGCCATCACCAGGCAAAAGCTAGGGAATTCTGGGAGTTGAAGTCCCAAACCTATCTAGAAGACTGAGAAAACTTGCTCTATCTGGTAATTTAAGGGTAAATTACAGAAATTACAGGTAAAGAGTTTTCCTTTATGGCTTCCGAGACTTCTTTGGTCCAGAAGATTGAAGATACACAAATAACAACTTGTCCTGGCCACTGCAGCACCCATGCTTTTCGAGGAACCTAAAAAAATATATACACAAAAAACAAGAAAAAATATTTGCACCTTTTCCAGCTACAGCTACGGAGCATCAAACATCTGTTTTGATAGGGGTCAGAGAAGCACTTGCTCAAACAGTCGGTAAGCTCTAAAATGACTTTCTTGTTCTCTTTTTTTTAACGTTGTTTTTTAAAAACCTAAACAATAGCCTTGCAATTTTTCAGCATTTTCCTATCTCCCGTGCCTCTCCAAAATCTCAAAATCTTAGGGGTTCTCTTTTGTCCAAATGGGGCCTTTTAAAGTGAAAAGTCCAGCGTTCTTTCTCAAGCGCTTACATGACTCTAAAGGACATTTAAATTTTGAAATCTGATACATCAATATGCAAATAAATCTACAGGCTAGAACCTGTGGATAGCGGCTTCAGAAAATATAACGGCTTCAGCTTAGAAAATACAGCTGTTAACAATGGACCCAACACATACAAGCACAACTGCATCTTGACTCCTTTTGTCTGATTGTGTTCCTAAGGCTGTGGGTGCAAGTTAACTCCTCAAAGCATTTGTCGATTAGCTGCTCACCTCATCGTACCCTTTAATGCCATTTTCCATGACTTGCCTAATACTAGCCAACATCATTTCTTCCACTTGCGATAGCCATTTCTCAACCATACCCTAAAAGAATAAAGTAAAAAGGGAGAGAAATGCAAAAGACAAATTACAATAACCTTCCCAATAAGACAAGGGTAAAAGGGGAATGGGCATAGGAAGGAAGATTGCAATAACAGCCTCCTAAACCCAACTGGCACTCTAAAACAGGGCTCCCCAACCTCGGAGCTGCAGACTGCTACCGTGCTGCACCCCGCTGGGAACTGGGCCACCGAAACAGCAGGTGAGTGTGCAAAGCTTCATTTGCATATGACGGGATTTAGGTTGTGTGTGCAAAACCATTCCCCCTGATGCCGAAACTGCCAAAGCTGCTATCAGTGCCGCCACCGGTCCGCAGACTCAAAAAGGTTGGGGACTCCTGGTCTAGAACACCCCTCCTGCCCAGCTACCCAGGATTTGCAAACATACGAACGCAATTCAACATATTTTGACCGTGTCGAAGATGTGTAAAGGCTGGTCTACGTTTTTTGCAACTAAAATAGTTCCCAAAGCTGGGAGGGAGGGAGGGAGGGAGGGAGGGAGGGAGGGAGGGAAGGAAGGAAGGAAGGAAGGAAGGAAGGAAGGAAGGAAGGAAGGAAGGAAGGAAGGAAGGAAGGAAGGAAGGAAGGAAGGAAGGAAGGAAGGAATTACCCTGGCGTGGGCTGGAAAGATTTTCTTAATAAAAGGAACAACTTCCTTCTCTGAACTGATCATTCCTGTGATTTCCATGGCTTGGGTGAACTCCAGTTTTGCAATCCCCTCGAAGCACTTCTTCAAGTGTGGCTGAACGCGGAGAGGATCTTTGGTTTCAGATAAAATCTCCAGCAGCTCATCGTTTGAAAGGAAGAAGAACCTGTTCAAAAGAGATCCCAGAGAGGGCCAGGCCCATCACTTTAGTATTTTCCAACCTTAGTCATTTTAAGACATCTGGCCTTCAACTCCCAGAATTCCCCAGGGAACAGTACCTGAGGGAACGAATGAATGAAGGTGTGCTTAGCCAACCAATGGTTGTAATGAGCATTCTTTGCCTGCCAACTGAGAAGAGGCGTACCTTGGGAAAAATAATCTCTTCTTTTCTAAGTAATTATTCAGGCCCTTCTGGATGTCTTCCAAGAACAGATTTGCTTCTTGAAGTCGGCTCAACATCTTCGGCTGCTCCGTAGCAATGAGGACTCGGGTGTCTTTAACCTACGTTTCACAACAAAGGTAAGAGACAGCTATGGCGATTCTCCATCATCCAGGTCATGGTTTGTTAAGGGGAGAATATCCCCGTAGAGGCGACATTGGATCTTTTACTTGGAATTCAAACACTTAGAAATAAAACCGAGATTAAATATCTAATAGAAAATATTTATTTCAGTACAAAACAATATAAAAACAATAAATCCTGAATGAACCACATCTTTGCTAAATAACACGACCTCCCGGGTCAGAAGGCAAGACAGAAGTGATTAATGGTGGATAGGAATGTAGACATGTGCAGAACATCATATCACGTGTTCTGCTTGTATTGGGAAGTACCATCATATTTAGAATAGGGGTGCATCACCCTGCATAGACTCACAACTGACAATATTCACATCGTGACATGGTTGTCCCAAAGGTGCTTTTTCAAGAGGCAACTGGACTTCCTTTGCTTTTCCTTGAAGACGTTTTGCTTCTCATCCAAGGAGTTTCTTGCATGAGAAGCAAAACATCTTCAAGGAAAAAGAACGGAAGTCCAGCTGCCTCTTGAAAAAGCACCTTTGGGTTCTTCAGTTCTAACTGATAGAACTGAAGCAGCTTCTGGGATGAGAAGTGAAACGTTTTCAAGGGGGGGGAAACCCAGGAAAATACAGTTGCCTTTTGGAGAAACACTTTTGGGACAAGACCTGGTACTCCTGGTTGTGCTTCTTCTCTGAACTTTCCTGCAGGTCTCACCGATGGGCCACCTTTATACCAGAAGCCAAAAACGCAAAGCAAACCAGTCAACCAAGCTAACCAACCAGTTCAACCAAGCTAACCAAGTTCAATTTGTTTTCGGAATGTCACCACAAGGTCCTTCATTAAGCCGGTGTGACAATGACTCTGGACAAAATTCTGAAATGGGAGTTTCAAAAACTGGCAGGCAAAAGCCAAATCCCTACCGCTTGGGTCATGATGTCCTTCCAGTAAGAGTCTACTATTCCAAATTTTCGGCCTTCTTCGGGCATTTGAGCAATAATGTCCTCAGAGGTGAAGATGGGTTCCAAGTACAGCCAGGTTGCCTGACATTTTAACCAGTTGTCCAAAATTTCCTGCATCAGGACAAGTTTTTCTTCCCATCTCTGGAATAAATAAATAAAAAATAGACTCTGTTTCAGAACTCAAAGGGCTTAATTTAATTTAATTTAATTTAATTTAATTTAATTTAATTTAATTAATTTAATTTAATTTAATTTAATTTAATTTAATTTAATTTAATTTAATTTAATTTAATTTAATTTAATTTAATTTAATTTAATTTAATTTAATTTAATTTAATTTAATTTAATTAATTTATTTAATTTAATTTAATTTAATTTAATTTAATTTAATTTAATTTAATTTAATTTAAAGTTCTTATAGGCCGCCCAATCCCGTAGGACTTAACCCCTACCCAAAAGACTAAAGTTGACATAAATGTCAATCCTGTCTGATCTGTCTGATTTGATTAGCCAGATTTACAAAACTGCATCCTCGGTCATTCAAAACACTCTACGCATTTGATCCTTTGACGTGAATATTTCTTGCCCTTCCATTCCCCCCCACCCCCAAGACGGATGAATAAATTCAACATTAAAAAACATTCATCCATCGAGCTGTAATTCAAACAAAGCATATTATGGTTCAGCACAGAATTCAGTTTCTAAAGGTGTTGTTTTTTTGAGTGGAATAGACAATTTTCCTCTTTCCAAATGTACTTACAGGTTAGTCCTCGACTATTCGTTTAGTGACTGTTCCAGCACTGAAGAAAGTAACCGGTCTTCACACTTACGACCATCAAACCATCCCTACAGTCACATGATCAAAATTTGGGCACTTGCCACAGGCATGGTTGTGGCGTCCCTGGGTCAGGTGATCACCCTTTGCAATCTTTCCAGACAGTTTCTGACAAACCAAGTCACTTAATGACTACACGAGTCATTTAAAAGTGCAGTAATTTGCTTCACAATCGCAGGAGAAGAGGTTGTAAAATCAGACGCAATTCATGTAACAACCACCTTGCTTAACAATGGACATTTTGGTCCAAATTATGGTTATAAGTCGAAGACTGCCTGTCCTTTTCAATCATCCATCCAAGATTAGAGATAAAATATCCTATTTTCTGAACCTTTCCCCCTGATAATCACCCCCTCTATTGCATAGTAAGATGTCAAGAAATAGCTTAAAGGAGGCCAAATTTAGGCCAGTTTGAAGAAAACAATCTAGTGTCTGAAGATGAATTCTGATCAATGCCACAGGCCACTGTTAGGCCACTTACCCGACATTCTGCTTCGATTGGCTTGATAAACGGAGAGCCACACATGGTCTGTGTCTTGATGATGTGGTCATCCAGCAAAAGTTGAATGTCATCAATGGCCGAAAGGATGCTGGTATCCTGCAAGCAAACAATTGGTTGCAGGGAAATTATTTTGACGCTCAATTTCTAGAATCTTCAAACCCTTTTTCACTGCTCAGTATCACTACTGGATCCATCCCCCTGTAGATGCGGACTTCAAGAGCCAAGTTGGCTGTGGAATTCTGAAAGTTGGAAGTCCACGTGTCTGAAGGATGCTCATCTTGAGAACCGATGCATAACATTAATAGCCTACTATGCTTCCTGTCTTATTCTTTGCTTCCTCATTACTGGTGATCTCAATTCTACAAAGGTAGATCCTACCACAGCTTCATACAGTATGTTCTCTCCTTGGTTTCCATGTACCATCTGTATCGGAAACTACTGTGGCTGATGATATGTAAGGTGACCAGACGTCCCGCTTTTGGCGGGACAGACACGCTTTTCAAGCGTGTGTCCCGCGTCCCGCATTCTTTCCAAAAAGTCACGCTTTTTTGGAAAGAATGCCCGACAACAAACAAATTTTGAAAACAGCGGGACGTCTGCTCACTTTACTCTTGGCTCCGACACTCCGCCTGCTACGCTTACTGTTGCTTTCTGCCCAGGAGTCTGGAGCGGAGCCGAAAGGCGGAAGCTGGGGCACGCTTCCCTTCCCGCCCCTCCCCCCCACTTATTGTGGCGTCTTATTGGCTGAGATGAACGCCCACGCAATCTTAACCCCGACCTGGCTATTTACCCTCGCCTATGATTGTAATCCCCGCTCCCTCATTTGCATACCTCATTTGCATTCCCAACCAGTCACGCCCGCGGCGCGATACCTTTAGCAGCCGGACTTATCCCAGAGACGAGGAAGCGGCTTTTCCCGTATATCCCACCCCGTAGCGTCTGAGTTTTGAGCTTCTCCCGACAGTCTCCCTAACTTGGTTTTCCAATGGGATCGTTTATGAGATCTAAATAAGTTGCTTGAAATGACCTAAAAACTCTTTTTTCTACTCTTGTCATTAATAAAAGGCTTATGCAAATAGAACGCTCCTTTATTGGCTAGTTTCTCTCTCTGCATGCAAATCAAGCATTGTTCCACGCACGGAGGCATTATTAGAGGAACTGAGGAAGAGTCGTCCGGAGCTGTTCCAAGGATGAGGAAGAGAGAAAGCCATTGTGCTGCGTAGCGTAGCGGCGGCTTCTTCTTTGCTGGGCCAGGGCTGGCAGCAGGAGGCGCTGCAAGGGTTGAACGAGCGCCTGGCCGGCTATCTGCAGCGGGTGCGGGGGCTCGAGGCGGCCAATCGAGCCCTGGAGGAGGAGTTCGCCGCCACCCGGTCGAGCAGAGCTGGGATGGTTGGCCGTAAAGACTGGGAAGCCTGCAAGCAGCCCCTGGCCGCGCTGCGCAAGCAGGTGAGGGGAGAGTAGTAAAATAGGAGGGGGGGAGAGATCCCCGAAGAGTTAAAAACTAGAGCAGATAGGATGCAAAGAAAGAAACGCGGCTGCGCCCAAGCCACTGCCGGCTCCCGAAGGGGAGGCGGGAGGCGAGGAAAGGCCTCCCGCCTCCCCCCCCCACCTGGACGCCGGTCTTTTGCCCTCAGCGGTCTTTTGCCCTCTGCGCATGCGTTCTGCGCATGCGCAGAGGGCAAAACTCAAATGGGCAGCCCCGCCCCCCGTCAGTGTCCCGCTTAAAAAAAAATATCTGGTCACTTTAATGATATGAGGGTTGACCCTCTCTCCAGAACCTGTCTCTTCCTCCTCCTCCTCCTCCTCCTCCTCCTCCTCCTCCTCCTCCTCCTCCTCCTCCATCCCCCTCCTCCTCCTCCTCCTCTTTTACCACTTTGGGTGGTCAAGGGGGATACAAAGTTCTGGTTGTTGCACTTCTGGTGGCCTCAACCATTGTCATTTGATGCTGCTGTAGAGTGCCTTTGATGTTGCCTCTCCATCTTCTTCTGGGTCTGCCACTTGTCCTTTGACCTCCTCCTCTTTTTGTAGATGCCTTGTATGGTATAGAATCCCAAGACATCCTCTTGAGGTGAGAAAACCACTTTACTTGCTGTTCAAGCTTGTTTCTATTCCAATTCTTTCTCGTATGATCTCATTTTTGAATTTATCCCTTCGGGGCCCTCCAGTGGCTTTCCTCAAACTTCTCATTTTCGTGGTGACTAACTTTCGCTTATCCAGCATCCATGATTGGCACTGGTAACATAGGGTGGGGGTCAGGGGTGAAATCCAGCAGGTTCTGACAGGTTCTGGAGAACCGGTAGCGGAAATTTTGAGTAGTTCGGAGAACAGGCAAATACCACCTCTGGCTGGCCCCAGAGTGGGGAGGGAACGGGGATTTTGCATTATCCTTCCCCTGGAATGGGGTGGGAATGGAGATTTTGTAGTAAGCGGTTTACAGAGTTCAGCATATTGCCCCCAACAATCTGGGTCCTCAGAAGGATGGAAGGCTGAGTCAACCTTGAGCCGGTGAGATTTGAATAGCTGAACTGCGGCTAGCAGTCAGCTGAAGTAGCCTGCAGTGCTGCACTCTAACCACTGTGCCACCTCGGCTCTTCCCCTGCCACGCCCACCAAGCCATGCTCACCAAGCCACACCACGCTCACCAAGCCACGCCCACAGAACAAGGTCGTAAAAAAATTTGGATTTCACCACTGGTGATATGCTTTTGTATGAGATGCTTCTTTGTGCCGATTGCTACCTGACCGAAATTCACTCACACACAGCAAACGGTCATCCAGCAAAAGCTAGCTAAAGCTAGCTAAAGAGTTCTTCTCTGATGTTTCTTCTATATCTATGATCAGCTTCTTGACCATAGCTTTGGGGAGGGTACAGAATGGTCCTCCAAAGCTATGGTCAAATCAGGAGCAGACTCGAAGGAGGTCAGCACCTTAAATGAAAACCATGACTCAGACCAAACAGAATTGAATGACAAAAAATCAAACTGACTGACCGTATCCCTGTATTTCACAAAAGTGAAGCGGATGTTGACCCATTCCGATTTCATCTTCTCCATGTTTTTCTCTAAGGAATACTCTTTGCTGGCTGCTGCCCCAATCGGCTCGATTCTACAACGGAAAGGAGAAAGGTAGCAAAATTGGCACCTGATACTCCTGGAAGGAATGAAAGAGGGCGTCCAACTTTCTCCGCTTCGGATTCGTAGCTTAACCCTCGTTATCCAGGACCACAGATGTTGGGGTGTTAAAAGAGAAGAAGAGGGACATTTTGCAAAATACAGTCAGTAAAATATATTCATTGCCTTTTCCTGTACGAGTTGTCCTCGACTTACGACCACAATTGAGCCCAAAATTTCCATTGTTAAGCAAGACAGCTGTTAAGTGAATCACTGCCCCAATGTTATGAACTTTCTTGTCACAGTTGTTAAGTGAATCACTGCAGTTGTTAAGTTAGTAACACAGTTTTTCAGTGAATCTGGCTTGCCCATTTGACTTTGCTTGTGAGAACGTCACAAAAAGCGATCACATGACCTCAGGACACTGCAATCGTCATAAATATGAACCAGTTGCCAAGTGTCCGAATTTTGATAACGTGATCAGAGGGATGCTGCAACTGTTGAAAATGTGAGGACCAGTCATAAGTGACTATTTTCAGTGCCACTGTAACTTCAAACAGTTGTTTAAATGAAAGGTTGTTAAGTCGAGGACTATCTGTAAATATCTTTGGTTTCAGCAAACAAAGATAAAGGATTTGCTCTTCCTTACTTCTCAATATATTTCGATAGCCCAAATTCCAACATATTCATCAATGAAGTAGTGTCATCTGGCCGTATCTCATAGCCCACAATATCACTGATCTGGAAATCAGAAGGGAGATAAGCATTACGAAGGGGAAATGGATGAAAATCCTAAATCAGGGGTTCGCAACCCCCGGTCCTTGGAACGGCACTGGGCTGTGACATGCCAGCAACCAGGCCACGCAAACAAGCGAAATCCCATTCGTGGGATGCAGGCAGCCCACAAAATCACACACCCCGTCCAGCCTGCAGAAAACCTTCTCTCTGTGGAACCGTTCCCTGGTGCCCAAAAGGTTTTGGGGCCACTGTCCTAAATTATATGGGCGTAATAGCACTGGTCGGTTTTCAGGATTGTTAGCAAGGTATGGTCAAAAAAATGAAGGTGGCGATCAGAAAATGGGATCAAAGCTCTTCCTTTTTGGGGTATGCATGACAGGTAGTCGTCCCAAAGGTGCTTTTTTCAAGAGGCGGCTGGACTTCCTGGTTTTTCTTTGAAGGCGTTTCGCTTCTCACCCAAGAAGAGAAGAGCCGAGGTGGCGCAGCGGTTAGAGAGCAGTACTGCAGGCCACTTTAGCTGACTGTGATCCGCAGGTCAGCGGTTCAAATCACACCAGGCTCAAGGTTGACTCAGCCTCCCATCCTTCCGAGGTGGGTAAAATGAGGACCCAGATTGTTGGGGGGGGGCAATATAAATATATACATTGCTTAATGGTGTAAACCGCTTAGAGAGTGCTTGCACTGTGAGGCGGTATATAAATCTCACAAATAAATAAATAAATAAATAAATAAATGAATGAATGAATGAATGAATGAATGAATGAATGAATGAATGAACGAACGAACGAACGAACAAACAAACAAACAAACAAACAAACAAACAAACAAGAAGCTTCTTCAAAGAAAAACCAGGAAGTTCAGTTTGTTTGTTTGTTTGTTTGTTTGTTTGTTTATTTATTTATTTATTTATTTGTGACATTTCTATACCGCCTCACAGTGCAAGCACTCTCTAAGCGGTTTACACCAGTAAGCAATGTATATTTACATTGCCCCCAACAATCTGGGTCCTCATTTTACCTACCTCGGAAGGATGGAAGGCTGAGTCAACCTTGAGCCGGTGAGATTTGAACCGCTGACCTGCGGATCACAGTCAGCTAAAGTGGCCTGCAGTACTGCCTCTAACCGCTGCGCCACCTCGGCTCCAATTGCCTCTTGGATAAGCACCTTTGGGATAACCGTGACCTGGAGGACTGAGAATCTCCATAGGCATTACAGGTAGACCTTGATTTATTGATTTATTTATTTATTAAAATTTCTATGCCGCCCAACTCCCAGGGGACTCTTACATGGATTTACATCCATTCATTTAGTGCAGGCTCAATTTTCGGTATCATCAAATGCAAAAGAGTAAATAGCAAATAATCTGCGCAGATGGGATTAGAACAAAGGTAGTCCTCAATCTACAACCATCCATTTAGTGACTGTTCAAAGTTACAGCAGCACTGAAAAAAACTGACTTATCGTTTTTCACACTTAGCCACGGATACAGCATCCCCCATGGTTCAGTGCTCAAAATTCAGAGGCTTGGCAACTGGCATGTATTTGTGACGGTTGCAATGTCCCGGGATCACGTGATCCCCTTTTGTGACCTTCTGACAAGCAAAGTCAACGGGAAAGCCAGATTCACTTCAACGACCGGGTTACTACGGGGGCCTGAGATAGCGCAGTGGTTAAAAGCAGCATTGCGACCTTCAGCTGATTGCTAGTTCAGCTGTTCAAATCTCACCAGGCTCAAGGTTGACTCAGCCTTCCATCCTTCCGAGGTGGGTAAAATGAGGACCCAGATTGTTGGGGGCAATAGGCTGAACTCTGTAAACCGCTTAGAGAGGGCTGTAAAGCACTATGAAGCGGTATATAAGTAAAGTGCTATTGCTAAGTGCTATTGCTATTACTAACTTCACAACTGCAGTGATTCACTTAACAAGCGGGGCAAGGAAGCTTGTGAAAAGTCATTTAGCGATGGTCTTGTGTTGCAAGAGAACTTTTGGGCTCCGTTGCGGTCGTAACTCAAGGACCACCTGTAAAGCATCCGAGTAGTCTGACATGACTTTTTTTTAAACCATACCCTGCAGGCAGCTCACACCTGCCTAACAGGAGGTTGGAAAAATGACAGGGAAAATAACCTGCCATGTTTCTGAAAAGATGTGGCATGACAGGTTAATTAGCATGGTGATGACGGGAAGAAGCAAAAGCGTATGAAAACTAGGCGAAGACAAAGAAAAATAAGCAGGGAAGGGAGGGAGGGATGGGGATAATACGTTTAATCAACGGTGGTACAATTAGAGGGGCTGAATTGAGGGAATTAAACGATCCGGTTTTGCAATAACAAATAGCGGGGCGCTTTACTTGCTGCTCGATGGCAGGGCAACGAATTCCCCATGGAGCCACACTATTAATAAATGCGCTACAGAAAACGGTTGAAAAATAGTATAAAGTTACATTATTAAGAAGGAGCAAGGGAGAAGAGGGGGGGGAAATAGCAATTTTTCTTTTTGCAAGCTTATATTCCTCCCACAGAGAAATCTTCATTGACTTCATTCCATTTAGTGACCGTTCAAAGTTACAAGGGCAGTGGAAAAAGGTGACTTATGACCATTTTTCACACTTACAACATGTTACAGCATCCCCATGGTCACATGATCAAAATTCAATTGCTTGGCGATCGACTCATATTTATGACGGCCGCAATGTCCCGAGGTCACGGGGTCCCCTTTTGCGACCTTCTGACAAGCAAAGTCCATGGGGAAGCCGGATTCACTTAACAACCCTGTGACTACCTTAACAACTGCAGTGGTTCACCTAACAACTGTGGCAAGAAAGGTCGTAAAATGAGGCAAAATTTAAACATCTGTCTCGTTTAGCAACAGAAATTTTAGACTCCATTGTGGTCATAAGTCTAGGATTACCTATATAGGTGCACCTTTTTAGACACAAATGCACTTTTAAGCCCTACTGTCAAATTCCCTAACTTTCCTAACTTGGTTTGACCCACCCAGAATTACGGGAAGTCGAACCACATAGAAATGTAATCATAAATAAATTTGATGGATGCAGGCCAAGCGCCCAAATTTTAATCACGTGACCGTGGGGAATGCTGCAAAGGTCATAAGGGTGAGGACCGGCCGTAAGTCACTTTTTTCAATGCCGTTGTAACTTCGAACCATTGCTAAACAAATGGTTGCAAACAGAGAATCACATGTTCTCTAGTCATTCTAATAAAAGTAGCCTTAGGTCTATATAGGTAGTCCTCAACTTACCATCATAATTGAGCCCAAAATGTCTGTTGCTAAGCGAGACATTGGTTAAGTGAGTTTTGCCCCAATTTACAACCTTTCTTGCCACTGTTGTTAAGTGAATCGCTGCAGTTGGTAAGCTAGTAACATAGTTGTTAAGTGAATCTGGCTTCCCCATGGACTTTGCTTGTCAGAAGGTCGCAGAAAGGGGATCACAGGACCCTGGGACATTGCAACCGTCATAAATACGAGTCCGTTGCCAAGCGTATGAATTCTGATCTCATGAGCGTGGGAATGTTGTAACGGTCGTAAGTCTGAAAAACGGTCATAAGTCACTGTTTTCAGCATTGTCGTAACTTCGAACAGTCAGTAAACGAACTGTTATGAGTTGAGGACTACCTGTACAGCAGGGGTGTCAAACTCAAGGCCCACAGGCCAGATCTGGCCCACGGGGTGCTTAGATCTGGTCCACAGTACCTCTGCCAGAGAAAACGGAGCTCGGGAGGGCCGCACTGGGAGAGGACTAGCAAAACAAACTAAAAACAAAACAAAAGGAGAAATGTTTCTTCCCCTTTTGCATTTGAGCATGAAAGAAGGGACAGGAAAGGAGAAAGGGAAAGAGGTAAGACAAGCAAAAAGAAGGGAAGATGGGAAGAGAACAAGGAAGGAAAAATAAGGAAAGAGGGGAAGGAAGAAGAAAGGAGAATGAAGAGGGACGGAGGGAAGGAAGGAAGGAAGGAAGGAAGGAAGGAAGGAAGGAAGGAAGGAAGGAAGGAAGGAAGGAAGGAAGGAAGGAAGGAAGATTATAATTAGAGGGAGGGAGGGTCTGAGGGAAGTCGTTGATCTCACCATTATATTTTTATAAGATCCGGCCAGGAATGAATGATGTATATGTCTTCTTAATTGTTTTTCATAGATGTTTTTTTGAGGGTTTTGATATTTATGATGTTTTTATCTTTGTTGTGAGCCGCCCAGAGTCCTTCGGGAGTTGGGCGGCATACAAGTAAGTAAGTAAGTAAGTAAGTAAGTAAGTAAGTAAGTAAGTAAGTAAGTAAGTAAGTAAGTAAGTAAGTAAGTAAGTCCTGCCTTAGCACTTAGCCACCACAAGTGCTTCTGACACGAGTGACGGCGAGCTGGCCACGCCCACCCCGGCCACGCCCACCCTGGCCACACCCACTCCGGCCACACCCACCCTGGCTTCCAAGGTCGAACACAACCCTGATGCAGCTCTCAATGAACTTGAGTTTGACACCCCTGCTGTATAGCATCTGTTTCTTGAACCGGTCTACCTCGGAGGCTTCACTGCTTCTAACCAACACACACAACCTTAACAACTCTGCCCGTTGACTATTGTTCAGATCAGCAGACCTGTTCCCAATGCCGCTCTTTCATCCCATGATTGCAGGCAATTGAAAGGACAGGCAGATGTTGCTTGAACTTGTCAATTTTGAATTTCACATTCTCCGCCATCCGCTTGGGGCCGGGAAGGTCTATAAAGGTCTTTGTCAATTTGTACATGGTTCGCCACATATTGGCGACGTCCTCACTGATTTCTTCTGAGTTCAACTGTAGGACAGGCCCTGCATGCCGAAATGCAAAAATAAAATAAAATAAATGTTAGAAGGAAGCACCCGCAGATGGTTAGAAGCAGGAGCATGCTTTCAAAACCAATTAAGTTTGACACATTCTAAATTCCATGAAAATATGAATTAGGAATGATCCTTCTGCATTAACGTGACAGCTGCATTAATGTGACATTAAGGTGACAGCAGCAGCAGGAATTATAAATCCCCCCCACTCCCATCAGCGCTCGAGAAACGGTTGGCTGGAGCTGATAAATAAGCAGAATAATGGCCTTTGAATTATAATTGTTAAGATGGTCCGGTCCTTCTGCAGGGATTCTAACTGGAGGAAAGGCAGCCTCAAGGATAACAGAAAAAGGAAAGGTTTTTAGACAGCTATTTTGAACAGGAAACAACTTCGAACGACCGCCTAATTGGGGAAAGATTGTACAGTTCGAAAAATGCTTTCAGAGCATAAAGGATTCTCTGAGATTCCAGACCTTTTAACAGAACATCAGAGTTGGAAGGGACCTTGAAGGTCTTCCAGTCCAACCCCCTGCTCAGGATACCATTCTCTACCATTCCAGACAGTTATCCAACATCTTCTTAAAAAGCTCCAGTGTTGGAGCATTCATAACTTCTGGAGGCAAGTCGTTCCACTGCTTAATTGTCCTCCCTGTCAGGAAATTCCTCCTTAGTTCTAGGTTGCTTCTCTCCTTGATTAGTTTCCATCCATATTTTTCTTGTCCTGCCTTCAGATATTTTGGAGAAAAGGTTGACTCCCTCTTCTTTGTGGCAACCTTTTTTTTAAAAATTAACTGAACACGTTTTATTCTAGCCTTCCCTGCGAGCGGTAAATGAATACAGGTCCTCAACTTACAACCATTCGTTTACCAAGCATTTGACGTTGGAGCAGCACTGAAAAAAGTAACTTACGACCAATCCTCGCACTTACAACTGCCGGGACATTTACACGGTCATGCGATCAAAATTCAGGCGCTTGGCAATTGACATGTATTTATGATGGCTGCAGTGTCCTGGGGTCATGTGATCCCCATTTGCGACCTTCCCAGCTAGCTTCTGACAATCAAAGTCAATGGGGGAAGGTGGAGTCACTTAATGACTGCATTTAGTGACATTTCCCCCCCCATGCCATCACTCTGCTAAACAACTAATTCCCACAACACTGTCAAACTATCTAGAAACTATCTAAACTATCTGTTTGCAAGCGATTCCTTGTTCTGGCCCCTTGGATTTGGTTCCATCTAGCTCAGCCCGAGTGCCTGGTAACCAGGGTTGTTAGGGCCCTGGGCTCAAGCTGCTGCTGTTGAATGCCAGGTCGATCACGAACAAGCCCCCCCCCCTTGTACAGGATTTAATCCTGGAAGAGGGGGCTGACCTGGCATGCATCACTGAGACCTGGCTGGGCCAGGAGGGGGGGTTCCCCTTTCCGAGATGTGCCCAGACGGGTTCTCAGTTCAGCATCAGCCGCGACCCCCAGGGTAGGGGTGGAGGAGTGGCTATTATAGCTCGCCAGAATCTATGTCCTCAAAGGAACCCTGCCCCGGAGATTGTTGGGTGTGAGACGCTCTTTCTGAAGTTGGACTTAGGGGTAGGGAACGTTGGCTCTTCTATGACTCGTGGACTTCAACTCCCAGAATTTCTGAGCCAATCATGCTAGCTTAGGAATTCTGGGAGTTGAAGTCCACGAGTCATAGAAGAGCCAACGTTCCCTACCCCTGGTTCAGGTGTAGTTTTTAATTGTTATGATTTTATATTGATAAATGGATTTGACATGCTGTGAGCTGCCCAGAGTCCCCCGGGAGTTGGGCGGCATACAAATCTATTTAAATAAAATAAATAAATAAAGGCAATATTGCCATCATTATTCCCATCTTCCCTATTACCTATCACCTTATCTTCTTATGGCTATAACTTTGTTGGTTGCATATTACGATTTAAATTGTTTAATTAGTATCCTAGCATGATTTATGCTTATTTAATATCCTATGACTATCGCTAAGTGTTGTATCTTATGATTTATGATGGATGTAATTTTTACAATGACTATGATAATGATCTATCAATATTGTTGTATGTACACTGAGAGCTTATGCACTGAAGACAAATTCCTTGTGTGTCTAATCATACTTGGCCAATAAAGAATTTTTCTTCTATGTGATTCACTTGACTGCATAAATCCGCTTAACAATCGTGGCCAAAAAAAGGGCTGTAAAATTGGATGCAGCTGATTTAAGAACTTCCTTGCTTAGCCAGGGAAATTCTGGTCCCCATTTTGGTCGTAAATTCAAGACTCCCTCTTCATTATTTTAATAAACACCTTACGTTTATGAGAAACGTGTCACCCTGTACAAATCCTCACCGTTCATCCACTCCTCCGACTTCACATGAAAGTGGTAAGCGGTCACCCAAAGTTGCTCGAACGGGATCTTGTGTGAAATGATGGTTTGCAACTGAGGAAACTGACTTTTCTCTCGTTCAAGTAACTCCTCTTCCTTATTGATAGTCTGTTAAAATTAACACAGTCATTCAGATATAGGTTTGCATTCAGGGGCGGGTTGCTCTCTTACCAATACCGGTGCGCTGTGCGCGCATCTCTGCGTTTCGGGCGTGGGCGCGCTCGCTATGCACGCGCGCTCCCTTGCGCGATTTTGCTTCTGCGCATGCGCGGAAGCAAAATCTTACTAAAATCTTGCGAGGGGACGCACGCGCGCATGAGATTTCAGCGAGAGTTTGCTTCCGCACATGCGCAGAAGCAAAAAAGCCCAAAAATTCTCAAAAAAAGATGGCGACGCGCGCAACGAACTGGCGAAGACGGCACCGGAGCGGTCACGTGTAAATTGCGCAATTGGCCGCTCCCTACCGAGCTACGCACCAGACAGCTCCGGTAGGAACCCACCACTGGTTTGCATGTCTTTAAAGAAGCAGGAAGAATATTTGATGCTTCTGAATTTTGACACTGGAGAAGACTCCTGAAAATATCATTTGTAAGCCGAGAAAACAACCCAATGGATGATCGAACAAATCCACCCAGAGTTTTCACTCAAGGGACAGATGACCAGGCTGAAATTGTCCTACTTGAGACACATCAGTAAAACTTCTGGAGAAGGTTAGGATGCTGGGAAAGGTGGAAGGAAAGAGAAGAAGACAACCAACAACCAAATGGATGGACTCAGTTACAGAAGAAATGGACTCTTGGAAGTGTGGAAAGATCTGAAGTATCTGGTTAAGGACAGATGATCATGGAGAAATCTATCTATGTGGTCATTAAGAGTCAACATTTGCTTTATGCCACACAGTCTACCTATAAATTTCCATGGGTTGTCCTTCTGAAATAATTTAGATCCATGCTTAGAAGACCTGAAGGGCCAGATTGGAAGGTCTGAAGGACCACATTAAGGACAGATCATAGACAGATCAGAAATCTATCTATGTGGTCACTAAGACTCAATACCAGTTTGATGTCATATAGTTTATCAATTTCCATGCGTTGATCCTTCTGAAATAATTTAGATCCATGTTTAGAAGATTTGAAGGACCAGGTTGGGAGGCCTGAAGGACCATGTTAAGGACAGATCATCATGAAGAAATCTATCTATGTGGTCACTAAGAGACAACACCAACCCGATGTCACACAGTCTATCTATCAATTTACATGGATTAGTCCTTCTGAAATAATTTAGATCCATGCTTAGCTCTTGAACTCTGGGGAGACTAACCTCATATTCAAAAAGAGCATGGTCCAAATTTTTTGACAACTCAGTGAATTTTTCCACGTTATTCTTCATTTCTTCCATGGTCATTACGTCCTTCTTCCGGAAACTTTCTACTTCCTTGTTATAACTTTCAAGGATAGCTTCAAATTCAGAGCATCTGGTTTGGAGCAAAGATAATTTTTTTAAAGCCATCTGAAATTTTCTTTCTCAATTAAAAGAAGAACAGGTCTTCAAGGACCGTTCCATCTCTAGCATCATCACACATTAAGTATTTAATAGGTTTTAAAACAACAGGTTGGACCTAGACCATAAAAAAAAGCTTACATTATGCTTTTTATTATCATCCTCACAATCATCATCATCATCAGAGTTGGAAGGGACCTTGGAGGTCTTCTAGTCCAACCCTCTGCTCAAGCAGGAGACCAATACCATTTCAGACAAATCGTTGTCCATTCTCTTGTTAAAAGCCTTCAGTGTTTGTTTGTTTGTTTGTTTGTTTGTTTACATTTCTATGCCGCCCAACTCCCGAAGGACTCTGGGCGGCTCACATCAGAAAGAAACATAGATAGAAAAATTTTAAATTTTAAAAAGCAGATTAAAAATACAATTAAAAATTACAGTCGTCCACCATTCATGGGCCGACCTCGTCTATCCTCACCGGAGGTCAATGGTCCCAGGCCTGTCGGAAAAGCCAGGTCTTGATGGCTTTACGGAAGGCCAGTAGGGTGGGGGTGGTATGAATCTCGGGAGGTAGCTAGTTCCAGAGAGCAGGGGTCGCCACAGAGAAGGCCCTCCCCCAAGGACCCACCAGCCGACACTGTTTAGCTGAGAAGGACCTGGAGGAGACCGACTCTGTGGGCTCTAACCGGTCGTTGGGAGGTATGTGGTAGCAGGCAGTCTCGTAGGTACTCTGGTCCTGAGCCATGTAGGGCTTTAAAGGTAATAACCAACACCTAGAATTGTGTCCGGAGACCAATGGGAAGCCAGTGTAGCTTGCGGAGGATTGGTGTAGTGTGGGTGTATCTAGGAACACCCACAACCGCTCGCGCGGCTGCATTCTGGATCAACTGCAGTCTCCGAACAGTCTTCAGGGGTAGCCCCATGTAGAGTGCATTGCAATGTTGGAGCACCTACAACTTCTGAAGGCAAGCCATTCCACTGGTTAATTGTTCTAACTGTTAGGAAATTTCTCCTTATTTCTAGATTGGTTCTCTCCTTGATTAGTTTCCATCCGTTGCTTCTTGTCCTGCCCTCAGGTGCTTTGGAGAATAAGTTGACCCCCTCTTCTTTGTGGCAGCCCCTCAAATGTTGGAAGACTGCTATCATGTCACCCCCTATTCCTGCGACCATTCTTCATGTTTAACCCCTAAGCATAACGGCTGTCGTTTCAATTGTTACATTTCAAAAGGAAGATATGGCCTCCTCACCCTCATTTTAGTGATTCCCCCTTGACTCAACAGTAGCCTCCCTAAGATTTCTGCTCCATCAATTATGTCCCCTTTTCATCAGTTTTCTGCATATATCAATTTTCTTTCCGCAGCTTCCCAAGCATCAGGTGGGAACACCCAATCACGTTAAAACTCCACCTTGAGCCGAGAAATATGGATCAGGTCCACTTGGTGAAAAGAAATCTCTGCTCCCTGGTAGTCTGCAACCCACCTTTTAATCAAGGCAATCTCGACTTGTTCCCTCCTGTTCATGAGTTGATTCCGACTGATATCAAAGATGTCCTCAATTCCATCCGGCCAATGAAGAACTGTACTATTTAGTCTGATATCTTCACCTAGTAGATTAAAAACAGAAGGATGGAGGTCGTTTTTCTATTTGACCAAGAAAACATCCCAGGATCAGAAGCAGGCACGCTAGGAGGGATCCAAAGTCTCCTCACGTCTATGATAGATCTTCCAACCAGATCCAACTTCTCGGAATCTTCCCCTTCATTGCTTTCCGTAGGTAGGGTTTAAAGAAAGTTCATAGTTGGGGAAGACAAAGACTTCTGCTTCTTAGTCACCACAAATTCCAACCCCTATCAGCCGCCGGCCCCTCAAGCAGCTGAATCAGAGGAGGAGGAGGAGGGGTGGGAGTCAGGGTCAGCATCAGGGCAACCTGGGAGCTCCGAGGGGCAAGAGGGAATGGAGCTGGCAGAGAGAGAGACAGACAGAGGCGGAGCCTGGGCCGTCCATCAGCCCTCAGATGGAGAGTCAACAGCCCCAGGTCTGGATGTGGCTGATGAGGAAGAGGAGGAACAGCTGGGTCCAGTGCCTGACGCGTGGATGCACAGAAGGCAGAGGAGAGGAGAGCAGTGGAAATCTATGGGCCGGTCCTCGGGACGGAAGAGCCACCGCTGCTAGCACAGCCCCACCCTAGCTCTGGGGATAAAAGGCAGGGGGCAGAGATGAATAGATGTGGCAGACAACTATTCATCTCCCTGCTGGATGGACAGGTCAGCCTGAGAGAGAAACTTTTTGCCGGAGCTCCCGGCATTCCTAATAAAGGGATCTTTGGAGTTCACGTCACAGGGTTTGTCATGTTTGGGGAGCTGGGTCAGAACAGGTTAGGCAAGGTTCTCAAGAAGAACCAATGGGCAGAAGTTCCAAGGCCAAGCTTTGGCCCAGAAGCTTGTCCCCGCACCAGAGGCCACGTTCTGTTCCCAAACGTACTGGGAAGGTCAGCGTAGTCCATTAGGAACTCGAGCCGGTAAATGGCTTCTCTGATTTCGCGGCGCAGCTTGAATACGGTGACTTCGCTGGATTTCTTCAGGTAGGCTGTGAGTTCCACCAGCTGCTCGGTGGTCAAAGGCACCTCGCTGACTTTGTCGGCAATGATATTGTACTGGTTGCAAATGCTTGAAACGAAGGAAAAAGCGAGGTTATTATAACAGCCACCATACTTAATGCAAAGAATTATAGTTATAACCATTGTATCACTCTCTACCATCCCTTCCTCTGTCCAATTTCCCTTTTCTGCTCCTTCCTTTTTTCTTCTTTTCACTTTCTCTCTCCTGCCTCCCCTTTCTCTTCTTCTTCCTCCCTCCATGTCTCCTTTTGCAACCTACTGTCTTCCAAAGAAACTGAACTTCAACTCTTGTTGGCTTTCAACTGCTCGGTCAACATTGAAGTCAAACCCATCTGTAGAACATCAGGTAGAGATCCCCGCAACGCAGCCATCATATTCATAAGCCCCACTAAGTTCTATTTGTTGTGGTTTGTCAAATAGACCACAACAACCTGTATTCACACAAAGCACTAAAACATAAGAGAAAACCAAACCAAATCCTTTCAACCCGTGCTTGCCGCAACTGTTAAAGAGAATCACTGGAGTTGTTCAGTTAGTAACGTGGTTGTTAAGTGAATCTGGCTTCCCGCATTGACTTTGCTTATCAAAAGGTTGCAAAAGGTGAACATGCACTATTTCTATCAAGCCGGGATGGCGTGAAAAAGTTTTTGGGGTTTTTAAGATTTTACCAAATTTTAATTGTATTGTCTTAAATCAGGGCCACATCTAATATTTTCTTTTAAATGTATACATATTTTAATGTTTATATTGTGTTTTTACTTGGCTGTTCACCACCCTGAGTCCCCTGGAGAAGGACGGTATATAAATTTAATTATAAATAAATAAATAAATAAATAAATAAATAAATAAATTCATAAATATGAGTCAGTTGCCAAGTGTCCAAATTTTGATCCCGTAATCATGGGGTTATCGTGATGGTCATAAACATGAAAAATGGTCCTGTCACTTTTTTCACTGCCATTATAACTTAGAGTAGAGTAGGAATAGGAATAGGAATAGGAATAGGAATAGGAATAGGAATAGGAATAGGAATAGGAATAGGAATAGGAATAGGAATAGGAATAGAATAGAATAGAATAGAATAGAATAGAATAGAATAGAATAGAATAGAATAGAATAGAATAGAATAGAATCTGGAAGGGACCTTGGAGGTCTTCTAGTCCTGCCCCCAATCTCAGACAAGTGACTATCCAGTCTCTTCTTAAAAACCTTCAGTAATGGAGCGCCCAATTGTTGCAAATTGTGAATAGCCTATATCTGCACAGATTATTTGCTATTCATTCCTTTGTATTTGATGATACCCACGATTGAATCTGCCTGCGTACACTCCCATACAATTACAGGGCCTTCCAAGGCGATCCCCTCATGCTGGAAATGACCCATCCTCTCTGGTGAAGGCTGTCCTCCACCATACCTGTTGTTAATGTTCCTGTTTTCCTCCACTTCAAACTCAATCAATCTGTCCTTCAGCCTCTGGGTCCGATTGCAAAGTTCTTCGTTCAGATTCAGGGCATCCAGGCAGAAGAGAGCCAAGGGGACGGTGACGTGCAAGGAAGCAATTTCTTTCTTCAATTTCGTCAAGCCATCAATTTTCTGCAAGGCGGACAGAAGAAAGGGGAATTGTTACAGCAGGGGGGAGGAAAGCCACAACGGGATTATTTTAGCCTATTTGAGGGAAAGCAGGTTCAGAGTCTGAATCTAGATTAGGCCGAAGGAAGAGAAAAGTACAGTCTAGCAATGACTGTCTGTTTTGGACTGGCGCTTAAAAATCTCATAGGGTTATTAGGTGCAATTATAGGCAATCCTCGACTTACGACCACAACTGAGCCCAAAATTAATGTGGCTAAGTGAGACAATGAAGTGAATTTTGCCTCATTTTTGCACCTTTCTTGCTACACTTAAGTAATTTCCAGCAGTTGTTTAATAAGAAACACGGTTGTTAAGTAAATCTGCCTTCCCCATTGACTTTGTTTGTTCTGCCCCAGCTAAGAACGTAGCACAACACGTAGTTTGTACGAACTTATTTAATCAAATAACCACTACTAATAACTATCTTAGGAGTGGATATGCACACACCAATCTAAACGCAGTCTTTTCTTGAAAGCAACCAGCTGCTAATTAGTCTTCATTAACAGCTGGTATCAGTTCAAAAAATCTTAAAGCAAAGAAGAGCAATTAAGTCTTGATATCTTACGAAGCTTCAGAGAGTTGGCAAAATGCCTAGAAGTAATCCTTGATAACCAAACCGAAGCAGAGAAACAAAGCAGAAGTTTTTCAGACACGAAGACACACGATGACCAGACGAATTTTCCAAACGCTGGCCGTAAGTCAAGGACCACCTGTACTTAACCAGACTTCTGCAGCTGTTATATTTTCATAGAGAAAATCTGATTTTTTGACTCACTTGATCCCATGGGGAAGCCAGATTCACTTAACAACCGTGTTATTAACTTAACAACTGCAGCACTTTGCTTAACAATGGAGGCAAGAAAAAGGTGGTAACATGGGGCTAAACTCACTTTATGTTGTCTCAGTGAACAACATAAATTTGGGGCTCCATTGTGGCCGAAAGTTGAGGATTACCTGTACATCCATTTTCCTACAAGTGCCCTTTTAGGAAAGGCTGTTCCTAGATTTACACCAGTGCTTCTCAAATAGTGGGGCGGGGCCCCCTGGGGGGGCGCGGAGCGATGCCAGGGGGGGGCGCATGACCCCGGGTAACATCTTTTTTTGCCGCAGGGAGTAGGTTTTTTTTACACCGAACAATAGCACACAGCACAGAGCAGGAGATATGAAGTGCAGATAACAAATCCTTAAGAGACACCATGAAAAAATATTTAACAGGGATGAAAAGAAAGGAGGAGAGAGACGGAGATAATGAGACAAACGTAAGTCTCCCGAAAGCTAAGACGAGGAAATATGACGAAGCGTATGTAGCGCTTGGCTTCACTGTGACTACGGTGGGAGACGAGGAAAGACCGGTATGTTTACTGTGTCTAAAAATGTTGGCAGCGGACAACATGAAGCCAAATAAATTAAGGCGTCAGTTAAACACATTACACCCCAATCACGCTGATAAGCCGCTTGAGTTTTTTCAGCAAAAAGTGCCGAATATTGCAAAAAATCGTTCCAGCGGAGAGTTGGGGGGCGCGCGAAATGTTTACTTCTTCCTAGGGGGGGCATAACAGAAAATAATTGAGAAGCACTGGTTTACACAAACAAGAAAAATCCGCCTCTCACACAACGAAAAGTAATACCTCTACAAAATCTTCCAGCTCGTGTCTTTTGCTTAAAAATTCAGTCACTTCTTTGTCGGCATTATTATTCAAGAGATCGTTGTATTTCCTATACACGTTCAGGTACCTTCCATGCAAAAAGATTGCACAGAAAAGAAATTATTTAAATCAAGATCCAGAACAAACATTTTTTTTTGTTTTTCAAAATAGCAGTAGCATCTCACCCTATTCTCTGGGCTAATTTCACACATTATAAGCCAAGTTGCGTTTAACCGTGGTTGTTTGGATACAAATCTTGACTTGGCTCACCCATTATGTTATGCTACACTGACAGGGTTCACATCATCCTAAACCAAAGATAAACTAGCCACGGGGGCTTAATCCAATGGATGTCCAAGTATTTATGTTTCAGGAGATATTCTGTTAGCAAACTGTGATCCTTTTATTCGCTTTGGAACAGAGCCCTCAAATTCAGTGATTTAATTGTGGGGTCCTTGGTGCTCTCAGAGCTCGGTTGTTTTCTTGCAGATGTTTCATTACCCAGCTAGATAACATTATCAGTGCTTGAAGGGAGTGAGGTTTGCAGAGTAGAGGAAAAGGAGGACTGTGGAGTTTTCAGTGCTCTCCAAGCTTGGTTGTTTGCTGGCAGACATTTCATTACCTAACTAGGTCACAACATCAGTAATTGATGATCGCCATCAGAGCACCATCAACAGCATCAGAGCCCTGATGATATTACCTAGCTGGGTAACAAAACGTCTGCAAGAAAACAACTACGCTCAGAGAGAACCGAGGACTCCACAGTTCAATCCTGCAATACAAATATACTCTTCAACTGATAAGTGATTTTTTTTTTAAAAAAATCATAGAATGGAATGAAATGATGGCCACCATCCTCGCCGCCCGCCCCCCCATGGGAATCTCTGGGTATTCCAGATGGAAAACATCAGGAAAAGTTCAGAAAGAAATGCCATGGGAAAAATTTCTGGAATTAAATACGGGGGAAATCACCTCTCTCCTGTGTTCTTTTATTTCATATTTGGAGCATATGCACCAAAGACAAATTCCTTGTGTGTCCAATCACACTTGGTCAATAAAGAATTATATCTATCTATCTATCTATCTATCTATCTATCTATCTATCTATCTATCTATCTATCTATCTATCTATCATCTATCATCTATCTATCTATCTATCTTCTATCTATCTATCTTCTATCTATCTATCTATCTATCTATCTATCTATCTATCTATCTATCTATCTATCTATCTATCTATCTATCTATCAACTTACTTCTGTGGGCCAATTAGATTGAGGTGAAATATTTCGGCAGTTTTTTGTACATAATCCGCCACCAATGTTTCATCCTTGTTGACCGTACGAAGAATTAGGTCATCTCCTTTTAATTCTGGGAAAATTTTAACTTGAACCTAAAATGCAAATATAAACGTTAACATCACACACACACCCAAAGTAAGATAATCTCACGCAAAGTATTTTATTAGCCTGATGATGAAATCACATTCCAGCAAAAGTTTCAGCTCAAATCTCAACCTTAACTCAGAAATATATTCCATAAATATATCCTCCAAATAAAATTGGAGGATTAAGGTCTCAACAGACATTTTTATGATCCTATCTATTCAAGACAATGAATGCTTTATGTCTAGCATGGCTGGGCTATAAAACCCCTAACCTTTGCTGACATCTAGTGGCTGGTCAGGTTTTTACAATTCAGATTTTATCATTCTAAGTTATATAGATACACTTACAGGTGAGACAAGATGTAATCATTTATGTGACCAATTCTTTAAAGATGTATCACTAACCCAGAAGGTCACTAAGCAAGTGAATGAAAAGGCATGGAGGTACGTGGTTAGTTTTTTTATATTATTATATGTAAATCCAGCCCACTGCTTTGTAAATTATATGTATTATATGTAAATCCAGCCCTGAGTCCCCAGGGAGATGGGCGGCCTATAAGATCGAATAAATAAATAAATAAATAAATAAATAAATAAATAAATAAATAAATAAATAAATAAATAAATAAATAAATAAATAAATAAATAAATAAATAAATAAATAAATAAATAATGCTTCAGAGTTTTACAATGTGTGAACTGAAGCACAGTGGAAAAAAGAAATATAACCTAGCATGATGTTTCATTCTATTTTTTTTAATAGGTTTTTAAAATATTTTTTAACT
>JALIGW010000018.1:12573796-12663796 GCA_023053685.1 Diadophis punctatus similis
CTGAACAACAGGGGCAGGAAAGGTCGTAAAACGGGGCAAAATGCACTTAACAAATGTCTCACTTAACCACCATAAATGTTGGGCTCCGTTGTGGTCGTAAGTCAAGGACCGCCTGTACACCACAACCTACCTTGTGTATCTTTAAAAAATTGAGCAAGTCCTCTAGAGAATTGATGACCATCTCCCTCAGTTGCAGGGACATTAGGATGGCGACCGAAGCAAAGTATTCCTCTATTTGCTGAGAAGAATCAAAGTCATTTTGCGGGGCAAGGTGCAACCACTTTTCTTTCTGCTCAACGAAGAGTTCAGCGCACCTGGGGATCCACCTGTAACGACATGGAAAGTGCCATTTGCTCAAGTATTTTTGGGTGGGACAGTTCAATGATGAGTTGCAAAGGCCTTGATGTCATATAGCTCAGTGGTTCTCAACCTTCCAAATGCTGCGACCCCTTAATACAGTTCCTCATGTTGTGGTGACCCCCAACCATAAAATAATAAAATTATTAGGAAACTCAGGGGTGGGTTCTAACTTACCTCGCTGCCGGTTCGCTTCCTCCTGCGCTGCGTGGTCGCACCTCCTGGGTGCGCATGCGCAGTGCCGATTTTTTTAAAAAAAAATGTAAAAAAAAAGAGCCAAAAACAAGATGGCGATGCATGCGCAGTGCCGGAAATTCGGCTTCTGCGCATGCTCAGAAGTTCCCATGGTGTCTCGGTTCCTAAGACCATCGGAAATATGTGTTTTCCGATGGTCTTAGGCGACCCCTGTGAAAGGGTCGTTCGACCCTCCCAAAGAGGTCGCGACCCACAGGTTGAGAAGGGCTGATTATAGCTGGAAGACAAAATACAAAGATTTTAAAGAGGGAGTCAAGCTATTCTCCAAAGCACCAGAAGGTAGGAGAAGAAGCAATGGGTGGGAACTAATCAAGGAGAGAAGCAACCTAGAACTAAGGAGAAATTTCCTGACAGTTAGAACAATTAATCAGTGGAACAACTTGCCTCCAGAAGTTGTAAATGCTCCAACACTGGACATTTTAAAGAAGTGATTGGATGGGATCAAAATTTGGGCCATCGGCATATATTTATGAAGGTTCAAAACTGTCCTGGGATCGTCCTTTGTAATCTTCCCAGATGGGGCCAAACGTTTCACGACAGAAATGTTGGGCTCAATCGCGGTCGTACATCGAGGACTGCCCCGTATTTGGCACAGTTTGAGTATCTCTCACCTGGTCTGAAGGATCTCATGAGCTTCCTGGCACTGCCTTCGGATCAGCTCTTCAAATTCGCCTGGAAGGAGGGGCAAATCTCCTTCCAGGATCTCCTTGGTACGAACAAATCTCAGGTCAGAAAACCTGGAAGGGAGAGAGCGTCACAGTTCACATGACCTTGTGCCATTTAGAATTGGGCCGAGTTTACGCATCTTAGAACTAAAGCACTTTTTCTTCTGAACTGCATAAGAAAAACCATGGTCTAGGTTCAAAGAACATTGTTGTGGCCTGTCAGCCGCTGTCCCCTCCAGCAGCCGAAATAGAGGAGGAGGAGGAGGCGTGGGAGTCAGGATCAGCATCAGGGCAACCTGAGAGCTCCGAGGGGGAAGAGGGAGTGGAGCTGGCAGAGAGAGAGACAGAGGCGGAGCCTGGGCCCTCCGTCAGCCCTCAGATGGAGAGTCAACAGCCCCCAGGTCCGGAGGTGGCTGATGAGGAAGAGGAGGAACAGCTGGGTCCAGTGCCTGACACATGGATGCACAGAAGGCAGAGGAGAGGAGAGCAGTGGAAATCTATGGGCCGGTCCTTGGGACGGAAGAGCCACTGCTGCTAGCAAAGCCCCATCCTAGCTCTGGGGATAAAAGGCGGGATGGAGATGAATAGATGTGGCAGACAACTATTCATCTCCCTGCCGGATGGACTTGTTAGCCTGAGGTGAAAGAGAAACTTTTTGCCGGAGCTGCTGGTGCTCCTAAGAAAGGAATCATTGATTTAAATACAGAGGGTTTGTCATGTTTGGGGAGCTGGGTCAGAACCGACAAGCTTGGCCTAACCACAAACTTCCCAAAGTTTAACTAATGGGAAGCCAGCTGCATCAGCACTCCATTTAATACAGGAAGTCCTCAACTTATGACATATGACTGGGATCAGGATTTTCTGTTACTAAGCAAGATGGTTGTTTAAGTGAGTTGCGCCTGATTTTACAACACTTTTTGCCACAGGTATTAAGCGACTCACCGCCAAGGTTTGAAAGCGGAGAACCCCCTGTAATCGTGATCTGAGGATTGGTGCCTGCCTCAAAGCTTATTTATGGATAGCAATATATATATATATATATATTGTTTAAGCAAGAGGACTCACTCAGAAAACCAGAGTTGCTGCAAAGTGAACATCATAGGATTCACGGTGAAGAGGTGGGTCTCGTTCCAGATTTTGGTTTCCTGGTAAATTTGGTGCCAAGGAACTGGAGCCCGGATGACTCGTTGGGGAAAAGGTTGAGGGATGTTGCCTATATAGAGTCTTTTTTTCTCCTCTGGATCCATCAAGATGTAATCAACTGTCACAAAAAAGGGAAGAACAAGGTATTGGAAGCAAACCAGAAAGGTAATTAAACAGTAATGCAATCTTTTAAAAGCTAGAATCAAATGTACCGGTAGGCACTAGGTGGCACTGTGCAAATCAACGCATTGCGTTCACCCAAATTTTGCACATTTTCTTGACACGTTAAAAGTCAAAGCCAGAAAAATAGACAAACCAATTCCATAATGTGGCTTTGAAGTGACTCCTGGGTCTTATTTAATTTGAACAAACAAATATTTAAGTCCAGCTGATTGTGTAATTCAAAAGTGAAGGTGGTGAGATGGGTGGCAAATTTAAAGAAAGAAACAAACAAACCACTTTATTTTGCCACACAAAACCTGATTTCCCCCATTCTGACACTGAAGTCCTGGTTTAACCCTGGAGAAGTGTGTTGTATGAATTTAGTCACTGTGGCTAGAAACCATGATTTATGGCTTGGAAGGTGGGGTGAGCCTGCCTGATTTCCTTTACCCAACATATTAATCAAGCTATGGTTTACCCACCTGAGCATTCAGCACCTATAATTCAGTCGGCTAAAATTTCAAGACTTGAATTCTTAGTATTCTACTTGAAGGAAGTGACAGTCAAAAAAAAAATTCACAATTTGCTTTGTTTGCCTAAGGACACTGTCTTCCACTCACCAATGTTTTTCATGAGCCAAATCTGGTAATCGCTTTGAATTTCTTCCATCAAACTGTTCAATAAGGCCTCCAGATCTGGGCTGGCAAGGAAATGACTTGGGATGCGAGTCAAAATATTGCTCAGCACGTTTTCATCCTGCGGCGCTAACATGTCTTTCCGGATGCCTTTATGGATGTAATAGCAATATCTCTGCAAAAGATGCAAAATGGATTTTTTTTTTTAAAAAAAAAACACCCAATCATTAGCATTACAATCTTTGGATCATCCTGCTTGCCAGTTCAGACCACAAAATATCCATTAAATCAGCGGTCCCCAACCTTTTGGGCACCAGGGACCGCTTCAGTGGAGAGATTTTTCTGTGGACCAGAAGCGGCGTGGTTTCGTGCGCTGCCTGCATCCCGTGGATGGGGCTTCGCTTGTCTGTGCGGACCAGTGCTGGTTCACAGATCTAGGGTTAGGGACCCCTGCATTAATGGCCTTTCACATTACTAAAAAAAATGTATAGGTAGTCCTCAATTTACGACCACAATTGACCCTAACATTTATGTTGTTGAGAAATTCATTGAGTTTTGCGCCATTTTACGACTTTTCTTGCCATCGTTGTTAAGTGAATCCCTTCAGTTGTTAGCTTAGTCACAAGGCTATTAAGTGAATCTGGTTTTCCCTTTGACTTTGCTTGCCAGAAGGTCACAAAAGGCGGATTATGTTGTGGCCTGCCAGCGGCCTGCGCAGCTGACACCCGGGTCGGATAGTGAGGAGGCTGGCGAGGACTCGGTGCCAGAGGCAGGAGTGCAGCCAGGGCCTTCGGAACCTCCAGCACCTCTTGGCAGTGATGAGGAAGGAGGGGCTTCTCCTCCTCTGAATGCAAGAGCACGCAGGGCTGCCAAGAGGCAGGAATGGTTACTTCGGAGGAGGTCTCCTCGGGAGTAAGACTTGGGGCTAATTGGCCACTCCCCTAGTCTACTTAAGGACATCACAGGCAGCTGACAAGCTGCAGGAAACAATAGTTCAGACTTGAGTATCTGTTGTGCATTGACTTGGAAATTCTTGCTTTGGATTTCTTATCAAGAAAGACTCTTAGGCCTTTTGCCAAGCCTTCGGACTGAACTTACACCAGCTGCCAATGAATACTAATTAGCAGCTGACTTTCTGCAAGCAAGGTTTGCTTCTTTTGATTTGTGTGTTTTGCCACTGCTAAGCCATTCATTAGCAGTGGTTCATTAATTAAACTAAGTTTGTTCAAACGGTGTGTTTTTCTTACATTCGTAACTGGGGACAGAACAGATTACCTGACTCTTGGACACTGCAACTATCAAAAATATGAGTCAGTTGTCCAGATCATGTGACCATGGGGAGCCTACAATGGTTGCAAGTGTGAAAAACGGTCATAAGTCGCTTTTTTTCAGTGATGTTGGAACTTTGGTCACTAAATGAACTGTTGTAAGTCGAGGACTACCTGTGTCGCTGTGCCTCTGTTGGAAAAAGTCAACTACCCACAATTCCCTTTTATTGCGTGTCTCAGAAAAATGGGGCAATTCGCCTTAAACCACAAGACCAAACTGGCTCTCCCAAGTGGCGATGACCACAGCGTGGAAAGCTTTGAGACCTCCATGTATCATCTAAGCCTGCCGATAAAAGACGCCTTGTGAATTGGCTTAGCGACCTCCAGATCTTCTTCTGTGGGTGCCTGTTGTCCTCTGGTCGTCTCTTCCTCGTGCTGACGCATCACAACGAATTGCTCCTCAGGGGTTAGAGGCTGGTTTTCAGAATAACGAGGAGCTCCTTCCTCCACCATTTGAACATCCAACCTCAACAAATCGAGACTGCACACTTGGGATACCGTTTCAGCCCTGAAATGAACCACAATCAACAGGTTAAGTCTGTTTGTAGAGAGTCTCCATCATCATCCAGGTCAGGGTTGTCCCAAAGGTGCTTTTTCCAAAAGGCAACTGGACTTTCTTGGTTGGTTTGTTTCCCCCCCCCCTTGAAAACGTTTCGTTTCTCATCCGAGGAGCTTGAATCAGAACTGAAAAAGCTTCTTGGATGAGAAGCGAAACGATTTCAAGGAAACAAAACCCCAAGGAAGTCCAGTTGCCTTTTGGAAAAAGCACCTTTGGGACAACAGGTGAGTCCTGAACCTGGCTAGCTGAGAAACCAACTCACCCTGATGGGATTAGCCCGCCCCACTCGTCCCGACAGAAGGGGACTGCTGCAGACCCCGACAGCCAAGGAATTTCAGCTGGCGGGGTCCAGGAGAAGAGCCTTTTCTGCTGTGGCTCCCGCCAGTGGTGGGATTCAAATTTTTTTACTGCCGGTTCTGTGGGCGTGGCTTGGTGGGCGTGGCAGGGGAAGGATACAGTAAAATCCCCATTCCCTCCCCACTCCAGGGGAAGGATACTGCACAATCCCTATTTCCTCCCAATCAGCTGGGACTCGGGAGGCAGAGAATAGATGCGGGCGGGGCCAGTCAGAGGTGGTATTTACCGGTTCTCCGAACTGCTCAAAATTTCCGCTACCGGTTCTCCAGAACTGGTCAGAACCTGCTGAATCCCACCTCTGGCTCCCGCTCTCTGGAATATCTCTCCCCCGAGGTCAGATCTGCTCCAAAAGGCCTTGAAGACATGGCTGTGCCAACTAGCCTGGGCCCCCAATGGGGATGTGGCAGATGGAGTAGGGAACACACACACCCCTTCTCTCTGTGCACTGTGCTCTCTCCTTTCTCCATCCTGCTTAGTTTTATTTTAATGGGATTTTTAAATTTCTTGATCGTTTGACAGTTTTATTCTGCATTTTATTCAATGTCTGTAAGCCGCCTAGAATCACCTCTGGTGAGATCAGCAGCATACAAGTTTGATAAACAAACAAACAAACAAATAAACAAACCCTCCAAGGAAGGGACTATATTTGTTAATAACAAGGGCTTATTAGTTACAAGGGCTTGTGGGTTACAAGGGCTGGGTAGCTACAAAGAGACACAATAGTTTGCTTGGTTCTGGCCTAAGTAAGTTAAGGTTTATACACCATGTTTCCTGACTCAGCACGCCAAGCAAAGGCAGCCCATTGTGGTTTATTCCACAAACCATGATTAGATGAACTAGATCTTAGAGCACGCCTGTGAGCCCAAGCATTATGGATTGTAAACTCTCTTTAAGGCTGAGAATGTTGTGTGAACTTTGCAAAATGTGGCTTATTTGAGGAGCCGTAACTTGTTAGCAATAGCAATAGCACTTAGGCTTATATACCGCTTCATAGTGCTTTACAGGCCTCTCTAAGCGGTTTACAGAGTTCAGCATATTGCCCCCAACAATCTGGGTCCTCATTTTACCCACCTCGGAAGGATGGAAGGCTGAGTCAACCTTGAGCCGGTGAGATTTGAACAGCTGAACTGCAGCTAGCAGTCAGCTGAAGTAGCCTGCAGTGCTGCACTCTAACCACTGCACCAATGTTCAACCATTATCTACTGAATAAGCAAAAAGGTAAAAACGTGACAATACCTTTCATATTCACCCTCGAGGTTTTTCACATACATTTTCATCTTCTTTTCGGATGGCGCATACTCTTTAGCAGCTAGGAGATCTCGTTAAAGAAAAGCCTCAGCCAAAATAAGAAAAGAAAAAGAAAGCTAATGTTCCGCTTTTCATCCAAGAAACTTCTTCAGTTCTGAACGGAAGAAGCTCCTTGGATGAGAAGCAAAACGTCTTCAAACAAAAACAAAGAAAGTCCAATTGCCTTTTAAAAAGCATATTTGGGCCAAGAAAGTCCAGTTGCCTTTTGGGAAGCATCTTTGGGACAACCCAAAGAACGGTTACAGGAACTGGGCATGGCTAGTCTAGTGAAGAGAAGGACCAGGGGAGACATGATAGCAGGGTTCCAATATTTGAGGGGCTGCCACAGAGAGGAAGGGGTCAGGCTATTCTCCAAGGCACCTGAAGGCCAGACAAGGAACAATGGATGGAAACTGATCAAGGAGAGATTCAACCTGGAAATAAGGAGGAATTTCCTGACAGTGAGAACAATCAACCAATGGAACAGAAGTTGCCTTCAGAAGTTGTGGGAGCTTCATCACTGGAAGCTTTCAAGAAGAGATTGGACTGCCATCTGTCAGAAATGGTATAGGGACTCCTGCTAGGGCAGGGGGTTGGACTAGATGACCTACAAGGCCCCTTCCAACTCTGTTAATCTGTTAAACCCTGGCCTGGATGACGGAGAACCTCCGTAGACATGGATCTCTATGCTGTTGAACCTAGAGGATACGTGAACTTTCGGCTTTTTGTTTGGTGGACGCAAAAGCCTTTCTGATTCGGAGAGGTGAAGCCAGCTTCTGCAGATCCTTCATCTTCAGGTCGCACGCGGTCAAGGTGTAGTTGTTGGCAATGGAGTTGCTCGGCGTGCGGAAATGGCACTGTTCCTTCAGGGGCACTGCCTGCATCCAAGACGCTCTCTGCATTAGCGTGGGGTAGTGACTGCTCTCCTGAATCATCTAAACCCAGAACGAGGAGGAGAAGAAAAGAAGCGAGACATTCCGTCACAGAAGCTGATTGGGACACAGGATATACAGGTAGTCCTCGACTTACGACCAGAATCGAGCCCCAGATTTCCATTGCTAAGCAAGGCATCCCAAAGGTGCTTCCCCCCCACCCCAAAAAAAGGCAACTGGACTTTCTTGGCTTTTTCCCTCCCTCGACAACATTTTGCTTCTCATCCAAGAAGTTTCTTCCGTTCGAATGCAACTCACTTAACAACCGCCTGGTTTAGCCACAGAAATTAGCAATAGCAACAGCACTTAGACTTATATACCGCTTCATAGTGCTTTACAGCCCTCTCTAAGCGGTTTACAGAGTTCAGCATATTGCCCCCAACAATCTGGGTCCTCATTTTACCCACCTTGGAAGGAGGGAAGGCTGAGTCAACCTTGAGCCGGTCAGGATCGAACTGCTTGCAGTCAGCAGAGATAGCCTGCAATTCTGCATTCTAACCACTGGGAAGGAAGGAAGGAAGGAAGGAAGGAAGGAAGGAAGGAAGGAAGGAAGGAAGGAAGGAAGGAAGGAAGGAAGGAAGGAAGGAAGGAAGGAAGGAAGGAAGGAAGGAAGGAAGGAAGGAGAAAAGGAAGAGTAACAGCAATAGCACTTAGACTTATATACCGCTTCATAGTGCTTTACAGCCCTCTCTAAGCGGTTTACAGAGTTCAGCATCTTGCCCCCAACAATCTGGGTCCTCATTTTACCGACCTCAGAAGGATGGAAGGAAGGCTGAGTCAACCTTGAGCCGGTCAGGATCGAACTGCTTGCAGTCAGCAGAGATAGCCTGCAATTCTGCATTCTAACCACTGGGAGGGAAGGAAGGAAGGAAGGAAGGAAGGAAGGAAGGAAGGAAGGAAGGAAGGAAGGAAGGAAGGAAGGAAGGAAGGAAGGAAGGAAGGAAAGAAGGAGAAAAGGAAGAGTAACAGCAATAGCACTTAGACTTATATACCGCTTCATAGTGCTTTACAGCCCTCTCTAAGCGGTTTACAGAGTTCAGCATATTGCCCCCAACAATCTGGGTCCTCATTTGACCGACCTCAGAAGGATGGAAGGCTGAGTCAACCTTGAGCCGGTGAGATTTGAACAGCTGAACTGCAGTAGCCTGCAGTGCTGCACTCTAACCACTGCGCCACCTCGGCTCCTATATTCTGGTCCCAGCTGTGGTTGTAACTCCAGGACTGCCTATATATTTGTTGCAGCTGAGAAAATCATTCGATGGGGAGAATTCATACAGCCTAATTTTTTTTCCTCTTAACAAAGTCATGCTAATTTGGGAGAACCACGCCTGCCGAGGGAATTGCTTTGAGGCAGACGAGTTATTTCCTGGCACAGACATGGCAAAATATCCCAGATGGAAGTGGAGAAACAGGTTCCATGACTGACCAATGACCGGCAAACTCCTTGTAACGCTGCAATCACATCCTTCAAGCGAAGCCACCCACATGATCGTGCGTATCTTAGATGGGTGCATATTGGCTTGTTGTTTCCTCAAGCAAATAAACAGACTTAAATCCAAGGGAGCGGGGGATGTCTGATCTCTTGCTAAGCCCCTCCGAACCCATTGTGAAATTGGACAAGTTGTCCTCGACTTACGACGGGAGAAAAAAGAGCAAAAGTGAGAAATGCAACTCAATGTCACAGGGTGGATGGCATAATAGATGGTTCAGGATGCTGGTCAGTTTTGCTCTCGTTCCCTGCAAAACCCCGGACCAAAACGTTAGTCCGTATTTCCAGCATCAGCCACTTGCCCAGGATGGAGGAGGCCCTAAACTAAACTAATTAATTTTCTGGAATCTTCTTCCCCCTGATTGTTTGCTCCCAATGAGTAAGTTTAACAGATTAACAGAATTGGAAGGGACCTTGTAGGTCATCTAGTCCAACCCCCCCCACCGCCCAAGCAGGAGACCCTACACCATTTCGGACAGACGGCAGCCCAGCCTCTTCTTGAAAGCTTCCAGGGATGAAGCTCCCACAACCTCTGAAGGCAACTTCTGTTCCATCGGTTGATTGCTCTCACTGTCAGAAAATTTCTCCTTATTTCCAGGTTGAATCTCTCCTTGTTTGGCTAGCTGCTGTGGCCTAGAGGTGGAGCTCTTCCCTCCCAATCAGGAGGTTGTGAGTTCGATCCTAGGTAGAGGCAGGTGTAGGGTCTCCTGCTTGGGCAGGGGTTTGGACTAGATGACCTGCAAGGTCCCTTCCAACTCTGTTAATCTGTTAAAGTTTCCATCCATTATTCCTTGTCTGGCCTTCAGGGGCCTTGGAAAATAGCTTACCTTGACCACTTCCTCTCTGTCGTATTGGAAGACTGCTATCATGTCTCCCCTGGTCCTTCTCTTCACTAGAGTAGCCACGCCCAGTTCATCATATGTTTTAGCCTCTAGTCCCCTAATCATCTTGGTTGCTCTTCTCTGCACTTTTTCTAGAGTCTAATGGTCTTTTAGCGACTGCCTGGCTTAGCAACCATTTACAGTCACGACAGTGATGAAAAAAAATAACTTTAAAACCAATCCTTCCATTTATAACCTCCACAGGTCCTGAAAGCAGAGGAAAGCTGAACTACAGATAGACCCCACTTACCAACTGTCTTGTTCAGCAACCGTTCAAAGTTACAACAGTGCTGAAAAAGTAACTTTACAACCAGTGTCTTCATTTGCAACTTAGCAGTGACCATCGGTCATGTGATTGCCAGTACAGTCAGAGCCTGTTGTCCTGTGTCTGACCTGTTCCTTCCCCCCCCCCCTTTCAGAATGGAGAGATTGGAGAAGAAGGCTTATAAGAGAGTAAGGAGGCACACAATGGAGAAATATACTGCGCTATTTGCCTGGCATGCTCAGGGCTGCCAGCGCCACCGCTTTATGTGTATTCCCTCTTGTGTGCTTGCTACTCTCTTGTAATCCCTTCTTCTCCAATCTTTCTACTCTGCAAGGATGGGGAAGGGAAAAAAAGGTCAGGCAGAGGCGAGATTGAGGAAAAAAAGTGCACCAGCGTGCCTACCGTCCCTGTCCTACTGTCTAATTGTCCTCTTTTATCGTTACTTTTTACTTATGTTTATACAAATTACTACTATACATGTTTGACAAATAAATAAATAAATAAATAAAATAAATAAAATAAAATAAAAAGCCAAGCAATTCTGTAGGCAATCTCTCCACTGCCTGACGTTCTTTTTCTCCTTCCCTGCCAGAAGAAAGATTGGAGAGGAAAGGATTACAAGAGAGTAAGCAGGCACACAACAGAAATTTTTGTTGTTGTTAGTTGCGAAGTCATCGGGCTTTTTATTTAGCGCACTCACAGCTTCCTTTCAATGTGTACTTCCCATTATAAGCCTGCTTATTCTCTTGTAATCCCTTCCTCTTCAATGAATGTAAATATGAGAATGTCCAGCAATACTTCACAAGAAGAGTATTACATTCCTCTGTTCACAACAGAATTCCTTATGAAACCAGACTTGAAATTTTGGGACTTCAAAATTTAGAACTCCGCCGCCTTCGATCTGACCTAAGTGTAGCTCACAAAATTATCTGCCTCAATGTCCTACCTGTGAACGACTACTTCAGCTTCAACCGCAATAATACACGAGCTCACAATAGATACAAACTTAATGTAAACTGCTCCAAACTTGATTGCAAAAAATTCGACTTCAACAACAGAGTGGTCAACGCCTGGAACACTTTACCTGACTCAGTAGTTTCTTCCCCAAACCCCAAAAACTTCAACCTCAGATTATCTACCATCGACCTCACCCCATTCCTAAGAGGTCGGTAAGGGGCATGCATAAGCGCACAATCGTGCCTACCGTTCCTGTCCTAATGTACCCATATATTCATACCTCTTTTACTCTTATTCATGCTTGTACTATTACATATATATTCAATCATGTTTTACTGTTTATACTTTGCTTATAATCATTTATGCTTGACAGATAAACAAATACAAATACACATTAATTCTCTTCTGGATAACTATCCCAGCTCCCAGGTGAGCACGGCAGAGGGGAGATAAACAGAAGGGAAAGATTTGAAACTGGTTAATCTTGTCAATTTTCACCCAGCTAAACCCAGTGCTGCTGGGCTGAGTGGGGAAAAGGAAGGTTACAGTTGCTAAATTGCTGATTTCCCACTTAGCAACCGCTTCAGTTAACTACAGTTGCCAGTCCCAGTTGTGGTCGCTAAACAAGGACTACCTGTAATTGTTCTCGAGCTGGTTTGCTATAATAACTATTTTCTAATAAGAGTGCAAGGACTCACCTGATACAGTTGAGAAGGATCAGAGACCGCTACTGGAGGCAAAGGTGGCAGCTCAGGTATCTGCTTTGCATGACTCATATTATAGATGGAATCTGTCTGTGACTAAAAAAAAATATGGGGAAAAAGCTTCAAGAAAATGCAGAACGTATCTAGATAATGACACTGCAGTTCTACGATCCTGTTTTCATCCCCTGCCATCCTGCATTTAAATTGGTATGAATAAAAAACGAGCCTGGGATTTTTTTTTAAATTAAGAACCGTTTTAAGAAACCAATGGCATAATCCTGGATCCAAGCCACTTTTTCTACTGTGGAATTGAAAGGTTTGCCAGATAGCTCATGACTTTTTTTCTGTACAGGTAGTCCTCAATTTGGTGCTAAAAAAAGTGACTTATGACCGTTTTTCACACTTACAACTGTTGCGGCCCCATGGTCACCTGATCAAAATTCAGATGCTTGGCAACTGGTTCATATTTATGACGGTTGCGGTGTCCCAAGGTCATGCAATCACCTTTTGTGACCTTTTGACAAGCAAAGTCAGTGAGGAAGCCAGATTCACTTAACAACCATGTTACCAGCTTAACAACTGAAGTGATTCACTTAACAAGTGTGGGAGACAAACTCACTTAACAACTGTCTCATTTAGCCACACAGAAATTTTGGACTCAATTGTGGTCGTAAGTCGAGGACTACCTGTAATGCAATGCTCAATATGGTCAAGTGGAATGCTGGGAAAAAAGAGATTAGGATTCTCTCCGTGCAAATTTTTGAATGGATCAGCAGACCAACCCACCTCACAGGGTTGCTGTAAGAAAAACAGAGGCAGGAGTATTAGGTATTTTTGTCCACCTTGAGTGACAGAGTGAGAATTAATCTCACAGAGGCAATGTTTGATCTTTTCCCGGAATTCTGACGTTAGAAATGAAACCGCAGTTTAAAGATTCTAATTAAAATATTTATTTCGGTACAAAAACAATAAATTCTAATTAACTACATGACTGATATAAAATGAAGGACTTCCCTCAATGGAAGCCAGAGCAAGGATAGAGCGGAGATTGGAATGCACACATGCGTACAAGAACATATCAATCACCTGCTCAGGAACAAACCATTATATTGAATAGGGATGCATCTCCCTGCATATACATGTAACAGACAATAAATCACACCGTGACATCGAGTTATATATACAAAAGAGGAGATACAAAATAGAATAGTAACAACGAGACTTTAGAGTAAAATTAGGGCAGGATGCCCCCATGGAGAATCCCAGATCCAGTTTTACAGACTTTGCAGCCCTTTTGCTGCAAAATAAGCAATTCTTAGTGCCATATACTTAATGCTAAGAAGTAACATAATTACTTTGGTTAGGGCTTACCATGTTTCTAAGCACAATATTATGGTTTGTAAACAGAGGACGTTACTTTTTCCCTAATAAACTACAGTTAAATCATGACTTAATGCAACTAAGAAGCTACCATACTCTCTGGATACCCCGGGCAAAAGACCCATTACTATTTTTCTCCATCCACCAAATGTGGTAATCAAGCCGGGAATTTTGCAAGCTTTTTACCCAACACATCTGAAGACACCAGATTAAAAGAGGTTTTGTCCAACATCTGCAATGTGATTGCCATATTATTTTTCTCCAAAAGTTCAACATTTTACAATATCTTTAGGTAGTTGTCAAATCCTTTTCCTTTTAAACATAGCGATTGGAGACATATCTCAATCTAAGCCAGTGTTTGACCATGGATTGATAAAGAAGCTAAAACTCACTAGCTTTACCTAAGTCTGCATTAAATATTAAGGGTTAAAAGCCACGATTGCTGTCATCATACAAGACAGGAAGCCTAAATCACAGAAACAGGATTGTGCACAATAAGCAAATCCAGACAATGTTTTCATAAGAATTATTCACACCTACCCTCAAAATTTTGGCAATCTCCTTTGGATTCATGATGAATATTTCTTAGGATGTCCTTCTCTTCTTCCAAAATATCAATTAGATCAATTATCTTTCCAAAAATAAATCCTTATCCTGGCTTTAAACATCTAGAAGAATCAAACCAATTGACAGTCAAAACAAACCCGTTACGCTAACAATCCATTTTTCTAATATTCATTAGGGCACCCACTGAATGTATTTTCTAACATCCCTTCAAACTTAGGCTAGGTAGAAAGACACGTTATCGTATCTTTAGGAACTTATCTTTAGGAACTAGGAAGTGATCATACCAAAGAGAAGGGAGGGAGGGAGGGAGGGAGGGGAGGGGAGGGGAGGAAGAGAGAGGGAGAGAGAGAGGAAGGAAGGAGGGAGGGAAAAGAGAAGAAGAGAGGAAAGAAGGAAGGAATGAAGGAAGGAAAGAGAAAGGAAGGAAGGAAGGAAGGAAGGAAGGAAGGAAGGAAGGAAGGAAGGAAGGAAGGAAGGAAGGAAGGAAGGAAAGAAAGAAAGAAAGAAAGAAAGAAAGAAAGAAAGAAAGAAAGAAAGAAAGAAAGAAAGAAAGAAAGAAAGAAAGAAAGAAAGATGGAAATCAAAGTCAGGCACTTTCAGGGCAAACAAAGCCAAGTTTCTTTTGCCTCTTCTCAACCTCACTCAGGACTAGGAAGGGGCGAGGGCCGTCTGCCGCTCCAGGTGGCCGTCCCAGTCACCTGTTTCCGTGCTTGCTGGAGAGGCAGAGCACAGAAAGAACTTCTGCTCCTTGGCATTCTCTCCCCCTTCTCGCTCGGGGTAACCGAGGGGACTGCATTGCTGTCACTAAGCAACCTGACTCCGCTTTTCCCACAGCTTCCCCCTCCCACTCCGCCCAGTTGGCTGCCATGCCAGGCCATTCCTGCCAGCCTGAATCTTCACCAGCGGCTCCTCCTGCGAAAGGCGGTTTGTTTAACAAGCAAACACTGTTTTGATATGGTAAGATGGACAGAGTACTTAAAGTAGAACCAGGGGAGTGACCCGGGCAGGAGGGGAGAGAAAGGGTGGCAAAGATCTTTGAGGGAGAAAAAGTACAGAGTACTTGGATAATTTTCATTTATTTTAGTACAACCTCTTGCAAGAAACCAATATTTGCCATTGTAACTTCCATTGTTTTTTTTTACTCTGCTCTTTTATTGGCTGTACACTTTAGTATTGTTAATTATTATATTTTATTGTTTTGCAAGTACACGGGGTGCTTCTGTCCCAGGGACAAATCCCTTGTGTGTCTAACCAGGCTTGACCAAAGAAATATAGAATAAGTGTAGTACAGGTAATCCTTGACTTACAACAGTTCATTTAGTGACCGTTTGAAATTACAACCAAACTGAAAAAAGTGACTTATGACTGTTTTTCATTACTTACGACCATTGCAGCATCCCCAGGATCAAAATTCAGATGCTTGTGGTCGTATGTCGAAGACTACCTGTATTTAAGTTTATCTTCCAGTATGATCCCAGCCATCCTAGGTAATGGTGGGTTTCAAAAAAAATTTTTTTACTGCCAGTTCTGTGGGCGTGGCTTGGTGGGCGTGGCAGGGGAAGGCTACTGTAAAATCTCAATTTCCTCCCGATCAGCTGGGACTCGGGAGGCAGAGAATAGATGGGAGCTGGGCCAGCCAGAGGTGGTATTTACCGGTTTTCCGAACTACTCAAAATTTCCGCTACCGGTTATCTGAACTACTCAAAATTTCCGCTACCGGTTCTCCAGAACTGGTCGGAACCTGCTGAAACCCACCTCTGATCCTGGGAAGACAAACCCCCAAGCCCTTTGATTAAACAATGTCATAGCTTAGGGCCTCCTAGGAGGTGTTTCTTCTCTATCCAGCAACTTCCCCAGGTATCCAGAGGCAGCAGGTCCAAAAGGTTAAGATGGCAGCATGTGTCAAAATGGACCATGGCTGCAATCACAAAGGTTGTGAAGCCATCTTGACTTTTTGGAGCCTGTGTTAAATCCATAGGGCTCCCACCTCTAGGACAATCCCAAAAGTTCTCTGAAATTGACCTCTTTTCCCAGGACCTCCTGGGTGGTTGGATGTTAGGTTCCTGTTTTTGTTCTTTTCTTTTATTCACATTCAATCTTTATTGATTAGCCCTTGGGCCGTATCAAAGTGCAGAATTCCAGAAACAAATTATTACTAAAATTTGATAAAAGCTGTTGTTGGTTTTTTCTTTTATTCTAACGGATGGTTTTCTCTTCTGGATGTACATGAGCTGTTGCTCTGGGTTTTTCCCCTCCTTGCTTCTTGCTTTTTAAAATATAATCCACCCAGTGTCATCCGGAAAGCAATAAAAACTTGGCTCTTCCGGCAGGCGGGGTGAAAGTGAGACCAACTAGATTAGATATGGGTCTCCCCCCTTGATTATGAATACATGATTCTCTTTTTAACTTTTGTATTTTTTTTAATTACTATATTTTATACTTGTAATGGTTTCTAATATGTTGTGAGCCGCCCAGAGTCCTCTGGGAGTTGGGCGGCATAGAAATCCATTCAAATAAATAAATAAATAAATTTTGGGTAGGGTGGTAGTCGGATCTCCTTCACTTTTATTCCTAGCAGAAAAAAAAATTCCGGATTGAATTCTCTTGTTCTTTCCATGATTTCCTGTAACCATTTAGGAAAGGTTTTTGGAATAAGGCTCAATATCTTTTTATAATATGGTGACCCAAACAAACTGGAGGCAAGACTCCCAAGTGTGGCCACTCTTACCAAGGCATTTATCAATGATAAAAAAATGCCGACCACATCTGGCGAGCTGCGTGCCCAGCAGCCACCATCGGAGATGCAGTTCAAATCCCTACTACAGGTCTGCTGCGTGAGCAGGGGGTTGGACTAGATGACCTCCAAGGTCCCTTCCAACTCTGTTACTGTTGATAAAAGCACCACCATCCTCCTCTCTTTTTCTGCCGGCTTCATTGCTGCGCCCTGCAAGGGAGGAGCCGGCCTCCTTTCCGGAGAAGGCCGACCCTGCCGGCATGAAGGCGGAGGAAAGGCCGACCGACTGACTGACTGACGGGCGAGGCGAAGGCGGCGGCTCCCTCCTTAACGCCCTCGCCGGCCCCGGAGCGCCCAGCAGGGCCGAGCAGGCCAGGCGAGGCGGCGGCGCTGCTCTCGGCCTCTTTTGGGCGGCCCGGTGGAGGTACGTAAGGCCGAGGGAGCGAGGAAAGCCCGGCCCGCTTCGTCGCCTTTCCCTCAAGGGAGGAGGAAGAGGCGGCGAAGGCCGCTTCGCAGGCCGAAGTCCGTCAGGGGAGCGTCTTTCCCCCGGACCCGTCTCGGGCTTTGGGGGGGGGGGGCGGGCCGATATTCAACAGGGCAGGAGGCCTCGCCGTGGCCTTTCAGGTGCTGCTGAGGGTGGAGAGTCAGGCAGAGGTCCGACAGGACAGAGTTGTCCCTCACTCCCCCCCCCCATTGTTGAGGGTCAGGCGGAGGTTCAACAGGGCAGGGCTTTTCCTCAGAGTGCCTTTTAGGTGCTGCTGAGGGTGGAGGGTCAGGCAGAGGTCCGACAGGACAGAGTCCTCCCTCACTCTTCCCCCCCCCACCCACCCCATTGTTGAGGGTCAGGCGGAGGTTCAACAGGGCAGGGCTTTTCCTCAGAGCGCCTTTTAGGTGCTGCTGAGGGTGGAGGGTCAGGCAGAGGTCCGACAGGACAGAGTCCTCCCTCACTCTTCCCCCCCCCACCCACCCCATTGTTGAGGGTCAGGCGGAGGTTCAACAGGGCAGGGCTTTTCCTCAGAGCGCCTTTCAGGTGCTGCTGAGGGTGGAGGGTCAGGCAGAGGTCCGACAGGACAGAGTTGTCCCTCACTCCCCCCCCCCATTGTTGAGGGTCAGGCGGAGGTTCAACAGGGCAGGGCTTTTCCTCAGAGCGCCTTTCAGGTGCTGCTGAGGGTGGAGGGTCAGGCAGAGGTCCGACAGGACAGAGTCCTCCCTCACTCTTCCCCCCCCACCCACCCCATTGTTGAGGGTCAGGCGGAGGTTCAACAGGGCAGCGTTTTTCCTCAGAGCGCCTTTCAGGTGCTGCTGAAGCTGAAGGGCTAGGCAGAGGTTCAACAGGACAGAACTTTTTTTCCCCTACTGCTCCTCAGGTGCTGCTGAGGCTGGAGGGTCAGGCAGAAGTCTGACAGGACAGATTCCATCCTCCTCCCCATTGCCCCTGCTGAGGCTGAGGGTCAGGCAGAGGTTCCACAGGACAGTGCCCTTGCTCTTTTGACACTGTGCTTTTGTCAGATTTTGAAGCTCAACCAGCCACTTTGGCAGGCAATCTTGCAACTGGGGAGTTAAAGAAGACCAGACGGGCAGACAGACATTCAACAGGGCATCTACTATCCAGTGAGGGATGGACTGTTTGGGTATTTGTTTCTGGAGAACAAAGATCTCAGAGCAATCCCTTCATGGTCTCATGTGGAAAGGATGTGTTTTTAAAAAAAATACTTTTGTTTGTTTTACTTCCACCTGCTTGTTTGTTTTTTCCTTCCTCTTTTTAGAAGATTATACCGGATGGAAACATTGTAAAACTGTAGTAAACGGGCAACCTTGAGTTTGCCAATAGGAATTGCAACTATGTGGAATCTGACTCCTGTCATAAGAGGACAAGAAAATAAATGAAGTTATCTGTTTCTAAAAATAGACATTTCCTAGCTAAATGGGGATCTTAAAGGTTATCATCCAAGAATGTTTGAATATATTTAATTATATTTATAATTATAAATATATAATTAATATATTTAATTAGATTAATAATTAATTAATATCATAATTAATATATTTAATTAATTATGAGCCGAGGTGGCGCAGCGGTTAGAGGCAGTACTGCAGGCCACTTTAGCTGACTGTGATCCGCAGGTCAGCGGTTCAAATCTCACCGGCTCAAGGTTGACTCAGCCTTCCATCCTTCCAAGGTAGGTAAAATGAGGACCCAGATTGTTGGGAGAAATATAAATATACATTGCTTACTCGTGTAAACCGCTTAGAGAGTGCTTGCACTGTGAGGCATTATATAAATCTCACAAATAAATAAATAAATAAATAAATATAGGCAGTCCTTGACTTACAACCAACAGTTGAGCCCAAAATTTCTGTTGCTAAGCGAGACAGTTAAGTGAGTTTTGCCTCATTTTACGACCTTTCTTGCCACAGTTGTTAAGTGAATCACTGCAACTGTTAAATTAGTAACACAGTCGTTAAAGTGAATCTGGCTTCTCAATTGACTTTGCTTGTCAGAAGGTCGCAAAAGGGGATCACGTGACCCCCAGGGGCACGGCAACCGTCGTAAATATGAGCCAGTAGCCAACATCTGAATTTTGATCACATGACCATGGGGATGCTACAACGGTCATAAGTATGAAAAAAAGGTCTTCAATCACTTTTTTCAGTGCCGTTGTAACCTCGAACGGTCACTAAACGAATGGTTGTAAACCAAGGACTACCTGTAGTAGATTTTCCCTCTCTACAAACTACTGTGCAATCTGCTTTACATTTGGGAATCTGAATAAACGCAGCAGTCAAAATATTCCTTTTTTCATTCTCTTTCTAGGATTTAGGATTTGAAAAGGCACTGATTGGTTTTTAAGCTTAAAAGCATCGCCATGTCTAAAGAGGTGAAGGAACTCCAGAAACGGTGGCTGGTGATGATGGATACGGTACATAGCAACTCACATGTGAGTTACGGAGGACTTTATAGCTTTAGGTGACATCTTCCTTCTGTTTAGGGAAAGGCAAGCTGAGCTAAGAGCAGGTGTAAATAAAAATTGGACAGCAAGGAGAATTATCCTCTCACACACACCTTGTTTCTTGTCTCAAAGCTATCTTTACGTAATAACTAGGCTAAAATTTGGCAAGCTGCTTTGGAGGAACCCAATCAGTACAGTTGGGGTTATGATAGTGCAAAGATCAGCCAATTGGGTGGCGCAGTGGTTAGAGTGCAGCACTGCAGCCTACTTTAGCTGACTGCTAGCTGCAGTTCAGCTGTTCAAATCTCACCAGGCTCAAGGTTGACTCAGCCTTCCATCCTTCTGAGGTCGGTAAAATGAGGACCCAGGTTGTTGGGGGCAATATGCTGAACTCTGTAAACCGCTTAGAGAGGGCTGTAAAGCACCGTGAAGCGGTATATAAGTCTTAAGTGCTATTGCTATTGCTATTAATGCAACAGATCGTGTTTAAATAATGCACTAGGTCAGTGATGGCGAACCTTTTTTCCCTCGGGTGCCGAAAGCGCGTGTGCGAGCGCTATTGCACACACAGAGTGCCCACACCCATAATTCAATGTCTGGGGAGGGCAAAAACGGCCTCCCCACCCCACGGAAGCCCTCTGGAGGCTGGAAATGGCCCATTTCCCAATTTCCAGTGGGCCCAGTAGGCTTCCCTGGAGCCTGGGGAGGGCGAAAATGGCCTCTCCCACCCCCCGGAGGCCCTCCGGAAGCTAAAAATGCCCTCCACATGAGCCGAAAATCAGCTGGCCGGCGTGCACATGCGCGTTGGAGCTAAGCTAGGGCAACAGCTTGCGTGCCGGCAGATATGGTTCCACGTGCCACATGTGGGACGCATGCCATAGGTTCGCCATCACTGCACTAGGTTGTGCGAACACAGCTTTACAAGGATATTGGGGGAAGTGGAAAAAAATGTTTGGATATAACTACAGCCACATCATCAAAGGCTCCACCTTTGTGTGTGTGTGACAGAGAAGGAGGGCAGGGCATCCTTGTGTGGTTGTGGCTGCCATATTGATTTTTTTTTTACCTCTCTCAGTGGACAACCTTAGTGTAAAATCTCAGCTCTCACCATCTTTCGGCCTGATTTGTTTATTTGCCTCTGTGCATGTGTGAACCCAAGCAGTGTGCTTTGTCATTCAGCCTTTATGAATCACTGCTTTGTCTTAACCAAAACACTTCAGTAAATCATGGTTCAATAAATCATGGTTAAGACAAGCAGGCCTTAGTGTATTGTGCAAACAGCCTCTGGCTAACAGTTATATTGGTTTATATCGCTATTTATAGCAAGCTCAAAACAAGCTCTGATGATTCTACCTAGTTGAGTAACAAAACTTTTTCAAGCTCAGAGAACACCCAGGACTCTAAAGCCCTTTTGTTTTTGTCTCTAAACAATTTGAAATGAATTTTAACTTTGTAAATAAATATCATTGTATGTCTTTGATATTTAGGGGAGATGATTTCATCCTGATATTCAGGGCTTCTGTCATAAATTCAAGACAGGTTCATAGCTAAGTAGAGTCACACTTAAACAGCGAAGAAGTAGTCCTCAACTTAAAACCATTTGCTTAATGGCCGATCAAAGTTACAGTGGCACTGAAAAAGTGGTTTTCACACTTATGACCATGGCAGCATCCCCATGGTCACCTGATCAAAATTTGAACATGTGGGGCCACTGGTCATGTGATCACCATTTGCAACCTTCCCAGCTGGATTATGGCAAGCCAAATGAATGGGGAAGCCAGATTTGCTTAATGATCGGATAATTCACTTATCAACTGCAGTGATTCACTTAACAACTGCGCCAAGAAAGGTTGTAGAATGGAGCAAAACTCACTTAACAACTGTCTTACTTAGCAACATAAATTTTGGGGCTCAGTGGTGGTTGTGGGTCGAGGACTACCTGTATTAGACTCGCCTTAATTCAATGATTTCCTCTTGAAATAGCTTCCCTTCCCAGAATAAATTCCCCAGATCTTTAAAAACATTTCTCTTTGTTCCATTTGTATCCCAGGTGGTTGCTTTTATGAACTCCAGAGTTGGCCAGTATTTAGATGATCACCCTTTTGTCGCCCTCTCCCTGATGGTATTTATTGCGGCCTCGGCCATCCCCATTGCGTTTTTTCTGGTTCTTGTCGTCACTACCACGGTCCTGGCATGCATCGGAGTGATCGTCATGGAAGGTATTCAGCCCTTTGGGGGAAATGGGGTTGGGATGACGCCGCGGTGCCTCTCTGGAGATAGCTGCAGCCTTTGAAAGGAATTTAGAGCTTTCAATGTGATAGTCATTCAAGGCTACCCAACGACAATAAATAAAGTTAAACTTGCTTGAAGTTTAATGGCAGGAAGCCTGTTTCCTTGGCAACAGTGCAGAAGTAATTCTTCGTTGCCTCCTTACAGGATTTTATTCACTCTCCTAGTCTAGTCTACTACCCTAAGATACCTTAGGGGCCTCCCGGACAAGAACTAACCAGGCCTAACTCTGCTGAGCTGTCCTAGAGCAGCCATAAATTTGCTAGTTGCTGCCATCTATTGACAATGATGCAATAAAGAGATTCCCTAGAGAAGCCAGAAGTCTTAATTGCATCTCCTTCTTGCTAGGTTTCGTAATATCCTTAGGTGGCGTCACCTTGCTTTGCATTCTCGGTGGATTGGGCATGCTGTCGCTGGTGGTTTCTGGAATGCTGAGCGTTTGTTACCTGTCTCTTACAACCCTGCTCAGCTACTGGCCCGTTCAAGAGTAAGTACCCCAGGTCTGATAATAAATTATATTCCATGTATTGTTCCAGAGCAACCACAAACCATAGGATTATGTAGGAAGAAGAACAGGCAGAGCTTGGAGGTAGAGTCAAGAAAGGATGTAGCCTAGAATCCTTATGCGTCCATCAATGCTCCAAGCCCAGCCCCAGCCCCCCGAATTAACTCTTACCAAGCACCAATTTAATGTTGACAATTTCTGGACTGGATTCTTGTCCTAGGCTTGAGCAATAAATCCTCTGAACTGGAACTTACATGTGGTCCTGATTCTTCATGCCTGACAGACCGGTCTCCACATTTGCTGCCTCGACTACCCTTCAAACAGCAGTCATGCAAATGTTTTGTCGGAAATTTAGTTCCAACACATGGGCGGAGCTCCTGCATTGTGCTGAGCTACGGTTTGCTTTAACTGTAGGTTGTGAACAAGCTGTAACGAATGGCCTAGCTCAAGGGTGTCAAACTCAAGGCCTGCGGGCTGGATCTGGCCTGCGGGGTGCTTAGATCTGGCCCACGGGGCCGCCCTGGAAACAGTGAAGGACCATCTTGCGGTGCCTCTGCCTGCAAAAACGAAACTTGCGAGGGCCGCGGGTGGCCCTCCTGATCTCTGTTTTCACTGGCAGAGGGTTGCAGGAGGCCGTCACAGCCGAAAACGGAGCTTGGGAGCCTGTTTTCGCTGGCAAGAGCGTTCGGGCCACCACAGGCACCTCCCCCCCGACACAAGTGACATCAAGCTGGCCACACACCCCCAGCTCCCCCCTGAGGTCAAACATAACCCTGATGCAGCCCTCAATGAAATAGAGTTTGACACCCCTGGCCTAGCTCATGCCTAAAGCTAAGTTTTGAACCATGGGCCACAAGCTTCCGAAACTAGCTTCTCTCTAAGGCATGCTAATGTTCTGCTTGACTTCGTATAGTTTACAGACCAGGTTTTATAATAAATCTCTCTTGTGCTTCCAACCAGATGTGACTCATTTGACAAACCATGGTTGCACAAGCCAGCTTGGCACCATTTCTTGCCCCAGTCACTGTCTTGGCAGTATAAATTCAAGGAAAAATAAAGTCCACTTTGAGATTCATTTATTTCCCTCCAGCTGTATCCAGTCTCTGAGCTGTCAGTTGCAGCACAGCTAACTTCTGCAAGATTTTGAAGAGTCACAATTACTGTTTTTTTTATACCTCTGTTATAGTCTATTATTTTATTCCTTCTCTAGGCTATTTCCACTTAAGTTATAATTGCAGCATGGCCTCCATTCTCTCCACAAGACCAATATCGACTCTCATTTGCGGCCATTCACATCCCACACTTATCCACAACCTCAAAAATTATATTTAGCTTGTGGTCCAAACCCCAATCTCTGTGATTGATTTATATTTCACCGGATTTTACATGTGCATTCTCCTTCGTTGAAATGTGCCATGCTTTGGCACAACAAGCCAACTCAGGCCCTCCTACCCCAGAGAGATAAGAGTTTCTGCTGGAACCGACAATCAGCCTAAACAACAAAATGCCGATTGATGCTAAACAAAATAACACAACCTTCAAACCCATCTAGAAAAAGACATGTCAGCATTTTTTTAAATTCAGGGCCGAAGGAAGGGCTTTCCGTTCTCCTTTGAAACCGCTCTTGAAACAAGGTCACGTACTCATGAATATTCTGAAATTTTGAATAGCGGTCCTGTTCGCTAATGAGATGTCACCCGTGAAAGCTGCAATCTTGATCCCTTTCTCTCTCTCTCTCTCTCTCTCTCTCTCTCTCTCTCTCTCTCTCTCTCTCTCTCTCTCTCTTTCTCTCTCTCTCTCTCAGGGGCCCGTCGAAGAGAGAGATTGCCAACGGAAGCGGTTTTGTCTCCAAGAGCCTTTTTGACGAGGAACCAGAAACGACTAACAAGGAGTGAATAAATTGGATAGCGGCTCGAAATGTCTCCGACAGTGGCACTTAAAAAAAAAAAAAAATGTAGCTGGGAAAAACATCCTTGTTACTGTATTCTGTAGAATTGTTTACCCACCGAGAGGATCAGGGTTCAGCTCCTTATTACGGGAATTGGAGACGGATTTCTCCAGGAGATAGCCGAGCCCTCGCTCCAATTATTTCGGAAACCTTGGCAGCTTTTAGGCAGGACTTTCATGCACGGGTGTTCCTGGAGTCCAGGAACCCACCGACAGCGTTGATTTTAATGTGGGAAGCGGGACAGGGGAATCTCTTTAAGCCTGACTGCATTGCTGGCGACGTCAAACGGAACAGAAATACGGGCAGTGGCGGTGACCCCAAATTAAAGCCGGTGCCTCTCATGATTGCGGTTCGGTTAGGGTTAGGTCAAACATTTTTGATTCTTTGTTTCTAGGGCAGTGTTTCTCAACCTTGGCAGTTTGAAGATGTGTGGACTTCAACTCCCAGAATTCCCCAGCCAGCGTTGCTGGCTGTGGAATTCTGGGAGTTGAAGTCCACACATCTTCAAACTGCCAAGGTTGAGAAACACTGTTCTAGGGTATTGGGGAATTGTGTTCTACTGTTTGTTTTTTTGTTGTATTTAGCAGCTTGGCTGAAAGCTGGTTGGTTAAGCACAGTGGCTTCTCTTATGCTGAGTATCGGTCGCTCTAGCCCTAGTTTGAATATTTTCATTTTTTTTAAAAAAAATTAAGTGCTTTCTTCTGTTTCATTGTTAAAGCTGTCATCAGATATACATTTGCCACTAAACTGTTACTTTTCATCCAAGTTGTTTCTGTCCCATTTCTCAGTTTGCACCAATGGTGTGAATGTGTGAAGCCCTGGCACATCACCTTTAGCCCTCTCACTCCCCCACTCTCCCTCTCCTTCTCCTCTCTCTCCCCTCTCTCTCCCTTCCACTCTCCCTCTATCTCTATCTCTCTATCTCTATCATTTCAGGCCTGAGTGCTACCTCCGATTCTTGTTGTGACAACAACATATTCCAGAAAGCTATTAAGTGGAGAAGGTCAGAAATTAAATAGAATTTCAGTTTTGTTCCATTTCAGTTTTGATTACAATTAAATACAGGCTGGATTTATTATTATAGCACAGGTACACTTTTAATAATTTTCCTTTTATAACATTAAAAGCTAAGATGGCAACTTTCAGAGGTCCTAGATTTTCGGCCCTAAGACTTCGTTAGGTGTGTGTGATCCAGCGCCTCAGATGGTGGTGAATTTCAGGGCTAAGCAATCATTCACTTGCGCTTAGCATGTTGTGTGAATTTAGCTAAACGCAGATTGTTCAGCAAACAGGGACTTTTATGTAGAAATACAAAATTTTTAATGGGCGACATGCAGCCTCCTAGCATTACTTTCGTTCCCCCTAGAATAAAGCTAGGTCATAGGGATTCTCCTTTCCGTGTTTTGGATTAAATCTCTCCCTGAGAGATTCTGGATACACAATCTGGGTAAGAATCTATCCAAAGACCAAGCTTAAGATGACGTTAGCCACATTTCCCCTACCCAACATCAAAAAAATATAAGGTAGTCCTCGACTTAGGACCACAATTGAATTCTGGGAGTTGACATAGAGTGAAGTTAGGAGGGAACGAAAGAAAATGGATGACGGAATAAATGAATGGAAATTAGGATTGCACTCTAAAATTTGCCCTCTAGCCCTACTGAGCAATGTCTATAGCTCACTCTTGACAAATCACACTCCAGGAGTGCCAACAACAGCCAATTTAACACACACAGCCGACAAAGCCACGCTGCGATGTAGTTTGTGCTCTGTGTACCTTTTGAACGCAATCACTCTGGTTTGTGAGCAGCACGGAGCAACTTGGCTCTAGAGGATAAGCTTTTATAACCTCCGCTATTTGATCCCATTAGCTGGAAGATTCGCCATACAACCACAACGCAAAGAGGAAGAAAAACCCCGGGAGGGGGGCTTTCCGACCCCTTTTTGCCCAGTTTCCCCCCTCTCCCAATTTGTACAACACCCTCTAGTAAAATGTGCCTGGCTAATTTGCGGCTCGGTTGTTTTGCTGGCTTAATTCAACCAACCATTCTTAAAAAGTATCCTGGGGATAACTCGTTAAACCAGGGTTGGTTGGCCCTGGATCATACCTGCAGCACCCCACCCCAGGTTTATGATAAACACGATGTGGGCTTAAACCCCGTGGCTCACATCCTCGCTTCCAAGCGAAGTCCTCCCCCAAAATGCAGAAAGATGGGCTGGCATTGGCGTGTGCAGAAGGCGGTACACCAAAGCGAGAAAAGTCAAGAGAAGCGAGTGGGGGTGTGTGTGTGTGTGTGCGTTTCTCCTTTCCTGCCACAAGCAAAACTGCTCGGTCTCGAAGAATCAGAAAAATGTGGAAGGCATGAGAGAGCAAGAGCGTGAGCATCTCCTGGGGAAATCCATCTCCACATGATCCCCCCCACCTTACCCTCTTTCCCACCAGCCCGGGGATCTAATTGCTTTCCTACGCTCCCTCAAAGAATGGATTTCCAAGCCAACCAGACCTCGAATGATTCCGATTCGGTTCTAAACGTCTCACAGCTGGGACAAGCCTTCCCTCCCGACGACGGTAAGCTGAAGCAGAAAAATGCAGGGAAATCGGGAAAGAAGAAGGGAAAGAGAAGGAAGGATGGGGTTGATCCCAAACTTTCTCTGATCTTTAAACCTGGAGGAAGAGGATGAGAGGGAGATGAAAGCAGAAACTAGCCAAGAAATATTTTATAGCCAGTTAGGGAAATTATCTCAAAAGGTGGTGCGTTTTGGTATTTCAGTTGGCCCTGGGTGATTCCCTTTGGCTGCACAGATTTTGTTCATTTTCATGTTTCTTAAATGCCCAAGATGTTGTGGCTCTGTGTGTTTGTGTATTAAAGGCAAAATTAGGGGAGGAAAGACTTCACCTATCCAGCTAAGGTAATCTTCGGCTTTCCCCTTTGTCGAATAAACCAGCATCGATGAGGTTTGCATGTTAGGCTTAGGCAAACTCTGATTTGGTTTCTGTTTAATCTGCTTTTCAAACCCAGCCAAGATAATGCTTGCTTGTCCTTGTAATGTGGAGAATTGGATGCCCGTCTGGCTATTGCGAAATTATTCTGCTTGGCCCTTTGATCTGGACAGTTGGTGCAATTGAATTCAAGACGGTTCCTGAACAGTCTCTCTAAGCATCAAAAGAAGTCAGACTGATGGAGCAGGCTGTTCAAAGCAGATGCCAAAGTGTTTCTGGGCACGCACAGAAAGCTCTTCTAGACCAAAAGGCAGCAGCTATGGATTTCAAAGGGGAGCTTGGATTTAAGTATCTTGAAATCAATGGGGCTCTTCAGAGCTCTGCTCCAAAATAGGATATAATGCGGGGGGGGGGGAACTATGACCCCCTTTACAACCTGTGGACTTCAACTCCCAGAATTCCTGAGCTAATAATTAGAAAACACTGTGCACGTTTTGCTCATAATTCCTTAAATTTTATACTCCTCTTGTAAGGTTTAGTATAGAAATCAGCTAATACAATGTAATGTGGTGTTTTTCAACCTTTGGCTGGTTGAAAATGATACACCATGATACACCATGATACACCCAGCTGCTGTGGCCTAGAGGTGGAGCTCTTGCCTCAGGAGGTTGTGAGTTCAATCCTAGGTAGAGGCAGATGTAAGGGTCTCCCGCTTGGGCAGGGGGTTGGACTAGATGACCTGCAAGGTCCCTTCCAACTCTGTTAATCTGATGGTTAACCTAATTTAGCTTTAGAACCCATGAAACATAGCAACCCATTCACCACACTGGAGAAAGCAGCAAATGAATGATAACTAAGAAGAAGGTGTATCTCTTGAGTTAAGGCTTACTTGGGCATAGGTGTCCTCTTCCTTAGTCAGCCATTTTGGGAGTTGAAGTCCACAAAGTTGCCAAGTTTGGAGATCCTTGTTTTAGAACCTTATTCGTACTCTTAATAGAGTTAAAGGTTTCAACCATGTCCCTCCTCTCCTTCTGTCCTCTGTAATGCTTTCACTCTCTTGTGGTGACATGGACATGGAATTGTAGCTCCAAAGTTCCAGGAATCTGATCTGGGGCAATCAGTAGCCATCTCAAGCTCTGGTGATCCAGCTTTAGTTGAGGATCCTTGAACGTGGCACTTCAGGTACCCTCTTTCTCCCCTTCTCTTTCTTCATAGGCAACCTCGGCTCCATGAGTTATTCGACCATTATCATGTCCACCCTCTTCGGTATCATCTGTCTGGTGGGCATCGTTGGCAACAGCCTGGTGATCTGCGCTGTCTTGAAGAAATCCAGCCCCAGCAGCACCGTACCCGATATCTTCATCGTCAATCTTTCCTTGGTGGACCTCCTGTTCCTTCTGGGGATGCCCTTCCTCATCCACCAGCTGTTGGGCCAAGGAAGCTGGAAATTCGGAGGGACCATGTGCACCATCATTACCGCCTTGGATGCCAACAGCCAGTTCACCAGCACTTACATCCTCACCGCCATGTCCATTGATCGGTACTTGGCTACCGTCTATCCTTTCTCCTCCACCCGCTTCAGGAAACCTCCTCTGGCCGTCATGGTCATTTGTATGCTCTGGGGTCTCTCCTTTCTCAGTATCACTCCAGTCTGGATGTACGCCCAGCTCATTCCCTTGCCAGGAGAGCTCCTGGGGTGCGGGATACGTCTGCCGGATCCTCAGTGGGACATCTACTGGTATACCCTCTACCAGTTCTTCCTTGCTTTCGCCATCCCATTTGCGGTCATCACAGTGGCCTACCAGAGAATCCTCCTGAAGATGGCCAGATCCTCTGAAGCCCTGACCAGGCAAAGAGGCGCCCAACTCCGGATCAAACGGGTGACACGCATCGCTATTGCCATCTGCTTGGCCTTCTTCTTGTGTTGGGCTCCATTCCACGTCCTACAGCTCATCCAACTGGCCATTGAGCCCACCTTGCCATTCTACTATGCCTACAATGTGGCGATCAGCCTGGGTTATGCCAACAGCTGCCTTAACCCTTTCATCTACATCTTGCTGGGGCAGAATTTCCGTCGGAGAATCACGGTGTCCGACCAACCTGCAGATGCAGAGGGACTTTTCCAACATCACGTCAAAAGCGCCCCTGGAGACCCCAGTGAATCTGGGCAGCCTCTGCTACATTTGGTCTCTGTCTTGGCCAGATAATGACAAATGGATTTATTTGGGCGAATTAACTCCAGGGATAGGTGTTCATCCACCAGCTCTCGCCTACAATCAGGAGGCTGCATGTTTGATCCTAGGTAGAGGCAGATATTTCTCTCTCTGGGCACAATGAGAATATATCTGCTGAATATAACTCCGCATTGGCAACAGGAAGGGCATCCAGCCAGTAAACACTCTGCTCCATTCAGTTGTCTAGACTCCACCCCTCAAGGCATTATGGGGTCATTAAATAGAGATGATGTGTGTTCGTCCACCATTTTTGAGAACTGGGGCCTTTGTATGTAAACTGATCTATGGCTTAACCTGCAGGAGTGGGGTCATTAAATAAATTGGTGTTTTGCAAACCTGGCAGCTTTAAGAGGGGTGGACTTTAAGTATACTGGCTGGGGAATTCTGGGAGTTGAAGTCCACATGTCATAAAAGGGGCCAAATTTTGGGGGGGGGGGAAACGATTGAAATAAACAAATCAGAAGACAGCTGAAGGCATCATGGATGTTGTATGCTTTTTTTTTTAGTATTGAGATTCTCCAAACACACCAAATTGATCAATCAAGAAACATTTTAAATGACATCCGTATCCTCATTACTGGGGCAGAAATCATTTTGGGACAAGTCCCATGAAAACATTCTCATCAGCAATTCTGCTTGATATTCTCATTTAAATTCAGTTTAACTCCATCTAATATTGTATATGGGCATGCCTATGCTGATTAAATTACAAATACAGTATTGTTTTGTGTTTTGGTTTAGTTTCGCCTGGAGTTCTGACCTTACGTGTTCGTGAACTGTATTGTAGAGTCCAAAATCTTGAATAAAGAGCATCTTAACTTTCTTTTAGAGAAACTGATTGCTGTGGGGGGCGAAACAGCCAGTCCACACCTATTTTAACCCTCCTCCTAGATTCCTTCTTTCATTGGAGAAAGCTAGATTCATTTAGTGACCACAATTCACTGAACAACCGTCATCAAAAATTGTTGGATCCCATTTCCGTTGGTTTAGATTTGATCCAGAATCACCTTTTGCTGGAAATTGATCTAGTAAATCTATTTTGTGGCCCTTTATGATTTTCTTGCAAACATTTCATTACCAAGCTAGGTAACATTGTAGCACTGTTGGTGTTGGCCTAGTTGGGTCATGAAACATCTGCAAGAAAACCACCAAGCTCAGAGAGCACCAAGAACCCCTCAGTCCTCCTCCTTCCCCCTCCTCCCCCCTTCGCCTCCTCTCCACCAACCCCTCTCCTAGCACTGATGATGTTACCTAGTTGGGTCATGAAACGCCTGCAGGAAAACCACCAAGCTCAGAGAGCACCAAGGACCCCTCATGTCAACCCTGAGCTACAAATATGCTCTTATATCAGTAAACCTGTTCCTTGGATAGAGGGAAGAGAGACTGGGGGAAGACAAGGATGAGGTCAAGATTTTGCACCTGACATGAGTCCACCTCGCAAAGAATGCAACGGAAGCTGCATTCCAGACAGCAGAGAGGACAGGACAAGATGGGAATATATAGAGAAGCGGGATCGTTTTGTATTTTACATACGAGGCATTTCTAGCAACGATCTGGGCCCTAAGAGTAAATGCGTGCATTCCTTACAAAAAGGTCACTTAAAAATCATATTGTCTGCACTCTGCAGAGGAAGAATTCCTGCCTGCTGGGTAAGAAAACAGGAGTACTGAGAAGCAACTGATCCACCAAATTATGCAGAAGCGCAAAGCTGCAAGATCGCGGGGGAAATTCCCCCGAGACATAAGATCACTCCAATTTCTCATTGTAAGCTCCAGAAAAGCTATGCATCCCTCTTCGGCCTAAGATCAAATTGTTGTTTTTTTGCAAACCCTGGAAGGGAGAAAACTCAACCCTTTGAAAAAGCAATGTAAGATAAGGTGACCAGACGTCCCGCTTTTGAATAATTTGTCCCACGTCCCATGGCATTTCAAAAAAGTCCCGCTTTTTAAATTTGAATTTGCCCTGCACACCCCTTTGCCTCCTGCCTCGCCTGCCTCCTCCTGTCGGGCGGGGAGGGAGGGCAGTGAGAGAGGCAGCAGCGGTCTTGCCTGCTCGTCGCCGCAAAGCCAAAGAAGCTGGTGGCGTTCGCGGCGCGGGGCTTCCCACGCCCGCTTTTCCCGGCCGCCGGGACGCCGCCATTTGTGTTCTTTTGCCCTCTGTGCAAGCAGAGCACTTTGCGCATGCACAGAGGGCAAAAGAATGCAAATGGCGGCGTCCCGGCAGCCGGGGGAAGCGGGCGGGGGAAGCCCCGCGCCGCAAACACCACCAGCTTCTTCGGCTCTGCGGCGACGAACAGGTAAGCCTGCACCAGTAGGAACCCACCCCTGGCTGCGATGAAGGGGGGGTGTTTGGGGGGGTACACAAAGCTGCAGGATGAGAGAAACGGACCCCTCCCGTCTTGCTCCCCTAGAACCCCCCCCCCCCCCCCGTCAATGGTGTCCCGCTTTACAAATATTAAAATCTGGTCACCTTAATGTGAGTGATGGTTAAGCAGGAATTTATCTCAGAGAATTAAGAGCATTACAAGAGAATTATCCTGCAAAAGAAGACGAAGAAAAGCCTAGCATGCAATCCCCCAAATTTTGAAAGCCCGGTCGGTCTGGATCTAACCCAGGTTTTTTTCGTTCCTTGGTTAGGGAAGCCATAACTGGATGGGTTCTCACACAGCATAAAAAGTTACCAGCAAGCCATCCTGTCATGGCTTAGTGAAATCATTTCACCCACACATCCTGGTAATCTAGGGAATCTTTTTTATTTAATTGATCATGCCAGATCCTTTCCGCCTTCGGAATAACAAAACCAGGACCACCACAATAGTAGCCAAAAGGGCAAACACAGTTATCGAAGAAACAGCGATCCACACCTTGATGCTCAACTTCTGCTGGCCTATGGGAAGAATACCAAAGAGATTAAAAAAGGTGAGAACAACATGAATAGCTTGATCCCTAGACATCACCTTTGAGGTCATCTAGTCCAACCCCCTTGCCCAGGCAGGAGACCCTATACCAGGGGTGTCAAATTCAATTTCATTCAGGGCCGCATCAGGGCTGTGGTTGACCCTGGAGGGTGGGGCTGGGGCCAGCTTGACGCCACTCCCCAAATTTCTGGCATTTTTCCCAGTGGTGAAATGTGAAATTTTCCCCTACCGGTTCTGTGGGCGTGGCTTATTTTGTGGGCGTGGCTTGGAGGTCTGGTGGGTGTAGCTTCAGGTGGGCGTGGCCAGGTTGTCATGTGACTGGGTGGGCATGGCCAGGTTGTCATGTGACTGGGTGGGTGCGGCCAATGCAGCAGTCCATTTTGCCAGGGAGTAGGGGGTTGGACTAGATGACCTCTGAGGTCCCTTCCAGCCTTGGCTGTGCTGTTTCAAAGCATCCTCTGAAGCTGCGTCTAGTGCCAGCCAGGTTTGTGGTCCTCCCTCCCTCCCTCCCTCCCTCCCTCCCATCTCCCTTTCTTTCAGGCGGGGAAAAAAAGCTTTAAAAAGTTTTTTTTAAAAAAACAAGAAGTGATGATGTCGGGGTGGGTGGGCGGAGCCTTGCGCTGCCATCACTACCGGTTCTCCGAACCAGCCGCCGCAACTGCTACCTACTCGCCCGAACCGGGAGGATTTCACCCCTGATTTTTCCTCTTCGCACTGGGTAGCCCAGACCGAAGCAACACAGGTAGACCAGGCCGAAGTGACGCGGGCCGGCCCCTTACATTTTCCAGGACAGCCCGTGGGGCAGATCCAACCACATTGCAGGCCAAATCCAGCCCATGGGCCTTGAGTTTGATATCCCTGCCCTATACCATTCAAGACAAATGGCTGTCAGGTCTCTTCTTAAAAACCTCCAGCACTAGTATTCGTCTCTCGTTCACCCTTCTCTGCTTTTTGACTTTCAACGCAGAGGGCTGCTTCTGCCCACTGTTGTATTTGCATAACTTGGCCCCCAAGGGCACCCGAAAAGCCTCACAGACTCTTCCCCACAATCGCTACAATAATTAAGGACGACGTACCTTGCATCTTAAATTGCTCCTCCGGCACCAAAATGACAGCGTGTGGCAGAGTCACAACTGCGGTCTTTTCCGTTGCCTCTTCTGCAGGCAGAAAATAGAGTTTTGTTGCCAGAAGACGACTCACCCCAAAATGCCACCTTTTAGTACGATGGGACTTCATCTCCCAGAATTCTTAGGGATTCGGCGTATGTATGTATGTATGTATGTATGTATGTATGTATGTATGTATGTATGTATGTATGTATGTATTTGTGTGTCTGTCTGTCTCTGTCCGTCCGTCTACCCACCCACCCAACCACCCACCTATCCATCCATCTACCCACCTACCCACCCATCTACTACCCACCCACCCATCTACCTATCTATCTATCCCTTTTTACGACCCTGTAATCCCTTAATTCAGGGTAGAGCCAGGGCTACTGGATGGAACTGAGCATTTACTGGCCGGATGCCCTTCCTAACACCACATAAGAGTTCACAGCATACAAGAGAGAAATATCTGCTGCTACCTAGGATTGAACTCTCAATCTTCCTGAATGGGAGGCGAGCATCTTCACCATTAGGCCACCACACCGCTCTCATCTATCTATCTGATTTATTGGCCACAGGGTAAATCTGGGTGGCTTAGAATATTAATCCATCTAGAACAGTGTTTCTCAACCTTGGCAATTTTAAGATGTGTGGACTTCAATTCCCACAATTGGCTGGGGAATGCTGGCTGGGGAATTGTGGGAGTTGAAGTCCGCATATCTTAAAAAGTTGCCAAGGTTGAGAAACATTAAGAAATCAGGTTGGAGTTAAATGCGGAAAACAAATTTAAAGGACGCGCTAGCTTAGCCGTACATTTGATTCTTATGTCCCTTTTTTGGGGCTTTATCTCAACTGAGAACTTTCAGGATGAACCCCTTACCTCGTCGTTTCCTGGAGAAACGAGGACATCGAGAGGAACACAGGGGAGAATCTGGATGCTGTCTATCACAGATGATAACGCTGCAGTGAAAATAAACCTAAGAGGAAAGGAGAGTTGTTAGCCCATCAGCTCCTGTGGATCAACTAAAAGGCAAAAGACACAGTAGGGCTTCTCCACATTTACAATGAATTTATTCAGCTTCCTCCCAAGAATAAAGCTGAACAAATAATTCGCTAACTGCTATACAGGTAGTCCTTGACTTAATGACCCAAATTTGACCCCCAAATTCCTAAGTTCTTAAGTGAGGTAGCTGATAAGTGAGTTTTGCCCCATTTTACAACCGTTCCTACCACACGTGTTAAATGAATCACTACCGTCATTCAGTTAGTAACTCGGCTGTTAAGCGAATCCGGCTTTCCCCATTGACTTGGCTTGTCAGAAGGTCACAAAAGGGGATCACATGACCCCGGGACACTACAACCGTCATAAATATGAGTAGGTTGCCAAGTGTCCAAATTTTGATCACGCGACCACGGAGATACTGCAACTGTCTTAAGTGTGAAAAACAGCCAGAAGTCACTTTTTTTTAGTACCCTTGTAACTTTTGGCCATTAAAGGAATGATTGTAAGTTTGAGGACTACCCGTGTTCAATTTTCTGCAGTAGAAGCATAGCAAATTCCACCAGCAATTTTCAGCAATCATGCGAATGAATCTGCTAGTAATAAGGGAGAGAATTCTGGGGACCTACACCAAGAATAATGGGGGGGAGGGTTATATGGGCTGGTTAAATTACAGAAGCAATTTGCCAATTACTGCTCCGGTTCCAATAGGAAGAAATCAATCTCGCAAGGATTTTCAGCGGCAACTCACGAGGTTGGACAGAGCTTTGCCTTCGGAGACAAAAGCAAATGCCTTCACTTCAAATCTTTGGCGGAAATTAGCGTAACTGACCGCCGGGCCGACTGGATGGAAGATGGTTTTGTAATTGTCAAGTTCATATTCACATCTATGAAAAGAAGCAAATCAGCGTTAAAAAAATGTGCAGTCTTCGCTTTGGAAAACCTGCGGAGATGGGTTAGAAACGACCAGCGGAGCAGTGTATTTTTGCAAATAAGATAAAATAAAATAAAAATCCTCTCTTCAGGGACTGGCTGTATTATTGCCAACTAACGCTGCGTCATTCAGGGTTCCGCAATGCACACCACCTTTCTGCACAAGGTTTGTGCCACACACTCAGTGTGAATGCGTGCTCTAATGGTTCTCCAGCTACATTCATACTGGTGCTCCTTAACTGGATCAGGTAGAAACGGCAACACCTGCTTTTTAGACAACCTATACCTGGTTGCGTGTTCAACTCGGTCAATTTTTATCTTGGTTGATTTGGTGAGAGGCTCAAGACTCTCTCCCCTGTACCTTTTCCAGCATGAAAGTTTGGTCTAGTGCAGTGTTTCCCAACCTTGGCAACTTGAAGATGTCTGGACTTCAACTCCCAGAATTCCCCAGCCAGCGAATGCTGGCTGGGGAATTCTGGGAGTTGAAGTCCAGATATCTTCAAGTTGCCAAGGTTGGGAAACATTGGTCTAGTGGTTAAGGCACCAGGCTAGAAAGCAGGAGTTCTAGTCCCACTTTAGACATGAAAACCAGTTGGGTGACTCTGGGCCAATCACCAGGAGACGGTGAGTTCTAGTCCCGCCTTAGGCATGAAAACCACTTGGATGACTTCGGGCCAATCACCAGAAGACGGTGAGTTCTAGTCCCACCTTAGGCATGAAAACCACTTGGATGACTTCGGGCCAATCATCAGGAGACGGTGAGTTCTAGTTCTGCCTTAGGCATGAAAACCACTTGGATGACTTTGGTCCAATCACCAGGAGACGGTGAGTTCTAGTTCTGCCTTAGGCATGAAAACCACTTGGATGACTTTGGTCCAATCACCAGGAGACGGTGAGTTCTAGTTCTGCCTTAGGCATGAAAACCACTTGGATGACTTTGGTCCAATCACCAGGAGACGGTGAGTTCTAGTCCCACCTTAGGCATGGAAAACAGTTGGGTGACTTCAGCCCAGTCCCTCTCTTTCAGACCAACCCACCTCACAAGGTTGTTGTTGTTGTGGGGAAAATAGGAGGAGGAAAGTGTGTTGGATATGTTTACCAGTGGTGGGTTTCAAAATTTTTTACTACCGCTTCTGTGGGTGTGGCTTGGTGGGCGTGGCATGGCTTGGTGGGCGTAGCAGGGGAAGGATACTGTAAAATCTCCATTCCCTCCCCACTCCAGGGGAAGGTTACTGCAAAATCCCCATTTCCTCCCGATCAGCTGGGACTCCGGAGGCAGAGAATAGAAGGGGGCGGGGCCAGTCAGTGGTGGTATTTACCGGTTCTCCGAACTACTCAACATTTCCGCTACCGGTTCTCCAGAACTGGTCAGAACCTGATGAATCCCACCTCTGATATTTACCAATACGAGTTATTTGTAAAAATAATACAGGCGGGAGACAAGTAAGTACATGAATAAAAAGTAAGAAAATAAAGGCCACTTACCCATCAACCACAATGTTCCAGTGTGGCAAAGAAGTAGACTCTACGGATAGGGTAGCCCAGCAGTTCTCCAACATTAAATGGATGTTTGGGTCATTTCGGTTAAGTACTTGAACCTCCAGGAAAATGGGCTGTCGCAGGTATTTCACAAGTGGATATTGGTCATATGTGTAAGGAACTGAGTAGGACTGATCTGCAAAACAAGAAACCGTATCTGGAGCTGCTACTTCCTGCCCAGGGTTGCCAAATCTGGTGGCATTCAAACAACCAATTCAATCATGTCAAGATTTTGCTTCTTATCTATCTATCTATCTATCTATCTATCTATCTATCTATCTATCTATCTATCTATCTATCTATCTATCTATCTATCTATCTATCATCTATCTATCTATCTATTCATTTCATCAGGCATGTATTAGATAACAGATATAAGTATAAACATGATTATGAATACATGAAATGGATACGAATTACAAGGGAATATTAGGACAGGGACGGTAGGCACGCTTATGCATGCCCCTTACAGATCTCTTAGGAATGGGATGAGGTCAACGGTAGACAGTCTAAGGTTAAAGATTTTGGGGTTTGGGGAAGAAACCACAGAGTCTGGTATTGCATTCCAGACATTGACCACTCTGTTGCTGAAGTCGTATTTTTTGCAATCGAGTTTGGAGCGGTTTACCTTGAGTATGTATCTATTGTGTGCTCGTGTGTTGTTGCGGTTGAAGCTGAAGTAGTCATTGACAGGTAGGACATTGTAGCAGATAATTTTATGTACTATGCTTAGGTCGGATCGTCTGTCATTTTTTGATTTGTCATTTGTCATTTGTTACTCTTTTTTTTAAATTTCTCATTTGTTACTCCAGCATCTTTAACCCAGTTCCAAAAATCCTCGGTGCTTGTACTGTGAAATTTAGTTGTTCGAGGATTCTAAAGTCCTCTTTTTTCTCCATTTCTCTCAGCACATTTTTCAAATTTTATTTCATGCCATTTATTTATCACTTCGATCCCCGGGGGCTCCAGGAAGTTAAAACTGGATTTCAAATTAGTGTTTCCAAACTGTATTTTAATTTAGCTTTTTAAACTTATGACTTTCTAGTTCAGCAGCCTTTTAAGGCATACGTTAAGATAGAAGACAAAAGAACGATGTGCACGTAATTATGTTTATGTGCGTTAATTGGACACCCGAAGGATGCTTCAATTTAATAGGCCATTAGGGCACTCTCTTTCTTCCCAATGTCTTTTAAAAGCAAAAGGATATCATTTGGCAGCAATTTAGGTCATTTCTATAATGATGTCATTATGCAAATTTCAGAAATCATTACAAAGTGTGCAAATTTAACTCTTTGGTTACTTTTAAACAGCTTCATCCAGATAACTATGGATCAGGGGTGGCATTCTGCTGGTTCGGACCGGTTCGGGCGAACCAGTAGTAGAGACCTGTGGGTGGGGTGGGCTATTTAGGCTCATTTTAAAGCCGTGTGCATGCGTGCAAGCCGCGCGCACTCACATTTGCAAACCGGTTGGGAAGGTAAGTCAATACCAGCTCTGCTATGGATACATTGGCTCTACGTCAGCTGAAATGTCTGGCAAGTATTTTCATAAACTAAGAATCCAGTTCTCTAAATCAGTGTTTCTTAATCTTAGCAACCTTAAGCTGTGTGGACTTCAATTCCCAGAATTCCCCAGTCAGCCATGCTGGGAATTTTGGGAGTTGAAGTCCACTTACCGTATTTTTCGGAGTATAAGACGCACCCTAAAAGAGGCTGAAAATTTGGGTGCGTCTTATACTCCAAATGTAGCTTATTTGAAGCTTTTTTTCCAGCCCTAATGAGGTGCTAACGATCTTCCTAGCTCTTCCTGGCTTGCAGGATTTTTTCATTCCTACTCCCTCCGAAGAAGTTTTTTTCCAGCCCTAAGTCTTTGCAGGCTTGTTTTCATTGCTACTCCCTCCGAAGATGATTTTTTTAAGCCCTAACCAGGGGATAAAAAAATGTGCTGAAGCTGACCAGACTAAGGACACTAGCCAGATGAATACCTGGTAGGTAGATTTTTCCCCTATTTTCCTCCCCCAAAACTAAGGTGCGTGTTATACTCTGGTGTGTCTTATACTCCGAAAAATATGGTATCTTAACGTTACCAAGGTTGAGAAACACTGCTCTAGATACTGGAAGTAATACAGTATCTGGGAGCAATTGTAAAACTGCAATGAAGAAATGTCTCCCACCACCTAGCCATGAATTAAAATCCTCTCACCTGGATAAATGAGAAGAAGAAGAGAAAGCGGCCCTTGGTTGATTGCAGGCTGAGGAGGAGGAAGAGTGTTTATCCTGACATTCAAGGAAGTATCGGCACTCTCGTACGAGCAAACCACGGTCAACCTGGAGGAAGAGTTGAGTAAGGTCAGCCCTTTGAGATAGTCTGGACAGGTAACCAAAAACCTGAGTACTAACACTCCCTTTATGGTGAGGTTACCTTGAAAATGTGTGTCACAGTGTGAATATTGCCAGTTGTGAGTCTATGGAGGGTGATGCATCCCTTTCCTAATATTATGGTACATTCCAATACAAGCAGAACACGTGATATGATGTTCTTTGTGCATGTGTGCATTCCTAAGCCACCATTATTTTTCCTTCTGCCTTGGCTCTTGACCTGAACGGTCATGTTTCTTAGCAAAGATGTAATTATTCAGGATTTATTGTTTTTGTACTGAAATAAATATTTTCTATTAGACTTTTAATCTCGGCTTTATTTCTAACTGTCTAAATTCCAAGTAAAGATCCAAATCGCCTCTATAAGATTTTATTCTCATCCTCAACATGGTAGCATTCGGACGGATCGAACTTTATCTAAAGTCAACAATGTGAACACACGTCTTCCCTCCCTTGCCTTTACTTCCCAAAGAACCTAGGGAGGGTTTCCTTCTGTGATGCTTTCTCCACCACCACCCCAACATTCCTGTTTTGGACTCAGACACCTCTTATCAAATATTGCCTAGCAATAGCGATAGCACTTAAGAGTTATGCACCGTTTCATAGGTGCTTTTTCAAGAGGCACTGGGACTCTGTTTTTCTTTGAAGACGTTTCACTAATTTAGAGCTGAATAATAATAATAACAACAACAACAGAGTTGGAAGGGACCTTGGAGGTCCTCTAGTCCAACCCCCTGCCTAGGGAGGAAACCCTACACTACTTCAGACAAATGGTTATCCAACATCTTCTTAAAAACTTCCAGTGTTGGAGCATTCACAACTTCTGGACGCAAGCTGTTCCACTGATTAATTGTCCTAACTGTCGGGAAATTTCTCCTTAGTTCTAAGTTACTTCTCTCCTTGTTTAGTTTCCACCCATTGCTTCTTGTTCTACCTTCAGGTGCTTTGGAGAATAGATTGACCCCCTCTTCTTTGTGGCAGCCCCTGATATATTGGAAGACTGCGATCATGTCTCCCCTGATCCTTCTTTTCATTAAACTAGACATACCCAGTTCCTGCAACCGTTCTTCATATGTTTTAGCCTCCAGTCCCCTAATCATCTTTGTTGCTCTTCTCTGCACTCTTTATAGAGTCTCAACATCCTTTTTACATCGTGGCGACCAAAACTGAATGCAGTATTCCAAGTGTGGCCTTACCAAGGCATTATAAAGTGGTATTAACACTTCATGTGATCTTGATTCTATCCCCGTTAATGCAGCCTAGAACTGTGTTGACTTTTTTGGCAGCTGCTGCACACTGCTGGCTCATATTTAAATGTCCAAGATCCCTCTCACAGTTACTACTGTTGAGCAAGGTACCACATGTACTGTACCTGTGCATTTTGTTTTTCTTGTCTAAATGTAGAACCAAGAAGCTGAAGAAGCTTCTTGGGTGAGAAGCGATACGTCTTCAAATAAAAACAAGGAATCCAGTTGCCTCTTGAAAAAGCACCTTTGGGACAACCATGATCTGGATGGCTGAGAATCTCCATAGTTATACCACTTCATAATGCTTTACGGCACGGTTTATAGTCTCAGCATATTGCCCCCAACAATCTGGGTCCTCATTTTACTGAAGAATGGAAGGCTGAGTTAACCTTGATCCGGTCAGGATCGAACTCCTGGCAGTGGACAGAGTTAGCCTGCAATTCTGCATTCTAACCACTGGGCCACCATGGCTTCTGTCTCCCAAGGTCATTCTCCATCCCATTACAAGCACACAGAAAGATGGCTTCACCAAAACCCGTCTGAACCTCAGTGTTTCCAAGTACAGTTCACCAGAATTTGCACTGTGCCATTCTTGGGGTCATCAACCCATCTTCTAAATACATGTCTACAGGCAGTCCCCTTCTTACAACCATTCATTTAGTGAATGTTGAAAGTTAAAATGGCACTGAAAAAAAGCGACTTATGACGGTTTTTCACCCTTAATAACCGTTGCAGCATCCCTGTTCATGTGATCAAAATTCAGATGCTTAGCAACTGGCGTGGACTTATGACGGTTGCACTGTCCCAAAGTCATTTGAGAACCTTCTCATAAGCAAAGTCAATGGAGAAGCCAGATTCACTTAACATTCATGCTACTAATTTAACAACTGCAGTGATTCACTTAACAACTGTGTCCAGAAAGGTGATAAAATGAGGCAATACTCACTTAACCACCGTCTTGACTAGCAGTGTAAATTTTGGGGCTTTAATTGTGGTCATAAGTTGAGGATTACCTGTATATGTGCGTGGAAGGGGTGAAATTAGAATGCAGTACCGCAGCTAATTCTGCTGACTGTCGGCTGCCAGCAGTTTGGCAGTTCAAGTCTCACCAGCTCAAGGTTGACTAAGCCTTATATCCTTCCTAAGCCGGTAAAACGAGGACCCAGATTGTTGGGGGCAAAAGGCTGACTCTGTAAACCGCTTAGAGAGGGCTGGAAAGCACTGTGAAGCGATATATAAGTTTAAGTGCTATTGCTAATTCATCTGCATTCAAAGATTTTATTTCCCTATAAAGATTAGCGTGCATTCAAAATGCACGATTTACACAACAGCACAAAAACTCGGCTTTAAATGATCATCCTAACTGGAAATTGCAGAAGGATTGATTGCAGAAATCGCCGCGTACGAGGCAGGGACCTACTATCCAGTAATGATTTTTGTAAGCAGGAGCTGTTGGGTTTTTCTGAAATCTCTTGTGTTATCTGGCTTTCAATCTTGGGCCAACCAAAAGCGGAGAGAGGATATTCATTCAATCCAGAATTATATAGCTGCATAAATGTTACATAATTTAGGCCAATGGCATAAAACTCCATTAATATTGTCTGCACACGTTTCAAAGCAATGGATTTTGCACTGAGTGGTAAACCCGGAATTTAAATTTTATCCGTTGCTTCCAAAGTTATTGAATGGAGGCTGGGCCGATCGGCAAAATTAAATTTTTATTGCATTTATTGTCTATGCATATTGCAAAAAAAAAAAAAAGCATTGCAATCCTAACCATGGTGGTTTTGAGCAGCACTTTGAAACCCCAATTTTGCTGGAATTGCACCCGAATGGAAAAGCACAAATACCCACAGAAAATTAAGGTACCGTATTTTTCGGAGTATAAGACACACCGGAGTATAAGACGCACCTTAGTTTTTTGGGAGGAAAATAGGGGAAAACAATCTGCCTACCAGATATTCATCTGGCTAGCATCCTTAGTCTGGTCAGCTTCAGCACATTATTTTATCTCCTGGTTAGCACTTAAAAAAACCTTCTGAGAGAGTAACAATGAAAGAGCCTGCAAGCCAGTAAGAGCTGGGAAGATAGTTAGCATCTGGTTAGGGCTAGAAAAAAACTTACTCGGAGCAAGTAGAGCAATGAAAAAAAATTCTGCAAAGACTTAGGGCTCGAAAAACATTCTTTGGAGAGAGTAACAATGAAAAAGCTTGCAAGGTAAGAGCTGGGAAGATCTGTTAGCACCTAGTTAGGGCTGGAAAAAAAAGCTACATTCGAAGTATATGACGCACCCAAATTTTCAGCCACTTTTAGGGAAGAAAAAGGTGCGTCTTATAGTCCAAAAAATACGGTATCTTGATCTCCACATAAAAGCCAAGCCAGATTCACCTGAATTCGCTGTCTCTGGAGATCCAGCGTGGCGGTTGATCTGGCCAAAAGGTACTCACTTCATTTTCATAAACCATCTTCTCACCAACAACCTGGAAGCACAACAGGGTACAAATAGTCCTCAGATTACAACCATCCATTTAGTGAATCTTCGAAGTTATGATGACACTGAAAAAAGTGACTTGTGACCGTTTTTCACACTTATGGCCATTGCAAACACCCCTGTGGTCATCATCATCATTTAACGACCCCATAATCCCTTGCTGGGTGGAGTCTGGGCAACTGAATGGAGCTAGCAGGGTGTTTACTGGCCGGATGCCCTTCCTGTTGCCAATGCGGAGCTTTGTTCAGCAGATAAATTCCCACTGTGCCCAGAGAGAGAAATATCTGCCTCTACTTAGGATTGAACTCACAGCCTCCTGATTGTGAGGCGAGACTTCCACCTCTAGGCCACTGCACCACTCTGCAACACCCCTGTGGTCATGTGATCAAAATTCGGACACTTGTCAACTCAGTTTTACGATGGTTGCAATATCCTGGGATCATGTGATCGTCTTTTGCCATCTTCTGACAAGCCAAACCAGCGGAGAAAGCCAGATTCCCTTAAGAACCGTGTTACTAACTTAACTACTGCAGTGGTTCACTTAACAACTGTGGCAAGGAAGGTCGTAAAATGAAGCAAAACTCACTTAACAGCTGTCTCCCTTAGCAACAAAACTTTGGGGCTCAATGGTGGTCGTAATTCAAAGACAACCTGTGTCGGTGAAGCAGGGGAACCAACTGGGTTGATCTGAAGGAGGAACTCACCTTCAGCGTGGTCCCGCAACCGTTCAGTGGCACACGGAAGTGGACTCGGTCTTTCGAAGCCGACCAGGAGACGGGCCCACAGGTTGGGTCTCTAAGCCTGAGGGTATCCAGGTTTAAGTCCGGTTTCGTACTGCTGCTCGCTATCTCAAAATCCATGTGTCCATCTTGAGTGCATATGGTGACTGTAAGGAAGTTGGGGATTTAACAGATTTAACAGAGTTGGAAGGGACCTTGCAGGTCATCTAGTCCAATCCCCTGCCACAGCAGGAGACCCTACATCTGCATCTACCTAGGCTCAAACTCACAACCTCCTGATTATGAGGCAAGAGCTCCACCTCTAGGCCACAGAGGGTACTATCATACATCCTGGGAAGCCACAATGAGTTCAACTGAAGAGAATATCTGTAGCTGAGGGTGGAATCGGGGAGTATTTGGTCTTCTTTGAGGGGGAGGTTGGTTGGTTGCAGACATTTCATAACCCAGCAAGGGAACATCAACAATGTCTGTCTGATTTTGGCCCTTTTTTTAGTACAGATGGCCCTCACTTAGTGACCATTCAACGTTAAGATGGATTCCCCAAAGATACTTATGACCTATTGAACATGTTTTATCACAGATTGTTCTGAGTTAGTGACCATTTGTAATTATGATAGCCCTCGCAGAGAGACTTATGACATATTTAACTTATTTTACCACAGATAGTTCTCATTTAGTGACCATTTGAAGTTATGATGGACCTCCCAGAGAGACTTATGACATATTTAACATATTTTACCACAGATAGTTCTCAGTTAGTGACCATTTGAAGTTATGATGGACCTCCCAGAGAGACTTATGACATATTTAACATATTTTACCACAGATAGTTCTCAGTTAGTGACCATTTGAAGTTATGATGGACCTCCCAGAGACTTACGACATATTTGACATATTTAATATATTTTAGTACAGATAGTCCTCACTTAGTGATCATTCGATGTTACGATGGATTCCCCAGAGATACTTATGACCTACTGAATATATTTTACTATAGTTCTCACTTAGTGACCATTCAACGTTACGACGGGCCTCCCCAGAAATACTTATGACATATTTAATATAATTCAGTACATAGACCTCACTTCGCTTAAATACAAAACTCCAACATCCATTCCATAGAGAAAGCAGGTCCAAAATTATAGCTTTATCACTGGGTGGGGGGAGAGAAAAGGAGGGGGAAATTGCTAAAGGATCTAAATTCAAAGGAAAGCCAAGCACATATCAATTTTTTTGGTCAGGAAATGTGCTAATAAAGCGGAAAGGTGTGTGATTTTTTGTCAATTAAAGTAGAAAGACGGAAGTGGCATGTTCTCTGCAATGGGGCTTCTGAAGAAGGTTGAGCCATAACTACGGCAGCATGTTTAACCCTTCCTAGGCCACATTTGAAAATTTATTTTTAAGAGCGATGTTAAAATCCTCACCTATTGGTGCATTTTGTTCACAAGGACATTCTGGATAGCTCACCATGGTGGCTATTTCCCCACGGTAGTCAAAATTCAACGTCAAGGACGCGACGTACAACTGAAAACCTGAGCAATCGTGATCTCTGTAGGCCTGGAGAATCAGAGAGAAAATTATTCCACTGCTTTCATCAGAATTTCAACTTTAAGGCAGAGGTGTGGTTAGAGCTGATCAGAGGTGGGTTCCTGCTGGAGATGCCCGGTGCGCAGCTCCGGTAGGGAGCGGCAGATTGCGCAACCGCTCTGGAGCCCTCTCTGCCGGTCCATCGCGCGCATCGCCATTTTTTCCTGGTGATTTTGGGTCGATTTTGCTTCTGTGCATGTGCGGAAGCAAAATCGTGCCGAAATCTCAAGAGGGGACCCGCGCGAGAGAGATTTCGGCGAGATTTTGCTTCTGCGCATGCGCGGAAGCAAAATCTCGCCGAAATCTCACACACACGCGCGTCCCCTCATGAGATTTCACGCGATTTTGCTTCCGCACATGCGCAGAAGCAAAATCACACGAGGGGGCGCATGTGTGTAGTGAGCGCGCGCGCGCCCAAAGCGTGGAGATGCACGCGCAGCGCACCGGCACCGGTAAGACAGCAACCCGCCGCTGGAGCTGATGGTTAATCATTTAATATTACATGTGTTGACAGCGGCGAGATTTGTATTTGCACAATATTGGAAGAATGAGGGTAGTCCTACAGATGAGAATATAATCAAAAAAATATTAGACTGTGCAGAGATGGATAGATTGACACTGAAAATAAAGGACAAGGAAGAAACAGAATACTTTTTAACATGGGATTTGTTTTATCAATGGCTAGGTAACAGAAGTAGAAATTAGAAGATAAAAGATTATTACTATATACAAGTAAATAATGAAAGATTATTATATATAAGTAAATAATATACTATTAGTATTAGTATTAATATTGGACTGTATAAGCAAAATGACTCAGACAATGCAATGTTCATTAAGCACTTATGTTGATTAAAAATAAAATAAATAAATAAATAAAGAACTGATGGTTAATCAACTGATGATCCTATTGTGGTACATTCTAGGTAAGACACTGTTACTGAACTCAGGAAACTTTTAAGAGTGGACTTCAATTCCCAGAATTCCCCCAGCCAGCTCTTGTACCTTTAAGACCAGGGGTTTCCAACCTTGGTAACTTTTAAGACTTGTAGACTTCAACTCCCAGAATTCCCCCAGCCAGCTCTTGTACCTTTAAGACCAGGGGTTTCCAACCTTGGTAACTTTTAAGACTTGTAGACTTCAATTCCCAGAATTCCCCCAGCCAGCTCTTGTACCTTTAAGACCAGGGGTTTCCAACCTGGGTAACTTTTAAGACTTGTAGACTTCAACTCCCAGAATTCCCCAGTCACCAAACAACCCCAACATTTGCCTCAAGAAATATATCTTCAAACTCAAACTTCTTACCCGAGTGTTCAGAAGTCTTTTGGGAATATACAACTTCACTCCTTTTCTGGTATCCACACCAATCCCACTGGCTTGAAGTTGGTGTACCGGAATGTTCTTCTCATTCAGACTGACAGCTGACAATTTTCCTGGGAAAGCTGGGAGAATCACCATCATGTGGGTCGAATTACAGACTGCGGGGCCTGAAAAGTTAAGGGGAAAATGGAAGATGTTCCAAACCAATTTTTCTTCTCCAATTTTTGATGGTCTTCTGCATGTTGAGGTTCTTCAAGAAGAACTTCAATCCTGATAAGAAGCTTGCATAATATACCTCCTCCAAAACATATGGGCTGTCACACGGCACCAACCACGTTATGTTGCTCTGGTTAGTTCAATAACCCCATTACTATGTTCAGGCCTAATGTTTGATCATAAACCATGATTTACAAACCATCATTGTTGCATTTATACACAACATGCTCAGCCACAAATCACATTCAAGTTTTGCACATGTTCTGAACTCAGCCTAGGTTTCAGAATTCAATTTATCCACTTTCCTACCCTATGAGAAAACAAACTTGAATCAAGAAAGGAAGATAAGGGAAAATATGGGTCTTTTTTCATGGAAAAAAATTAAGTTAAAGGAAAGAATAGACAGAATCAACTTATGGGGAAGAACATGGAAAAACTACGTTGAAGCCATATCTGATTTAGAAGCAGAACATTGGAAACGAAGTGTCAGAGTATAAACAATGTGACTACACAGAGAACTACAATGCAGATAGAACACGAGTGAGAGAGGGGGGGGAGAGAGGGAGAAAGAGGCCCTCTCATGGCCTCCCTTATATAGACAGCTTCTTAAAGTGACAATAGCCCTGCTGACTCATCCTCAGTCTTAAAGTGACAATAACCCTGCTGACTCATTCTCATTGCATCAGCATTTACAGCAGCCTCACATCAGTTGGTCAGCGATTAAAACATCATTACTCGGACACAAAGTTTTCACCTGGGGCGCAGATCATTCTTGATTCCAGAGTCAGGCGCTGCTCTGGTGGCCCATAAGTTAACTTGATGGCTACCGTGTACAACACGTGGTCATCTTGCTGAAAGACATATAGTAACGTTTCATGGTTTTAACATTCTACAAACTTTTTTATGCCACTATCCAATCCCAAAGCACACTTTCCCCAAACCCTTAAAGTGAAAGGTTGTCCATCACTACATCATCACCATTATCTCATAGCACATCATTACCATTAGGCACGGAAGTCAGTTGGGTGACTTCGGGCCAATCACCAGGAGGCCGTGAGTTCTAGTCCCACCTTAGCCATGAAAGTCAGTTGGGTGACTTCGGGCCAATCACCAGGAGGCCGTGAGTTCTAGTCCCACCTTAGCCATGAAAGTCAGCTGGGTGACTTTGGGCCAATCACCAGGAGACAGAGAATTCTAGTACCGCCTTAGGCATGAACACTTGCTAGGTGACCTTGGGCCAGTCCCTCTCCCTCAGCCCAACCCACCTCACATGATTGTTGTTGCGGAGAAAATAGCAAGAGGAAGGAATATTAGGCAATGTTTGCTACCTTGAGTTACCTATAAAATAATAAAGGCAGGATAAAAACAAAACAAAATAAAAACCAATCAATGTAGAGGCCACCTATTCTAAGAACATTAGTCAAATAAGAAAAAAAAATCATGAACTCTACAATCATTAACAAAACACTTTCCTCAAAGTTCAGTCTTGGAAAAGTAACACCAAATTTGGATAATTGACTATCCTGGCACCCCTAGCTCTATTTCTCATTTCTGGTACCTTGTAAACTGCAACTCCTCTAGCATTAAACGGGACTTGGATAATGATATTACTGGCATCGGCAAAGAAAACGTAGCCCTGTTGAATCGCCTGCCTGAGACTCAAATGATGGATCCGGCCATTATCCTCGATCGATACGATCCACTCCGCTCCAGATGCTGCCACTTCAGGCCCCATTCCAGGCCGGATGCCCTATAAAAAGCCACAACGTTAAGAAAGATCTTGGACCAAGACAGGTTTGCACTAACCACATTTCAGAATCTGCTCTCCAATTTCAGACACCACTTTTAAAAGCACTCCGTTCCGATGTGGCTTACCAACAGGTTAACTAGAGAAACGAAACTTCTGCAGCTCCACTGAAACTTGAGAGAGTCTGGAAACTTTTCAAGGACATCTTAACAGGTGTGAAGTCGAGGCAGATGATTCCCATAACAAAGAGAACTTGTTTACTTGGTCTAAATCAAGGGTGGTCAAACTATGGTTCTTTGAGGACCTGTGGACTGCAACTCCCAGAATTCCTGAGCCAGCCATGCATGCATGGCTAGCTCAGGAATTCTGGGAGTTGGTCCACAGGTCCTCAAAGAACCATAGTTTAGCCACCCCTGGATGGAAGCCTGGGGATTTGGCTGGGAAAATCATTGTTTAATACAATGAACTGATGCCTGGGAATCTTGGAGTTAGAGACTTATATTGGTCCTGGACTTTTATTTGGATACTCAAGCTGGATGTTGACCTTAAGATATTTATTGAAGGAGACCTTGGAGATATTCAAAAATCTCCACCATCTGTGCAGACGGCAACCTCCTAAAATCTTAAATCTCCAAACAGCAATCTAAAAAAACCCTCAGACTTAATTTGTGTGCTTTCATTATCCACCAACTCACACACTTCAAAGGCTTGGGGGGGGGGGAAATCAGCAAGTCTAATTAAAATCATGGAGAGAGATTCAGATCCCCCCCTCCACAACTAAACCACACTTTGTGTCAATAGCTGTGATTAAACCACAGGCTCAACAGCAACCAAATAAATCACTGCTATAATGTGAGCCAGTCACATGGGCAGAATATAGATTCTCTCCCCCCCCCCCCCGTGTTATTTTATTGGTAAATGCGATTCAACTAGCTTGCCTGAGGAAGTTGGATTACATACCGCGAGTTCATCCCGAAAACTGGGAATCAGCCTTGGGAATGTAACCTACAAGTGGAAGATATTTGGATATGAGCATGAATAGCAAAACAGTGCAATGCTTTGAAAAGAATCAAGTTGAAAGTTTGAACGGTCACTAAACGAACTGTTGTAAGTCAAGGACAATCTGCACAACAGAAGACATAAGCCACGCAACAAACACAAAATAGATCAGAAGAGAGAAGAGGAATGGAAGAGGAATAGAAGGGGGAAGAAGAGGGATAGAAGAGAACAGAGTAAGAATAGAGAGTAGAGTAGAGTAGAGTAGAGTAGAGTAGAGTAGAGTAGAGTAGAGTAGAGTAGAGTAGAGTAGAGTAGAGTAGAGTAGAATAGAATAGAATAGAATAGAATAGAATAGAATAGAATAGAATAGAATAGAATAGAATAGAATAGAATAGAATAGAATAGAATAGAATAGAATAGGAGAGAGGATAGAATAGAATAGGAATAGAATAGAAAATAGAAAATAGAATGGAATAGGAATAGGAGAGAATAAGAGAGTAGAGTAGAGTAGGAGTAGAGTAGGAGTAGGAGTAGAGTAGTAGTAGAATAGAATAGAATAGAATATAGAATAGAATATAGAATAGAATATAGAATAGAATATAGAATAGAGTAGAATATAGAATATAGAATAGAATATAGAATAGAATATAGAATAGAGTAGAATAGAGTAGAATATAGAATATAGAATATGGAATAGAATATAGAATAGATTCAATAGAATATAGAATAGAATAGAATATAGAATAGAGTAGAATAGAGTAGAATAGAATATAGAATATAGAATATGGAATAGACTATAGAATAGAATAGACTATAGAATAGAACAGTGATGGCGAACCTTTTTTGGTTCGCGTGCCAAAAGGGGGGGGGAATGCGGGGGATCACGTGTGTGAGTGCCCACACTCCTAATTCCATGCACCCCCGCACATGCACACATGACTACCCTGCTCCCAGCATGCAATGGCACGCCCATTTTTCGCTCTCCCCAGGCTCCAGAGCCTTTCTAGGAGCCTGGGGAGGGCGAAAACGGCCTTCCCCACCCCCTCTGGAGGCTGGAAACAGCCTGTTTCCCGACTCCCAGTGGGCCCAGAAGGCCCAAAAATCAGCCGGCTGGTGCACACATGCACGCCGGACCTGAGCTCGCGTGCCCACCGATATGGCTCCGCGTGCCACTTGTGGCACCCGTGCCATAGGTTCGCCATCACGGGAATAGAATATAGAATAGAGTAGAATAGAGTAGAATAGAGTAGAATATAGAATATAGAATAGAATAGAATATAGAATACAGTAGAATACAGTAGAATATAGGAGAATAGAGAATAGAGAGAATAGAATAGAAAATAGAGAATATTTTATTTGGCCAAGTGGGATTAGTCACATAAGGAATTTGTTACCGGCACAGCAGCTCTCAGTTTACATGCAAAAACAACAGAGTGATAATAATCATGATGATACTAATATGAGAAGGATAAAAGTAAAAGCCATACTATATGGGTAAATATACACAAGACCATACTTGGGAATTAGGTGTTCAGCAGAGTGATGGCAGCCAACCCTGCTCTCAAACTTACTGCCATGACGTTTTTGGTGCAGTTTGTAGTAGCACTGGCGAAGCCATTGTCGGACAACGCTTCATCGGCCTGGATGGTGTCGCAGTCTACGCTGTAAGTTTCGTTCTGGGGTCGAACCCCCTCTGTATCGTTGAACTGCAACCTGAATCTCAGGCGTGGCTTGTTATCCTGGGAATAGAAACCGCAGAAAGACAACGTGTCCAACAAAGCTGTGAATTCCTGAAGAGCAACTTCACCAACAGATCCACTCCTTTGCTGAAAAGTTAGCAATTCACGCAAGAGCCCAACAAAGGACATCATTGGTTTGCATTGGGCCGGTCCACAAAGTGACACCATTGTTCAAATTTTGCTAAGTTCTGAAAATTAGCCCATTTTTTTGCCTTTTTTCCTTTTGCTTTTTTTTAAACCCCCTTTTCTGCATTTTAATAGAACAACAGGCTAACAGGGTTGGAAGGGACCATGGAGGTCTTCTAGTCCAACCCCTTGCTCAGGCAGGGGACTATCATTTTAGACAAACGGTTGTCCAATCTCTTCTTAAAAACTTCCAGTGTTGGAGAATTCACAGCTTCTGGAGGCAAGTTGTCCCACTGATTAATTGTTCTGTCAGGAAATTTCTCCTTAGTTCCAAGTTGCTTCTCTCCTTGATTAGTTCAACCCCTTTATCCTTTAGACCAGTGATGGCGAACCTATGGCACGGGTGCCACAGGTGGCACGCGGAGCCATATCTGCCGGCACGCTAGCCGTTGCCCTAGCTCAGCTTCAGCACGCATGTGTGTGCATACCAGCTGATTTTTTGGCTCACGCGGAAGCTCTGGGAGGGCGATTTTGGCCTCTGGAGGGCCTCCAGGGTGGCGGGGGGAGCGTTTTTGCCCTCCCCAAGCTCTAAGAAAGCCTCTGGAGCCTTGGGAGGGCAAAAAATGGGCCTACTGGGCCCACTGGAAGTCAGGAAATGGGGGAGTGGGTGGGTCACGCACGCATGCGCAGGGGGGTGAGGCAAGGGGGGGGCTTTGAATTATGGGTATGGGCACGCACACGTGTGCGATAGCGCGTGTGCGCACTATTTCGGCACCCGAGAAAAAAAAGGTTTGCCATCACTGCTTTAGACAAGGGGTCTCCAAACTTGGTAATATTAAGATTTGTGGACTTCAACACCATTCAATTCCCCATGCTGGCTGGGGAATTCTGGGAGTTGAAGTCCACAAGTCTTAAAATTGCCAAGTTTGGAGACCCCTTGCTTTAGATCAGTGTTTTTCAAACTTGGCAGCTTTAAGATGTGGGGACTTCAACTCCCAGAATTCCCCAGTCCACATTATTCATAGCACCTCAACGGCATACCTCCATTTCAGTACAGTTCTGGTGCCCAACCATCAACACTTGCTTTCCGTAGTCAATTTGGTAACGGCAGTCTTCCATGTCATCTCCGCTACCATCTGCAGAAAAACCAGCCAAAGGGTTAGACCGGGGATCTTCAAACTTGACAGCTTTAAGACTTGTGGACCTCAACTCCCAGAATTCCTCCTCCAGTCATGTTAGCTCAGGAATTCTGGGAGTTGAAGTCCACAAGTCTTAACTTTGCCAAGTTTGAAGACCCTTGAGTTAGACGCAACCCATTCCTAAAAGCGTCACTTCAAACCGAAGAGTCCAAATAGTTGACGAAGGATCAAACGTACCGAGAATGTCTATGTCCCAGGAGCTCAAGTTGGCAACTTCCTTTGGCAGCCAAATTCGCCACGGGTCATCGTGGCAAGAGACCGTACCTGTCATAAAAGATAAGCCCACCTTTTCTTGATACGCCTTGTCCAGAAAACGGATCAAGATAGAACCACAGAGTTGGAGCCGTACCTATAGCAAGATCTCCACGCGACATATTTATCCATTAGGCCAAGGATGTTCAACCTTGGCAACCTTAAGACTTATGGACTTAGCAATAGCACTTAGACTTATATACCGCTTCATAGTGCTTTACAGCCCTCTCTAAGCGGTTTACAGAGTTCAGCATATTGCCCCCAACAATCTGGGTCCTCATTTTACCGACCTCAGAAAGATGGAAGGCTGAGTCAACCTTGAGCCGGTGAGATTTGAACAGCCGAACTGCTGAACTAGCAGTAGCCTGCAGTGCTGCATTTAACCACTGCGCCATCTCGGCTCTTCAACTCCCAGAATTCCCCAGCCAGCTGTGTCAAGTCAAGGCAGCTGGGAAGGACTTTCTTGTAACTAGCTAATTAAACTTCATCTTTCCAAGCTAAAACTGCTCAGCAGGTAATCAACGATGAAGCCCACATTGATCGAAGTTCTTCAACCCAAACCTTCACTCTCAAGTTATTTCTATTTCTGGTCTATATTAACTACTAGTGTTTGGCTCCAAGAATGTACCCACTGAAGATACCATGAGATACCATTGATGGTCATGTTAAGGGTTCAGAGGAAGACAGCAATGGGCTGGATTGACATCACATTAAGCTGTGGCTCATTTCTGCGCTATATCACCTATAGAGCCGTTGTTCTATTATTCTGTTACTTTGTTGTTATTCTGTTACCAAAATAACAGAGCTGGAAGAGACCTTGGAGGTCTTCTAGTCCAACCCCCTCTTCAAGCAGGAAACCCCTATACTCGTGATGGCGAACCTATGGCACGCGTGCCAGAGGTGACACGCAGAGCCCTCTCTGCGGGCACACGCACCGTTGCCAGTTGCTCTTCGAGTTTCCAGTGCTCCGGCATGCGCGAAGACCAGCTGGCCGCCATGCACGTACGCACTGGAAACCCAAAGACTAGGTGGCCGGCACGTGCATGTGGCCAACGCATGTGGCCAGCTGGTCTTTCGGTTTCCAGGGCTCTTGAACGCATATGCGTGCACACGCGCACGCACGTTCCAGTTTGGGCACTCGGTGCCGAAAAGGTTCGCCATCACTGCCCTATACTATACCAGTTTGGCCTGGTGGTGAAGGCACCAGGCTAAAAAGCAGGAGGCCGTGAGTTCTAGCTCTATCTTAGCCATAAAACTTCAGTTGGTGCAAAATGCGGCTGCGCGTGCTGTGGTGGGTGTGCCTAGGTACACCCATGTTACACCTATACTCCGCCAGCTGCATTGGTTGCCCATCGGTCTCCGGGTACAATTCAAGGTGTTGATCATCATCGTTAAAGCCCTTCATGGCTTAGGACCAGGTTACCTTCGGGACCGCATTCTGCCTCATACTTCCCTTCGACCGGTTAGGGCCCACAGAGTTGGCCTCCTCCAGGTCCCGTCAGCCAAACAATGCCGGTTGGCGGGCCCTAGGGGGAGGGCCTTCTCTGTGGGGGGCCCCATGCTCTGGAACCAACTTCCCCCGGAGACCCGAACCATCCCCACCCTGCTGGCCTTCCGAAAAGCCGTCAAGACATGGCTCTTCCTGCAGGCAGGGGGTAGAGACTAGTCCATCGGAGCTCTCCCCCGGGTATGTCTGGTTGGTGAATATTTTTAATTGTTCAATTTTTTAACTTTTTAACTTGGTTTTTAATTACTGTTTATTATCTAGTGTTCTTGTATATTGCTGTACGCTGCCCTGAGTCCCTCGGGAGTAGGGCGGCATATAAGAACCAAGAAATAAATAAATAAATAAATAAAAGCCAACTGGGAGAGTTTGAGCCAATAACCAGGAGATGGTGAGTTTTATTTATTTATTATTTATTTATTTGGATGTTTTTAAATGCCGCCCAACTCCCGTAGGACTCAGAGTTCTAGTCTCACCTCAGGCATGAAAGCCAACTGGGTGACTTTGGGCACAACCCGCCTCACAGGGTTGTTGTTCGCCATTTTAAAAGCTGGTGGCCATTTTAAGAGCTCAGGGTAAAACAGCAGAGAGAACATGAAGGGCTGGATTAGCAATAGCAATAGCACTTAGACTTATATACCGCTTCATAGTGCTTTACAGCCCTCTCTAAGCGGTTTATAGAGTTCAGCATCTTGCCCCCAACAATCTGGGTCCTCATTTTACCCACCTCAGAAGGATGGAAGGCTGAGTCAACCTTGAGCCGGTGAGATTTGAACAGCTGAACTGCTGAACTAGCAGTAGCCTGCAGTGCTGCATTTAACCACTGCACCACCTCAGCTCTTGATACCACATTAAGCCATGGCTAATTCAATTACTGGTACTTGATTTTAGCTTACTGTCTAAACCACTATTGCCTTTAAATCACAGGCTAAGCACTAATCTCTGGTTTATCACCACAGCAGCTGGGAAGCACACTCACATTAATACCAAACCAATATGGGGGAATTTAAGACAAACTTGACAATTTATCCCATCTCTGTTGTATCCTGGTTAGGTTGCAATAGGAGATTGTCACCAACAGCACTCACTCAGTCCATCAAACTAGGTTAACAGCACCAAGTCTAAGTTTTCACCCCACCTTAAGCCAAAGGAAGATGACTACACTATGGCTTAGCAACCTAGCTTCACCCAAGGTGCTCAGAGCGATTGTAGTTTGTTCAGTTAGGGATTAGCCATGGTTTATAAACCAGAATTGATGGTTTGGCACAATGTTTTGAATGCTTGCTTGGGGGAAAAAAACAAAGTATGCTGTAGACCCTGAACTTTAGGAGCAAACCTAGTTTGTTCCCAACATTTTTCAGAGAGAAACCAAGATACTTCCTGGAATATCCCATTGCAAACCAAGAGAAATTCCCGGTTACCTGGGAAATCGAGAGCTCCAGAGGTAAAAATACTGCTTAGAAAGCAGCCAAAGAAGAGCCTAAAGCAGAAAGAAAAAGAAAAAGAAACTCAGCTTGTCTGCATTCATACGACCGGCTGCCCCTTCCCACGCCTAAGAAAATTAATAAAACTTTACCACGCATTGCAACACGCCATACCCACAGGCATCCCCATCCTATCCGCCCGGCGCAAAGCGGACCGTGTAAGTTTTAGCCTCGCAGCTTAGACTCCCGATTCGCTTTTTATAGCCTGCACGGGCTTTCAACGCGCATGCGCAACGCCGGTCCCAACTCACAACGTTTTGCTCAGCTGGACTGGGGAGTCTCTCTCCCGAGCGCTCGTCTACGTGCGTCTTCCTTTCCTTTTCCTTTCCCTTTCCCTTCCTCCTTTCCTTTCCTTTCCTTTTCCCTTCCCTTCTGCCCTTCCCTTCCCTTTCCTCCTTCCCTTTCCTTTTTCCTTTCCTTTCCTTTCATTCTTCCTTTCCCTTTCCCTTTCCTTCCTTTTCCTTTTCTTTTTTCCTTTCCTTTCCTCCTTCCTTTCCCTTCCCTTCCCTTCCTTCTTTCCTTTCCTTTCCTTTCCTTTCCCTTTCCCTTTCCCCCCTTTCCCCCTTTCCATTCCTCCTTTACTTTACTTTCATTTTTCCATTCCCTTCTTCCCTTTCCTTTCCCTTTCCCTTTTCCCTTTTCCCTTTCCTTTCATTTTTTCCTTTCCTTTCCTCCTTTCCTTTCCTTTCCTCCTTTCCTTTCCTTTTTCCTTTCCTTTCCTTTCATTCTTCCCTTCCCTTCTTCCCTTCCCCTTTCCCTCCTTTTCCTTTTCCTTTTTTCCTTTCCTTTCCTTCTTCCCTTCCCTTCCTTTCTTTCTTTCCTCTCTCTCTATCTTTCTTTCTCTTTCACTTTCCTTATCTCTTTCCCTATCTCTCTTTCCTTCTCTCTCCCTCCTCTCCTCTCTCCTCCCCTTCCCCTCTTTCTTCCTTCTCTCTTTTTCTTTCTTTCTCCCTCCTCCCCTCCCCCGAGGTTTGAATTATCTGCCGCTCCTTTGCAAGCGCGCAACTCCGATCCTCAGCCCTGCTTGCAACCCGTTTACATTTCAGTTGAAACCCTCTCAAACGCGGATCTAGCCCGATCCCCCGGCTGTAGAGCCTGGGCCAGGGTGGGTGGGTGGGTTGCTGTGCAAAATCTCACGGAGGTGGTCTTCCTTGACTCGGGCGGGTCCTAGAGAGCCAACCGACTTACTCGCGAGGAATCGTACCGCGGACCAGGCTGTCACCGGCATCACCCATGTCGACCGAGGCCGTTCCAGGGAGCGAGGCTTTGAGGCTTTGCAGATCGCATTTCTTTATCTCTCGGTTTCAGTCCTAAATTTGGCATCCTCCGGTCGGGTTTTCTCGGTGATGAAAAAGGGGAGGGGGGAAGCAAACTTCCCCCCCCCCCCACATACAATGTTTTTCAGATTTGGCAACTTTAAGACAAGTGGACATAAACTCCCAGAATCCCCCATCCAGCATTCTCAAATAATCCCAGATAGGCTTAAAAATGCATTTTCCTGTCATCACTGGCAGCTCCATGGCTAAGGTGGGACTAGAATTCACAGTCTCCTGGTTTCTAAAGTGGGACTAGAACTCACAGTCTCCTGGTTTCTAAGGTGGGACTAGAACTCACAGTCTCCTGATTTCTAAGGTGGGACTAGAACTCACAGTCTCCTGGTTTCTAAGGTGGGACTAGAACTCACAGTCTCCTGGTTTCTAAGGTGGGACTAGAACTCACAGTCTCCTGGTTTCTAAGGTGGGACTAGAACTCACAGTCTCCTGGTTCGAAGGTGGGACTAGAACTCACAGTCTCCTGGTTTCTAAGGTGGGACTAGAACTCACAGTCTCCTGGTTTCTAAGGTGGGACTAGAACTCACAGTCTCCTGGTTTCTAAGGTGGGATTATAACTCACAGTCTCCTGGTTTCTAACGTAGGACTAGAACTCACAGTCTCCTGGTTTCTAAGGTGGGACTAGAACTCACAGTCTCCTGGTTTCTAAGGTGGGACTAGAACTCACAGTCTCCTGGTTTCTAAGGTGGGACTAGAACTCAAAGTCTCCTGGTTTCTAAGGTGGGACTAGAACTCACAGTCTCCTGGTTTCTAAGGTAGGACTAGAACTCACAGTCTCCTGGTTTCTAAGGTGGGACTAGAACTCACAGTCTCCTGGTTTCTAAGGTGGGACTAGAACTCACAGTCTCCTGGTTTCTAAGGTGGGACTAGAACTCACAGTCTCCTGGTTTCTGGCTCTCACAGCTAACCTCAAACACCTAGTTAAGTCACCCGTGTGCGAATTGAGCGGCCGTATAAATTTATGAAATAAATAAAAGTCGTCTAAAGCGCACCTCCCTTTATTATTGTGATATTTTTTTAAACAACAGCCATGGCTGTAAGATTTTTCCGCCCTCCTGCTCTCTGAAGTATGAAATCTCCTATGCAAATAAATTGCAGGGAAAATAACCTTTGCTTCCCTCGTCATCTGCTGTGTCATCAAAGTGTCCCGTCTGCTGGGATTAAGCAGCCACCGCCTTGGGAGAATCGTGAGGCTGAGCAGGCCTCCCACCTCATCCTCCCACGACCTACAACAGAAACCAACCGGAGACAGTAAAATGTCCACTCGCTTCCACCGAGCAGCTGCGGACGGCAACCTGGAATTGCTGAAAGAAGCCACCCGGAAGGACCTCAACACCGCCGATGCGGATGGCATGACGCCCACTCTCCTGGTGGCATACCAGGGCAACGTCGAAGCTCTGGAAATCGTCTGCAGGCGGGGGTGAGTGGGGCGAGCTTGGGCTTCCCGACCCCAAATAACCTTCGGGGAAGAAGAAGAAGAAGAGAGGGTCCGAATGTAGGGATCTTCAACCTTGCCGACTTTAGGACTTTGTGGACTCCCAGAATTCCCCAGGCTTAAAGGTCTCCGTGCTGGCTGGTTGGGGAATTCTGGGAGTTCGAGTCCACAAGTCTTAAAAGTTGCCGAATTTGGAGACCCCTGTGACCTAATCAACCTGAATCAATCAATCAAAGCTTTCTGCTTTGAGGACTGAGCTGAGACAGGTGGGGTGGCAGAAGGTGGGCAGTTGTGTCATGTCTCCAAATGGAATTGTGTCAGGCTCCTGATGCAATTGTTAAGTTAGTCACACAGTTGTGCAGTGAATCTGGTTTCCCCGTGGACTTTGCTTGTTAGAGGGTTGCAAAATCACATGAAGCCGGGCCGGGACATTGCAACCGTCATAAATACGAGTCAGTTGCCACGCGTCTGAATTTCGATCCCTTGACCATGGGGATGCTGCAATGGTCATAAATGAAAAACGGTCATGTCAGTTTTTTCAGTGCCGTTGTAACTTGGAACGGTCACTAAACGAGTGGTTGTAAGTCAAGGACTATCTGTAATGGGTGGCGAAAGAGATTCAGGAGGGACCCTCCCTAGTTTCTCCCTCTGTATAGGTGACAGCAGGAGAATTGTGCTTTCAAGCTTGCAAGATTTGGTTAATGTAGCTTTATAATAAAGTAGTATTAGCTCCCCTGGTCCTCTTTTTTGTCTGGTGTATGTATGTATGTATGTATGTATGTATGTATGTATGTACCGGTATGTACCGGTATGTATCAGTGGTGGGTTCCTATCGGTGCGGTCTTGCCTGTCCGTCGCCGCCAAGCCGAAGAAGCTGGCGGTGTTTGCGGCGCGGCACTTCCCCCGCCCGCTTTCCCAAGCTTGCGCAGAGGGCACAAGAACGCAAATGGCGGCGTCCCGGCATCCTGGGAAAGCGGGCGGGGGAAGCCCCGCGCCGCGAACGCTGCCAGCTTCTTCGGCTCGGTGGCGATGGACAGGCAAGACCGCACCGGTAGGAACCCACCACTGGTATGTATGTATGTATGTATGTATGTATGTATGTGTGTGTTTGTTTGTTTGTTTGTTTAGGCATTAGATAAGTAAGAGCCGAGGTGGCGCAGCGGTTAGAGTGCAGCACTGCAGGCCACTTTAGCTGACTGTGATCCACAGGTCAGCGGTTCAAATCTCACCGGCTCAAGGTTGATTCAGCCTTCCATCCTTCCGAGGTAGGTAAAATGAGGACCCAGATTGTTGGGGGCAATATAAATATACATTGCTTACTGGTGTAAACCGCTTAGAGAGTGCTTGCACTGTGAGGCGGTATATAAATCTCACAAATAAATAAATAAATAACAGATATAAAAACATAATTATGAATACATGAAGGGATAAGGAATGAAAGGGGACATTAGGACAGGGACCGTAGGCACGCTGGTCCGCTTATGCACGCCCCTTACAGACCTCTTAGAAACGGGGAGAGGTCGACTGTAGACAGTCTAAGGTTAAAGTTTTTGGGGTTTGGGGAAGAAACCAGAGTCAGGTAGTGCATTCCAGGCATTGATCACTCTGTTACTGAAGTCGTATTTTCTGCAGTCGAGTTTGGAGCGGTTTACCTTGAGTTTGTATCTATTGAGTTTGTATCTATTGTGTGCTCATGTATTGTTGCGGTTGAAGCTGAAGTATTCACTGACAGGTAGGACATTGTAGCAGATAATTTTATGTACTGCGCTTAGGTCGGATCGAAGGCTGAGAAAGATGTTGTTGTGAACCAACTCATAGACCTGGGGAGAAGCTGAGCTGTCTAGGTGTCTATGGAAATTCTCAGTCATCCAGGTCATGGTTGTCCCAAAGGTGCTTTTTTCAAGAGGCAACTGGACTTTCTGGTTTTTCTTTGAAGACGTTTCACTTCCCATCCCAGGAGCTTCTTCAGCTCTGAGCTTGTCTAGGCCAAAGGCTGGATAGCTGAACCCCAAGTTCTCCTTCGCAATCTGGAGGTTGTATCTGATCCTAGTGGGCAAACATTCTCACATATCTCGAAGGCTGTTTGCAAAATTGCAGTGTAAGAGCCCGGCGTTAAAAAGCCTTCAAGGATTTGTGGAAACAGTGCAGGGTTCAAAGAGGGAGGGGAGAACTTCACCAAACGGAAAGAGGAAATGCTGCCACTGCCCGCTCACTTTTACATAGGGTGTGTGCTTTATTTTTTATTACTTAGCGAATGCAGCAGCTAATAAATACGACCTTTAAACGTTCAATTGTTCGGCACCCGTATTATATAGCTGGTGCTGTAGACAGACAGGCTTCAGCTCCTTCCGAGTCATTGGTCAAAATACAAAAATTCCCCCCCCCCCAAAAAAAAATCCCCAATTTTTTTTAAATAAAATTCCCCCCCCAAAAAAGATGGCAGCCTCCACGGACTGACACCGACCGAACCGTTTCCGTGATGTCATCATGACATCACCAGCGGGTTGCTACCAGTTTGGGTGAAATGGTCCGAACTGGGAGGAACCCACCTCTGGGCAGCGCCCATGGAGACACCGATAGAACCGGCTCCATGACGTCATAGCCAGATTACTAACGGTTCTAAAGAACCGGTTAGAACCGGTAGGAACCCACCTGTTATGACCATTACAGCATCCCCATGGTCATGTGATCAAATTTCAGGTGTCGGCAACTGGCATGTACTTATGACAGTTCCACTGTCCCAGGGTCACGTGATCACCATTTATAACCTTCCCAGCCGGTTTCCAACAAGCATAGTTAATGCGGGAAGCCAGATTCCTTTAACGACTGATTCATTTAACAACTGCAGTGATTCACTTAACAACTGTGCCAAGCCAGGTCATAAAACAGGGCAAGACTCACTTCACAACTGCCTTGTTTAGCCATGGAAATTTTGGGCTCAATTGTGGTCGTGGAGGACTAACTACCTGTATATATGTGTTGTTGCATTTCAGCTCCCATAATCCCCAGCCATGTAGCCTGGGGATTATGGGAGTGGGAGTCCCGTACATCCGGAGGACTCCTATTTGGGGAAAAAAAAGCCGCTCTCAAGTAAAACGAGGGAGACCTGAGTCTTTTGTGTTGTGTCCTTTTCAGAGGCGATCCCAACGTTTGCGACATTTGGGGAAACACGCCGCTGCACCACGCGGCTTCGAACGGCCACACTCCCTGCGTCTCCTTCCTGATCAATTTCGGCGCCAATGTTTTCGCTCTCGACAATGACATGCGCTCGCCCCTCGACGCGGCGGCCAGTCGGAGCCAGTATCAATGCGTCCAGATCCTCGACAAGGCAGCCACCGAGCAGAACGTCAAAAACCCCAAGCGAGTTGCCCGCCTGAAGGCGCAGGCCCAAAGCGAGGTACAACGACAAATCCGCCTGTGTGAAAAACGGCAGGACAAACACCAGCGTGAGATGACCAAGCAGTTCCACAAAGGATCCATCCAGTTGAGTCACAGCTCCGCCACCAGGACGAAAGTGTCCCAGTTCTTCGCCACCGGCTCGCTCAGCGACGTCCCCAAACAGTTGAAGGACACCTTCAAACTGAAGGCCAGGAAGAAAGAAGAGAACAGCACAGCCGGAAGCCGTGGAGCAGAGAAACAGGTATTTGCTGGAGAAACCACCGCGATGGATTCGTCCTCTGAAAAGGAGGTAGAAGATCTGATGTGTGGCTTTCAAAAGATCGGCTTTTCTGAAGAAGCAGAGGACTCGGGACAGAGGCCTATTTTCAATCGCCCAGGTTTTGGCAACCTCGTCTTTAAAAGCCAGAAGACAGAGACCTTGCTTCCTGAAAAAGAAGACAGGGCCTTTCAAATTCCTGAGCTCTTTCAACTCAAGGAGACACTTGGTGGTTCAGACAACGAGGAAGACCCTGAAGTCTCCTGGATGGAAGAAGCGGTTGGGTGGGATGAAGACAAAGAAGAGGCCCCTCCCCTTGAAGTGTTCCTGGTCGCCCACAATCTCCATGAATTCCTCCCCATCCTGATGAGGGAAAGCATTGATTTGGAAAGCCTGATGCTTTGTTCCGATGAAGATCTGCAGAACATCCAGATGCACCTGGGGCCTCGCAAGAAAGTTCTCCATGCCGTCAGTAAAAGGAAGCTAGCGTTGGAAAAGCCAGGCTTGGTCAGGGATACCCAATTATAAACCAAGAACGGGTTTTCCAGTCAATGGTTTGGTACCATTGATGATAATTTAGAGAGGATTCTGCACGTGAATTCGATAAAGCAGTATTGGAATCCAGAGCAGATGGTTCTTTATAACCAGATAGAACAGTGGTTCCCAACCTTCCTAATGCCGCGACCCACGCCCCGCCCCCGCCCCCCCACCGTGACCCACCCCGGTGCCGCCATTTGGGTTCTTTTACCCTCTGCGCATGCGCAAAGCGTGCTGTGCATGCGCAGACGGTAAAATAACCCTAATGGCGGCAGCAGGGTGGAGCGCGGTGGGGGCGCGGGTTGTGGGACGCGATATGGCCAAGCTTGTGGCAGTGGGGGGGGGGAGCTGAGGATGCTGGGGCAACCCCTGGGAAATGGTTGTTCGACCCCCAAAGGGGTCCCGACCCCCAGGTTGGGAACCGCTGAGATAGATGAAGGGTCAGATATATTTTGCCCAACCAATGATCAGACTCAACCAAAAGAAAATTCTATAGAGAAAGTGAATATAAGGAACAACTAATGTGCCTAGTTAGAAAGTATGCTAGTGGGTTCACAGCGAAACCAGGGAAAGCAAAGGGCACAGAACATAAAATTAACACAGGCAAAAAGGTAGCAGAACTATTAGCACTTAACCACTTTGAAAACCTGTTCTAGACAATTATTTTCTTATGATTGTTGGTTGTCTATTTGTCAGTAATAAAAAGAAAGGCAAACTTTATCCATTAAATGCAAACTTTATGTAAAAATAGTTACATTTTAAGCAGAAATCAATCCTTAGATTCTAGATCCAAAATATCATAATTCTAAAATTATTATTTCAGAGAGAAAATCTGAGACAAAGGTCATTGACAGGCACCCAAATAGTTAAAAGTTTAGTTTTGGAATCTCGGAACACATAAAAATGAAATTACAGCTAATAAAGTGAACGATTTAGTAGAACTAACAATGTAGCCTTCAAGAGATTAGACAGTCTACATTTATCCTTAGGATGTTGTAAACTTTGAATTTAAGTCACTATCCAAATACATGGAAAGAACATACCACCTCTTACAATACTAGACAACACAGTATCAACAGCAGAGACCTTCAAATTTCTAGGTTCCATCATATCTCAAGACCTAAAATGGTCATCTAACATCAAAAACATCATCAAAAAAGCACAACAAAGAATGTTCTTTCTGCGCCAACTCAGGAAGCTCAAACTTCCCAAGGAGCTGCTGATACAGTTCTACAGAGGAATCATTGAGTCTGTCATCTGCACCTCTATAACTGTCTGGTTTGGTTCTGCAACCCAACAAGACAGACACAGACTTCAGAGGATAATCAGAACTGCAGAAAAAACAATTACTGCCAACCTGCCTTCCATTGAGGACCTGTATACTGCACGAGTCAAAAAGAGGGCCGTGAAAATATTTACTGACCCCTCGCATCCTGGACATAAATTGTTTCAACTCCTACCCTCAAAACGTCGCTATAGAGCACTGCACACCAAGACAACTAGACACAAGAACAGTTTTTTCCCGAACGCCATCACTCTGCTAAACAAATAATTCCCTCACCACTGTAAAACTATTCACTAGGCTGCATTACTATTACTATTAGTTTTTCTCATCGTTCCTATCACCCATCTCCTCCCACTTATGACTGTATGACTGTAACTTGTTGCTTGTATCCTTACGATTATTTCATATTGATTGTTTCCTGATTGCTTACTTGAACCCTATGACAACCATTCTTGACAAATGTATCTTTTCTTTTATGTACACTGAGAGCATATGCACCAAAGACAAATTCCTTGTGTGTCCAATCACACTTGGCCAATAAAGAATTCTATTCTATTCTATTCTATTCGAATAATTAGATAAACTAGTGTTTCTGAAGCTCAGTGACTTTAAGATGTATAGACTTCAACTCCCAGAATTCCCCAGCCAACTTAAAGTTTGCTGGCTGGGGAATTCTGGGAGCTGAAATCCACACATCTTAAAAGCTTGCTGGCTGGGGAATTCTGGGAGTTGAAGTCCACACATCTTAAAAGCTTGCTGGCTGGGGAATTCTGGGAGTTGAAATCCACACATCTTAAAAGCTTGCTGGCTGGGGAATTCTGGGAATTGAAGTCCACACATCTTAAAGCTTGCTGGCTGGGGAATTCTCGGAGTTGAAGTCCACATATTTTAAAGTCGCTGAGCTTCAGAAACACTGAGAAAAATCATTTGATTCTTTTGTTATATTACTATTTATCTTGCTAGTAAGACAGTTTATTGTGCAATATTAGCTATTTTTGCTCAGAAACAATCTTCCTTTTATTATTCTGTGGCTTGAGAGCATCAGAAGGCTGCACCCTCATCCGCTGGCCGACCAACCTTCAAAGACCATTTTTGCTGCAATGGTGTCTTCAATGGCCATCCCTGAAAAGGATTCAAAATCAGACAATTGGAGAATGAAAACCATCAACCATCCTACAGGTAGTCCTCAACAGTTCATTTAGTGACCGCCCAAAGTTACAACAGCACTAAAACAATGTGACTTATCACCGTTTTTCACACTTTTGCAGCATCCCCATGATCATGTGATCAAAATTCAGATGATTCATATTTATGACGGTTGCCATGTCCCGGGGTCACATGATCTCCTTTTGTGACCTTCTGACAAGCAAAGTCAATGGGGAAGCCAGATTCACTTAACAACCGGGTTAACTAACTGAACCCGGTAACTAAGGCAAGTCTAGAACTCATCATCTCCTGGTAATTGGCCCAAAGTCACCCAGCCAGCTTTCGTGCCTAAGGAAGGACTAGAATTGACTGTCTCCTGGTTTCTTTTACTCAGGTGCCAAAAGGGCACGTGTGCGTGCCCACACCCATAATGCAATGCCCTACCCCTGCGCATTCGCACAGGGATCACTGAAGCCTCCGGACTTCCATTAGGCATGTTGGGCCATTTTTTGCCCTCCCCAGGCTTCAGGAAAGCCTCCGGAGCCTGTGGATGGCGAAAAACGGACCCAACGGTTGGGCGGTTGGGCCATTGGGCCATTTTCCCCCATCCACATGCTCCGGAGGCTTTCCGGAAGCCTGGGGAAGGGCGAAAACGACCTCCCCCTGCCCTCTGGAAGGCCAAAAATCAGCTGGCCAGCACGCACATGCATGCTGGAGCTGACATAGGGCAACGCCTCACGTGCCCTCAGATATGGCTCCGCGTGCCACCTGTGGCACGCGTGCCATAGGTTCGCCATCACGGTCCTAGACCAAACTGCTCCGTGAAGTTGATCCTTACCCAGTGATTTGAACACCGTGGTTTTCTCGCGCAGGGCTGGTTTGCTTCCCAAGATCACTTCGCCCAGTTCTGCAAAAATGCTGGCCTGAGAAACAGATAATGCTCGGTCAATGAAGGTGCCCTCCAGATTCCAACGGTCTTAAGTCACCGAAGCAGCTTCAGATAAACCCTGGCGTGTGGTGGGTACCCTTTGAAGAGCCCCCCTCCAAGTAAAAGACTAAGAAAGGAAGAAAGAGAGAGGGAGGGAGGGAGGGAGAGAAAGAAAGAAAGAAAGAAAGAAAGGAAAGAAAGAAAGAAAGAAAGAAAGAAAGAAAGAAAGAAAGAAAGAAAGAAAGAAAGAAAGAAAGAAAGAAAGAAAGGAGAAAATGGGAAGAACTGATTCACTTCCTTACCCCCGATAAAATAACGTCTCCTGATTCGCGCAGAGCTGCCTCTTTCGAATCGACATACAATACCGAATTGCTCATTACATTGTCAACTAGTTCTCGCCAATCAGGCCGGCTGGCTCCTATAGCTAAAACATAAAATTGTCAGTTATTTCTGGAAAAACTGGACGAACCGGGCCCAGTAAGTCCCCTTCATGCTGATGAGAACAAAGCCACAGACAGACAGATTTGCCCATTCTGATGCAAAGAAATCAAACACTTTCTATTTTTTTTCTGCATTCCAGGATTCAAGTTCTATATTAACCTCCAAAATAGCTGGAGTTTACTCAACCCATTAACTTCTCCAAAGTTCAGGCTAACCAAACTTAGCACGTGGTCAGAAACATAGCTGCTTATTTTTGTAGTTATTGTACATGGGTTTGGGAAAACAAGCACAGAAGTGGGAGAACATCAGAGGTCACCTAGCTCAGCCCCAGCTAAGGCATAAAATCTGCAAGTACAATATCCTTGAAGGGTAGGCCATCCATCAAGGCATTTTTAATGGAGGATACAACATTGCTTTCCAAGCTTTTTTCTTGTTTTTATACGAATTATCGTCTACTAGGCGGTTGAAATCCCTTCCTCATTTTCCTTTTTGCAATTCGAACCCATAGCTCAAGAAAAATATACCCCCCCACACACACACACTAGCTCACTAGGAAAATAAGCCTGCAGTGTAATCTTATTGCAGGGAAAAAAAATCAAATCGCGACGCATCCCTTACCATTGATATGGGCTCCGGGTTTCACCCACTCTCCGCGCAAGATCGGCTGAGTTGCCATTGTGACTGTGACAATCACATCCGCACCACTGACAGCCTCCTGGACCGAGGAACAGACCAGTACCGGTTCGTTCACCGTGCGAGCAAACTTTTCTGCATTCTCCTTGGTGCGGTTCCAGATTCTAACCTTTCGTGGGAAATTAAAACAGAGGGTGTGTGAGAAGGACCTTGGAGACAGGAGGAAAAAACCCAGAGATGGGAAAACGGGCGGATAAAAGATGTCTCAGCCAATAGGAGGGAGGGAGGGTGTGGGAAAACGCTTCAGGAGGGACTCTTGCTAATTTTGCAGAGAGTACAGGTAGTCCTCGACTTACAACAGTTTGTTTAGTGACCGTTCGAAGTTACAACAGCACTGAAAAAAGCGACTGATGATATTTTCACACCTACAACTGTTACAGCATCCCCCGTGGTCACTGATCAAAATTGAGACGCTTGGCAATTGACTCATATTTATGACAACTGTAGTGCCTGCGGTCACCTTTTGCGACCTTCTGCCAAGCAAAGTCAATGAGGAAGCCAGATTCACCTAACAACCCTGTGACTAACTTAACAACTGCAGTGATTCACTTAACAGCGGTGGCACGAAAGGTCATAGAATGGGAGCAAAACTCACTTAACGACTGTCTCGTTTAGCCACAGAAATTTTGTGCTCCGTTGTGGACGAACGTCGAGGATTACCTGTAACCGGAAAGGAGGGGAGAAATTCTGGCTGGGGAATTCTGAGAGTTGAAGGGTTCTAAGCTATCCAGAAACGGCTTCGTGTGGTTTAAAACAACTGTTTATTTTTCCTGGTGTAAATCGGATTACCCACCTCTTTAAATGAGAACAGCTCTGTGAAAAGTTCGTAGTGGCTATAGGCCTGGACACCAGCTCCCAAAATGCAGAGGACTTCTGAAACTGTAGGCATTAAATACTGAAAATGCACACATTAGAGAGGGAGGGAAAAAAAGGATTCTTGTTAAAACACGTCCTTCTTCAACTTAAGACTTTCTCTAAAATCGATTGCCTCGTTTCTTCTCTTCAATAGAGGATGCCCACATGATGCAAAATGCTCACGGTTAAATTTGGGTGGCTTGGCACATATTTATGATGGTTGCAGCATCCCAGGGCCATGTGATCCACTATCTAAAACCTCCCCAGCTAGGCTTCTGACAAGCAAAATCAATGGGGTAAGCCAGATTTGTTTTGTTTGGTACCCGTCACTTACTGTATTTTTCGGAGTATAAGACGCACCTTAGTTTTGGGGGAGGAAAATAGGGGGGGGGATCTACCTTCCAGGTATTCATCTGGCTAGCGTCTTTAGTCTGGTCAGCTTCAGCACATTCTTTTATCCCCTGGTTAGGGCTGAAAAAACTCTTCTTCGGAGGGAGTAGCAATGAAAAAATCCTGCAAGCTGGGAAGATTGTTAACACCACCTTAGGGCTGAAAAAACTCTTCTTTGGAGGGAATAGCAATGAAAACAAGCCTGCAAAGACTTAGGGCTGGAAAAAACTTCTTCAAAGGGAGTAGGAATGAAAAAATCCTGCAAGCCTGGAAGATCGTTAGCACCTCATTAGGGCTGAAAAAACCTTTTTCGGAGGGAGCAGCAATGAAAACAAGCTTGCAAGCTGGGAAGAGCCTGGAAGATCGTTAGCACCTCGTTAGGGCTGGGGGAAAAAGCTTCGAAAAAGCTACATTCGGAGTATAAGACGCATCCAAATTTCCAGCCTCTTTTGGGGGGGAAAAGGTGCGTCTTATACTCCGAAAAATACGGTAAATTCTCCAAATAAATAAATGTATAACAATTGGGCAGTTTCTGGTCCTTATTTTGTCTACTTAAAGGAACTCACCTTGGTGGCTATTGCCGAAACAGCTGCCGTACGCTTGGCTGTAATGATGTTGCCATCCATCACCTTTTGGAAAGAAGATCAAAAGGCAGGACCAGAACATGAGAAACAGAGATAAAAAGCAAGTTTTGTGAAAGCCGTGAATTTTTTTTAAAAAAGTTTTTTTTATTTTTTCTCCACAATATCCATACACATATCAACACATATACCTTAAAACATATCGATCATGTACATAATTACACATTTCTATCTAATCAATTATAATTCAATATCCTATTATGCACCTATATTGTGCTGGTATTTATCAGTCTGTTTTTCTTTTTTCCTTTACACTCCCTTCCCTCTATCTCCGTCTCCTCCATCTACCTTCTTGCTCCTTCTCTCCCCCTACCTACTACCCTCCCCTCCTTCTCCTCTCCCCTCCTACTTCCTCTTTCTCTCTCTAAACCAGTGTTTCCCAACCTTGGCAACTTGAAGATATCTGGACTTCAACTCCCAGAATTCCCCAGCCAGCATTCGCTGGCTGGGGAATTCTGGGAGTTGAAGTCCAGACATCTTCAAGTTGCCAAGGTTGGGAAACACTGCTCTAAACCTTTCCCTGAGTGATTCTAATTCTAATACATCTAATATTTAACAGACTGACAGCATATTACCATACATCTTTAAATTGTCAGTGTCCCTTCTAAACTCATTATTTTTTATATCATATCTATATCCATTATCCTCTACTCTAGGTATACACTATTACTCTAATGCTGCCTCCTTAAAATTCTAATTTTGTCATCTGGTGACTTTCATGGCTAAGGCGGGACTAGAATTCACCATCTCTTGATGATTGGCCTAAACCAGGGGTAGGCAAAGTTGGCTCTTCTATGACTTGTGGACTTCAATTCCCAGAATGCCTAAGCTAGCATGATTGGCTCAGAAATTCTGGGAGTTGAAGTCCATGAGTCATAGAAGAGCCAACGTTGCCTACCCCTGGCCTAAACTCACCCATCTGCCTACGGCAAGACTAGAACTCAGAGCCTCCCGGGTTCTAGCCTGGTGCCTTAACCAAACTTGAGCTCCCCAGTTAATTCAGCTGCTCAATCCCTCCCTGCCTGGGCTGTCAGTTGAGGAGGAAGGTCTCCAGAGCTTACCGCTTTGAGAGTGCCGTTCGTTGGGTCAAACAACAGGACCTTTGCCTGGTGCGATGGAGACACGTTTTCATAAAAGGTCACCACCTTGGTTGTCAGAGCATCTTCGTTCGCACTGTAGGCGGGCATGACCCCTAAAAAGCTTCGGGAAAGAAACGTGGAGGATTATCTGTATGCACCTCACCTTTCCAAGCCGGCATCAAGGAAATCCCCCCATTTCAGTCTGCTGGGGTTAACAGCTGCTGTGGCCTAGAGGTGGAGCTCTTGCCTCCCAATCGGGAGGTTGTGAGTTCTATCCTAGGTAGGGTCTCCTGCTTGGGCAGAGGGTTGGACTAGATGACCTGCAAGGTCCCTTCCAACTCTGTTAATATGTTAAAACTATCTGGGCTGAACCGGACCTGGGGCAAGGCTTTGGGGGGGGGCAGAGAAAAGTGGGGGATGCAACCTGCAAAAGGAGGGGCTTCTGTCCAAAGTCCGGCTTGGGATCCCCCACCCCCACCCCGGATTGGAAAGCTCGTCCAGCCAGACGCCCCCTCCCCTCGGGGCTTACCCGCTGTGCTTCTGGATCGGGAGGACGGTGCGCAGGGGCTGCACCACCCCGCCCTCGGCCCCGCCGGAGAAGGCGGCCAAGGCGGCTTCCAGAGCCGAGAGGAGGGCGCGGGAGGTGGGCCAGTGCTTCTCCACGGCCCCGGCATCCAGGAAAAGCGGCGCGGAGCTCATGCTGGCGGCGGGGACGGAGGCGAGCTGGCCGGGCAGGCAGGGAAGCGGCTCGCCCACCCTCCCGGCCACCGCCCAGGGCTGCCCCCCCCACCTCCCCCGCGCCTCCTGCAGCGCCCAGCACCGCCTAGCGGGCGCGGAGCAGGGAGCCCAGGCAGCCGCAGCTCTGCCCGTCCGCGGTGGGGAAAGGAAGGGAAGGGAAGGGGGCGCGGCTCCGTTTTGCAAGCGAGCGCCCGGGAGTTTCGCGCGCGGGGTGGTGCAACACGAGAAATGGGGAGGATGGGAGGTGCAGGCTGGGGCATCTGGGGATGATGGGAGATGCAGGCTGGGACGTCTGGGGATGATGGGAGGTGCAGGATGATGGGATGTGCAGGTTGGGGCGTCTGGGGATGATGGGATGTGCAGGCTGGGGCATCTGGGGATGATGGGAGATGCAGGCTGCGGCATCTGGGGATGGTGGGAAATGCAGGCTGGGGCATCTGGGGATTATGGGAGATGCAGGCTGGGACGTCTGGGGATGATGGGAGGTGCAGGCTGGGACGTCTGGGGATGATGGGAGGTGCAGGCTGGGACGTCTGGGGATGATGGGAGGTGTAGGCTGGGGCATCTGGGGATGATGGGACGTGTGGGCTGGGGTATCTCTGGGGATGATGGGATATGCAGGCTGGGGCGTCTGGGGAGGATGGGATGTGCGGGTTGGGGCGTCTGGGGATGATGGGGGATGCAGGCTGGGGCATCTGGGGATGATGGGAGATGCAGGCTGCGGCATCTGGGGATGGTGGGAAATGCAGGCTGGGGTATCTGGGGATGATGGGATGTGCAGGTTGGGGCATCTGGGGATGATGGTAGATGCAGGCTGGGGCATCTGGGGATGATGGAAAATGCAGGCTGGGGTATCTGGGGATGATGGGATGTGCAGGTTGGGGTATCTGGGGATGATGGTAGATGTGGGCTGGGGCGTCTGGGGATGATGGGACATGTGGGCAGGGGTATCTCTGGGGCTGATGGGAGATGCGAGCTGGGGCGTCTGGGGATGATGGGACATGCAGTCCTAGAGCATCTGCGCCACGATAAGCAATGCAGCCCGCAGCCTCTAAGGGAGGTGGCAGAAGCCGCCAAACAGAGGAACAGCCTTTTTCCTTCTTTATCACATTGCACTTTCTTCCTCCTTCAACTGCCACTCTCCAATGTTTGAATCCGGATTAAATATTCTTATTTCCCTCTCGGACTAAATGCTGAGCTTTTTTTCCCCCCCCATCACGCCGGTTGGTTTCTGTTGCCTGAAAGTCATCTGGTTACATTTCGGTTTGGGGGATTTTATTTATTTCACAAATGATTTGGGGCGAGGGGCTTAATGATACCACCTTTCTTAAAACGGATCTCATCGCTTTAAAAATGAGAACAGGCAAATCCTTCCTACCTGGGGAAGGGGGCGGGGCTTCAAAAGGGGAGGGGCTTCAAACGAGGCGGGGCAGGAGTCCTTTCAAACTCCCCGCATATGGAGAAGTCCGCCGTCTGCCACCAACAACCGTACGTTCTTGCCTGGACTCGATGCTCCCCTCGATTCAAACCGGGACGCTCTAGCCAAACCAACTCCCGTTAGAAAACCCCGCGTAACCTTCGAACGTCCCTAAGCTCTATGGTCCGGCGCCGAAGACGAATGGGAAAAGGAGGGCCGCGCGGGGTAGGCTGGGAAGGCCGACCGTTTCCGCTGTCGCTTCCGCCGCTGCCATCTTGGTTTCCTTGCCTGGGAGAGTCGGCGCTTGGCGGCCTCGGCGGCGATGAAGCCCCTTCTGGTGCTGGCGCGGTGCATCCCCGTGAGTCAGTTTACCCAGCCTGGGGGAGCGGCCAAACCGGGCAGGCCGCGGGGACCCCGAGCCGGGCCTGGGATTCCCCCCTTCCCGGGGGTGGAAGCGACCTTGAGCGGGTCCTTGCAGCGAAGGGGGCGGCCGGGCTTCTGTTGCTTCTTCTCGGGAGGCGGTTGAGGGAGAACCGAAGGTCTTTTTGGGTGCCTGAGGCCGAGTCCTGGTTAGGCTGTCCTGGCTGGGGCTGCAGGGAGGTCGAGGGGTCGTCGGGCTGTGCCCCCTGGGGAGAGGAGAAATCCCTGCAGGTTGAAAGCCAGCAGGGCAGGGAGATAGATGGGTGTGTGTCGTTCAGAGGACGTACAAGCGGACTGGCACTTCAAACCCGTTTTGTCTTTTATGTTGTCAGTGTGGCCACATTGACTGTTCTGTGCCATGCTGAAACTCTATAAAGGAAATAATGTCTTGCAGGAGAAATGGGTGTTTAAAACTCCCTGCGTTCTTGAATCAAATACGTTTTGCCAGGAGAAATAAAGCAAAATTGTTTTTTTATATATATGTGGACAGCATACACATTGGATGTCCTGGTCATTTCGATAGGTGGGTGGGTGGACAGACAGACAGACAGATAGATGTAGATTGATGTAGGTAGATTGATGTAAATGGATGGATGGATAGATGTAGGTAGGTAGATGTAGATTGACAGAAGTAAAGTGATAGAAGTAGGTGATAGATAGATGTAGATGGATGGATAGATAGATAGATGTAGATTGGCAGATAGATTGATAGAAGTAGGTGATATATGGATGGATGTATAGATAGATGGAGATTGACAGAGATAGATTGATAAAAGTAGGTGATGGATGAATGTATAGATAGATGGAGATTGACAGAGATTGATAGAAGTAGGTGATGGATGAATAGATGGAGATTGATAGAGATAGATTGATAAAAGTGGGTGATGGATGTATAGATAGATGTGGATTGACAGAGATAGATTGATAGAAGTAGGTGATGGATGGATGGATGTATAGATAAATGAAGATTGACAGAGGTAAATTGATAGAGGTAGGTAGTAGGTAGGTAGGTTGATAGATGGATAGATGTAGATAGATAATACCCACACACAAACACACATATATGTAATGGTAAAGGTGTCCCTGCAGATTTTACTCCACTAGTCATTCCTGACTGTAGGGGGTGGTGCTGATCTCCATTTCAAGGCCATTGAGCCAGTGCTGTCAGAAGATCCGTTTCCATGGTCATGTGGCAAGAATGACATTCAGTTCTGTTACACACACACACACACACACACACACACAGAGAGAGAGAGAGAGAGAGAGAGAGAGAGAGAGAGAGAGAGAGAGAGAGAGAGATACACGCCTAAATTGATCTCACATTTGTACTCTCTTTACAGAAGAGGTTTTATTCTGTCCAGGCTGCACCCAAAACTAAAGGCTCTGCAGCACCTCGCGTGCAGCTGCCCCCCGAGGAACTTGAGGTCAGTCTGAACTTAATGGAGTATGCTTTGCATTTTGACATTTTGGTTAGCGAGTCTTGCTTGGACTGATATCTCTTTTTTTCTCTCCTAAATGCAGATTACAAAATTATCAAGTGGCTTGATGATTGCCTCTTTGGAAAACTATTGTCCAGTTTCTAGCATCGGTCTCTTCATTAAAGCAGGTAGTAGATATGAGACTTCCAGCAATCTGGGAACGTCGCATCTGCTCCGTCTTGCAACCAGCCTGGTGAGACGCTCTTGTTTTTCATTCGCTTTTAGAAAACACCTTTCAGATTATTAAAGTCGAATGCACCAAACAGGAATTTGAGGTTGGAGAATCAGTCGGATTTCCAGTCGGCCCGTTGGGCTGTTTTCGCTCTCCCCAGGGTTCAGGAAAGCTCCTGAAGCCTGGGGATGCTGAAAAATGGCCCAACGGGCCAACCGGAAGTTCGGAAATGAAACGGAAATGGAGCTGCCCTACTACTTATCTTCAGATAGTTGCAACCAGGCCTTGCACACCTCGGCCCATTTATTCTGCAGCCGGCAAAGCTTTCCTGAAGGCCTCTGTAGCTGATAACAGAGCTCCGGATCGATCCGGAGCTCTGTTATCAGCTGCAGAGGCCTTTCCTGAAGGCCTCTCTAGCCGATAACTGCAGAGGCCTTCAGGAAAGCCTTGCTGGCTGCAGAAGAAATGGGCCAAGATGTGAGAAGCCTGGAGACCTCTGACTGCGAAAAGGAGGCTGGTGAACTTCCTGTTGGACCGTTTTTCGCCGTCCCCAGGCTTCAGGAGGCTTTCCTGAAGCTTGGGGAGAGCGAAAATGACCGAAAAGAAGGCTAAAAATCAGCTGGCCAGCACGCGCATGCGCACTGAAGCTGACATACGGCAAAGCCTCGCATGCCTTCAGATATGGCTCTGCGTGCCACCTGTGGCACGTGTGCCATAGGTTCACCATCACTGCTCTAGAACTTTGAAATCCCCCCCCCCCCAAAAAAATCAATCATTTAGCTTAATTCTCCTTTGCTTTGCCTCATCTTTCTCAATCCTGCCCATTCTAAGCTAAATATCTGGAAGAAATGAGATTGATTCAATGTGTCTGGTTATAAAATGCACAATGGCAGAGTTACATTTCTTTATGGCTTCCCTCTGCCTTGATAGCTACAGCTCAGAATCTTAAACCTTTTGTCCCTTTCTTCCATCAGACCACAAAAGGAGCTTCTTCCTTTAAGATCGTCACGGGCATTGATAGTGTTGCTGCTAATCTCAGGTTTGTTATCAAAGGTTCGCCTCTTTTTGGGGAAAAGGAAAGGGATTCTCACAAGCGGTTTGCTCGCAAGGTGCTTCTTTTTAATGAAAAGGCCTACATTTGAGTTTTGCATTTTATCAAATAAACTGCTAAGGAATTTGAATAGCTCATGGCAGGGCAACTGAAAGCAACGAAGGCTTTAAAAAAAGAGAAAAACTGGAAGCCTTTCATATTTAGCAATCAAAATGGAGCCTTATCATAAAGATTTTCTGGCTTTGCAGAGGGAATTTTAGTGATTTGTTTTGCACAAGTATTTTCTCAAGTATATTGGAAGATAGACAATTTGTAAGAGCTAGACTGTTGGTTTGATAATCTCACTTTAATACTAGTGATGACATTCATTCATTCATTCATTCATTCATTCATTCCACAATGTGGCAAATGCTAGATTTCAGATATTTCGAATATATTTTCTGTTCTGCAAGTTCTGTGTTTTCGTTCTTCCTTTTTCTAGTGTGACTGCTACCCGGGAGAACATGGTTTATTCCGTTGAATGTCTGCGTGATTACATGTAAGCATCTAGCAGCGTAACAAATACCTTTTTCAATTCATTCAGTGAGCATTCTCCTTGATAAAAATTGTGGAACATTTTTATACCGTGTTTCCCCAAAAATAAGACCCTGTCTTATATATTTTTTGAACCCTGAACTAAGTGTGTGGCCTTATTGCCATGCACTCAAAAGCCTGATTGGGCTTATTATCAGGGGATGTCTTATTTTGGGGGAAACAGGGTACTAATAGTTTTTCTGTTAAAAAACAACAACATCGTGAGTTTTCTTTGCTTGCTTTATTTAGTGACACTGTGCTGGAATATTTAATAAATGTCACTACTGCTCCGGAATTCAGGCCGTGGGAAGTATCGGAACTCACTACCCGTTTAAAAATGGATAAGGAAATTGCCTTTCACATCCCCCAGGCTGGTAAGTGTTTTTTGTTTTTAAGTTGGTTGGCTATAGTTCTTTAAAATGGGTGGGAAAATTTCCCTGCCACAACTCTGTTTTTTCAGAGATGAGTTGCTGCATGCTGAACACAAGTGAGTCCACACCTTTCATTCTTCCAATTCCATTCTTTTGCTTTCCTCTTATCTCCTGCTCTTTTAGACCAAGGCTCTTCAAACCTGGCAGCTTTTAAGACTTGTGGGCCTTAAACTTATAACTTTTAAGCCATGCCGACTGAGGAATTCTGGGAGTTGAAATTCCACAAGTCTTAAAGCTGCCATGTTTGGAGAGCCATATTTTAGAGCAGGGTTCTCCAACCTTGGCAACTTTACGACTTGTGGACGTCAACGGAATTCTGGGAGTTGAAGTCCACAAGTCGTAAAGTTGCCAAGGTTGGAGAACCCTGTTTTAGAGGACGTTGCAGAATTCACACATGAGTCTGACAAATTGTTCTTTTTTAGATTTAGGCCGCAGACGGTCTGTCATCCCTATTTTTTTTAAAAAAATCTACACGACGTGCTCGTTATTACAACGGGGTTCTGAATGTGCTTTGAAAGTGGCCTACTAAGTCTAGGTTCAAAACCATTGTGCTCTCTTATGAGTGTAGTTAATCAACAATTCTTATTCCTTCCTATGATAAAGAGACTTGAGGGTGGGTAGGCCTCTGTTACTAATTACTACAGGTAAGGTTAAGTACCACTAACTCCCAGTCAGTATTAGTCATTTATGCCTTCGCTAGTTGGTTAAGCACTTGGAAGTGTTCATTTCTATTTTTTTTAAAAGTAGCACTTCACATCAAGACAACTAGACACAAGAACAGTTTTCCCCCGAACGCCATCACTCTGCTAAACCAATAATCCCCTCACCACTGTCAAACTATTCACTAAGGCTACATTACTATTACTATCAGTCTTCTCATTGTTCCTATCACCTATCTCCTCCCACTTATGACTGTATGACTGTAACTTGTTGCTTGTATCCTTACGATTTATATTAATATTGATTGTTTCCTGATTGCTTATTTGTACCCTATGACAATCATTAAGTGTTGTACCTCATGATTCTTGACGAATATATCTTTTCTTTTATGTACACTGAGAGCATATGCACCAAAGACAAATTCCTTGTGTGTCCAATCACACTTGGCCAATAAAGAATTCTATTCTATTCCATTCTATTCTATTTATTGCAAAGAAAATCCCGTCGCTGAGTTGAGAGAAAATGGTATATATAGCAACAGGATTTTTGTTTTGATAGAACACAGCTTGGATACAGATTTTATTTATTTTATTGATTACATTAATATAGCCGCTCATCTCACGCTGGTGACTGTGGGCAGTCCACACAATTAAAATAAAGGGGGGGGGGAGAGGAAGAGTCATTTGACCTGCTTCACAGACAATTAAAGTGTTCCCTTCTGTTTTGCCTAGGTGTTCTGGAGAATTTGCACACAGCAGCTTACCGAAATGCCCTGGCTAATTCTTTGTATTGTCCAGATTTCATGATTGGCAAAATTACATCAGAACAGGCAAGAATCTGAATGGTACTTTTACAGTGATGCTAGTTGGAGACGCTCTGCTTTGTTCATCCGTAGACTCGGGCAAGGCAGGGCTTCAGGACTGGTTAGCTGCAGAATTCGCTAGGATAAAATATAATAATGAGTACCAGCTCAGTAGTCTTTAAGAGGGATTAGATAAGACAGCAAGGTACAGGAAGTTCTCAGCAACTGTTCCAGGTTACAGCAACTGTTCCAAGTTAGAGCAGTACTAAAGAAATAAGTGGTTTACAATCATTTTAATTTCATATAAGGAGTGGTGCGGTGGCCTAGATGCAGGGGTCTCCAACCTTGGCAACTTTAAGACTTGTGGACTTCAACTCCCAGAATTCCTCAGCCAGCTTTGCTGGCTGAGGAATTCTGGAAGTTGAAGTCCACAAGTCTTAAAGTTGCCAAGGTTGGAGACCCCTGGCCTAGAGGAGTGGTGTGGTGGTCTAGTGGTGGAACTCTCGCCTCACAATCAGGAGGCCGTGAGTTCGATCCTAGGTAGAGGCAGATATTTCTCTCTCTCTGGGCACACTGAGAACATATCTGCTGAACAAAACTCCGCATTGGCGACAGGAAGGGCATCCGGCCATTCAAACACTCTGCTAGCTCCATTCAGTTGCTTAGACTCCACCCCGCAAGGGATTATGGGGTCGTTAAAAGAAGAAGAAGAAGATGATTATGATGATAATAATCTCTTTTGAAGACTTTGTCTCTTTCTTTATCGCAGTTGCATGAATATGTCCAGAACAACTTCACCAGTGGACGCATGGCCTTGGTGGGGCTCGGTAGGTAATCTGCCATTTCTTGTTTTATGCCATGCTAAATTCTGTTAAACATTCTATCATTTCGGGCTGTTCTCCTTCTGACTCGGGTGTTGTCTTGCAGGTGTCAGCCATGCCGACCTAAAGCAGGTCGGAGAACAGTTCCTTAACATTCGCAGTGGGGCTGGCATGGCCGGCGAAAAAGCCAAATATCGCGGAGGTAAGTTGCAGTCTTCTATCTTGGCTTTGCTCACGAAGCGCCTTTTTTTTAGCGTTCTGAGATTGCTGGGAATATTTGGCAAATCCAGGTAATCCCCGACTTACAACAGATCATTTAGTGACCGTTCGAAATTACCAATGGCAGTGCAGGAAGTGACTTACGATTGTTTTTCACACTTCTGACCATTACAGCATCCTCATTAGTCACATGATCAAAATTCAGACCCTTGGCAACTGACTCATATTTATGACAGTTGCACTGTCCCTGCGGTGATGTGATCCCCTTTTGTGACCTCCTTTACAAGCAAAACCAATAGGGAAGCCGGATTCACTTAACCGTGTAATCATTAATGCCTTCAGTGATTCATTTAACAAAGTTGTAAAATGGGGCAAAGCTCATTGAGCAAATGTCTCGCTTAGCAACATAAATTTTGGGCTCAATTGTTGTAAATTGATGACCACCTGTCCTTAGAATTTTATTACGGAACTACCATAAGCACAGGTGTAGCTTTTCAAAACGTAAAAATGCTATGAACCCACTCCTAGGTATTTATTTTATCTCTCGAGGAATTTATAACCTTTCACAAGAATAGAGATAGCCCTCAACTTATGGCTTGTCATTAACGACCGTTGAAAGTTACTCTTTACCTAAAAGGGATTTTCAACCCAGATTTGAAATTCTAAAAGTTGGGCCGCCTCTGTGGTCACATGACTGAACTTCGGGCACTTGGCCAACATTGACGGCCAATTGCAGCATCCGATGATCACGTGACCATGTTTTAACGACTATTTTGCAGAAAACTGGCATTTATCTTTATACAAAACCACACCCATAACAAACCATTGATTCATTTAACGTCCACCTTTGATTTACGACTGCTGCTAAAAAAAGGCACAAAATCGGGCTGGTCATGTGACCTGTCTGTTTTACAATCGTCACGACATGCCGTAACAGCTAGGCTCCATTACGGTTGTATGTCAAGGACTACCTGTATAAGAAATAGCCTTGCTTTGCATTGGTGTTCAGGTTAAGGGTGTTCCTGAACGAAGCAGGACTTTTGCCAACCCCTAATAACACCCCCCACTTTAGGGCGAACCCCTGGTTTCTAAGAGATGATGATCTAGCAAATGTTTGCTATGATCTGAGAGTTTCCTGGAACATTTCCTAGAATGCTTAGGAGAGAGCGGAGGTGGGTGAAAATCAGTGTCGCCACCGAGCAATTGGTGTTCATATCTTTGGCACACTTAAATCTAGACTAATGTCTCCCCTTCCTTTAAGGTGAACTGCGAGAACAGCACCGTGATAACCTCGTCCATGCGGTTGTAGTAGCAGAGGGAGCAGCTGTTGGAAGCGCGGAAGTGAATGCATTTAGCGTCCTTCAAAATATCCTTGGAGCAGGACCTCTCATTAAGAGAGGAAGCAGGATTACCAGCAAACTTGTCCAGGAGATTACGAAGACAACTTCCCTACCCTTTGATGTAAGCAATGAAACTGATCTTTTATATATATATATCAAGGGCATAGAAATCCTGTGTGTGTGTGTGTGTGTGTGTGTGTGTGTGTGTGTGTGTGTGTGTGTGTGTGTGTGTGTGTGTGTATGCGTGCATATGTGTGTGCATATGTGTGTGTGTGTATGTATATACAGTATGTCACAGAAGTGAGTACACCCCCTCACATTTTGTAAATATTTAAGTATATCTTTTCATGTGACAACACTGAAGAAATGACACTTGGCTACAATGTAAAGTAGTGAGTATACAGCTTGTATAACAGTGTAAATGTGCTGTCCCCTCAACGTAACGCAACACACAGCCATTAATGTCTAAACTGCTGGCAACAAAAGTACACCCCTAAGAGTGTACACACACACACACACACACACACACACACACACACACACACACACACACACGATAAGAATTGTCTGTGAAATCCTTGTCTTCCTAATTTTTGGCTGCATGTGGCAAAATAACTCCAGAGCCTATTTTGCACGATAAGTTCCTCATTTAGGTTTGGGACCAGCAATTCAGTTGTTAAGTAAAGCAGTCACTAAGTGAACCTGATTATGATCGATCTTCAACTTCCCTTTGATTTTCAGACCTAAAACAATCATACACATGAAGGCTGTCCACAGAGTTACTTTTTCTTCACCGTCATAACTATGATCAGTCACCAAACGAGGACTGTCTGTAGTCTCTTTTTAATGAATCTCGATATGTGTCCCTAATGGTGGTTCTCCATCAATTTTGCCCTTGGTTCATGCCAGAAGTGACAAAATATCTCTTTCAGCTCTTGAATTCTATGGTCAGGTTAATGATAGACTTTCATTCATTGATCATCAGATTTTAAAAGGTTTTTTTTACATGACCCTTTAGATACCTTGCAATCCTGAGTGCCAATTAGAATAAACATTCCTTCTCTCCTACAGGAATAGCTGCATCTTCTAAACTTCTTGTAAACAATAGTACACCAACTAAAAGAAACATGTTTTTCTCCTTTGGGAAAGGAAGAGATTCCTCAACTAAAGTACATAGCAATAGCACTTAGACCAGTGTTTCTCAACCTTGGCAGTTTGAAGATGTGTGGACTTCAACTCCCAGAATTCCCCAGCCAGCGTTGCTGGCTGGGGAATTCTGGGAGTTGAAGTCCACACATCTTCAAACTGCCAAGGTTGAGAAACACTGACTTAGACTTATATACCGCTTTATAGTGCTTTACAGCCCATTCTAAGCGTATTGCCCCCAACAATTTGGGTCCTCATTTTGCCCACCTCGGAAGGATGGAAGGCTGAGTCAACCTTGAGCCTGGTGAGATTTGAACTGCCAAATTGCAGGCAGCCGGCAGGCAGCAGAAGTAGCCTGCAGTACTGCACTCTGACCACTGCGCCACCACAGCTCATTAATTAAAATTAATTTGCCTAGATTTCATTAAGTGTGAATCTTAAGTTTGTAAGCAAACGCTTCATCTTAACTCCCAGCAGTTTGCAATATTCAAAATAGGTTATACTGGAAAAAAAAATTAGAATATGCTAACTGAAGCAGCCTTCTATTGCAGGTAACAGCATTCAATGTGAATTACTCGGATTCTGGTCTTTTTGGCATATACACCATTTCTCAAGCTTCAGTCACCAGGGAGGTAAGTGATCAGGGTTGACGTCATTCTAGATCCCCTTGGGGCCTGTGAATTGCTTGCACTCTCAAGTTATGTTCTCAGGGTGGGCGAGCCAAAATGTGCAACTCCATTGGGAGGGATTTTAAGGGGGAAAATGGATGTCTTTGAGGGTGGGGCCCCTCCAGTTACTGCAGCCAAAAGTAACATGTTTTATATATAATGGTTGTGTCAAGGTAATCAAGGCTGCTTTGAATCAAGTGAAGGCGGTTTCCGAGGGTGGAGTTACTGACGAAGAAGTGAAAAGAGCCAAGTAAGTTTCTCTCCCCCCCCAAAAAAAAAAAATTGTTTGGTTCTTCAAAAATATTGTGGCTCCTCTTTCTTTCCGTTAAGCTTTCTTGACTACCAGGTATGGCTATGTGTAATATAATTATCTGGGTCTGTTAAAACTTTATTAAGATAGAGTAAAAAAAAAAAAGTCACAGCTTTCTGTATGTGCGAAACTTGTTCATCATCCAAAATGAACAATAAAGTGGTATTCAGAAGCAAGGTTGTAACAGCGATAGAGCACATGGTTTTTATTATGTATTTGTTTGTTAGAGTTTTATCCCTTTATTATTTATTTATTTTAACTGTTTTAATTTGTAAAAATGAAGTGTTTTAATATTGTGTGTGACCAGCCCTACGCTAAATAAATAAATAAATATTTATTTTAGTGTTCTTCTATGCCGCCCTACTCCCTGGGGACTCAGGGCGGCGTACAACATTTAAAGAACAACTAAACAATATAAAAATGTAATAACAGTTAAAATGAATTTAAAAAAACATACAAAACCATACATATGTGGGGGAGACCTAAGATGTAAAATTGTCTCAAAACCCCGCCTGCAGGAAGAGCCATGTCTTAACGGCTTTTCGGAAGGCCAGCAAGGTGGGGATAATTCGGATCTCTGGGGGTAGTTGGTTCCAGAGAACGGGCCCACACAGAGAAGGCCCTCCCCCTAGGCCCCGCCAGCCGACATTGTTTGGTTGACGGGACCTGGAGGAGACCCACTCTGGGGGACCTGACCGGTCGAAGGGAAGTATAAGGTAGGATGCGGTCCCGGAGGTAACCTATTCCTAAGCCATGTAGGGCTTTAAAGATGATGATCAACACCTTGAATTGTACCTGGAGACCAATGGGCAACCAGTGCAGCTGGCGGAGTATGGGTGTTATGTGGGTGTATCTTGAGATACCTACCATAGCACGCGCAGGCGCATTTTGCACCAGTTGAAGTCTCCGGATTCTCTTCATAATTAATTAATTAATTAATTAATTAATTAATTAATTAATTAATTAATTAATTAATCATAAGTAATTCATAAGTAATTCAAGGTAAACATACATAATATTCCTTCCTCCTAGTTCCTCCACGACAACCACCTTGTGAGGTGTGGGTTAGGCTGAGAGAGAGGAACTGGCCCAAAGTCACCCAGCCAGCAGCTTTTAAGGCTAAGATGGGATTCAAACTCACCACCTCCTGGTGATTGGCCCATAATCACCTTAGGCTGGCTTTCCTGCCTAAGGCAGGACTAGAACTCACAGTCTCCTGGTTTCTAGGCTGGCACCTTAACGACTTCACCAACCTGGTTAAATACAGAACTGCCTGGTGTCTCAAGAGCATTGTCTGTTTGAGATTCTTAGCCATTGCTCTGTCAGTCCAGACAAAATGAGATAAGTGGCCAGACAGTTAATTTGTTGTATTTGCAATCAATTAAATCATTTTTTTTAAAAAGGAGCAAAAACACTGTTATCCAAAATCCGTTTATTCTGATTTTACAAATTTATTTGTACATATACATTATTTATTACACGATTTTACAAAGTGCATGGTTATGGCATTTATCTCTTGGAGATATTTTATTGAAACTTATTTTTGTTCCCAGTTGCATAAGTGAAATTTCTCAGATGACTTTCCTCATGTTGCTTAATGAGGCAATCTCCTTAATGCCACAGCGACAGCCATTTTAGAGTAATCTTATCTCCTTGGATTCAACTGCAATACAAAGTAAATGTTTGTCAAAAGTAAATTGACCGTAATTAGAAATATATTCAGTTTTATCCTTAGCACACATTTTCCTCTATTCTTTCAGTACTTATCTCATGATCAAGTTAATCTAGCCCCGTACCATAGTTTTGAGAACGTCAGCATTGTAGGAGTAATGCGTTAAAAAACTTAGGAATCAAACTGGGTTATAAAGTCTTGTTAACTGATGGATAGTCCCAATTCTTTGTGCCATTAGACATTAGTAAGAGAAACCGGCACGTTATGGAAGGCATTTTTTGTGTATCGAGTAAAATACTAGAGCCTTTTCCCTTAATTGGTGATCCTAACTTGTAAAAATCAACAGACATTTTGTCACTTTTCTGTGGAAATTGTCCTAATCCTAACTCAGTGGTTCTCAACCTTCCTAATGCCGCGACCCTTTAATACAGTTCCTCATGTTGTGGTGACCCCCAACCATAAAATAATAAAATTATTTTAAACTCAGGGGTGGGTTCTAACTTGCCTCACTGCCAGTTCGCTTCCTCCTGCGCTGTGTGGCCGTGCCTCGTAGCCACGTGTGCGCACACATGCGCAGTGCCGGGAAAAAAATTTAAATTACAAAAAAAAAAAGCCGAAAACAAGATGGCAACGCATTGTGCAGTGCCGGAAACTTGGCTTCTGCGCATGCTCAGAAGTTCCCATGGTACAGATATATATTTTTTGCAGTAGTCTATTTGCATGTGGGTGGACCCGCCTGGAGACAGATAGAGGAGCAGTGTCTCGGTTCCTAAGACCATCAGAAATATGTGTTTTCCGATGGTCTTAGGCGACCCGTGAAAGGGTCGTTCGACCTCCAAAGGGGTCGCAACCCACAAGTTGAGAACCGCTGTCCTAAGTCATTAAAATGCAGTAGCTTTGTATTGGGGTGTCAACGGTAAGACCTGTGGTGCTTAATTTCCAGAATTCCACAGCCAGCCGGGGAATTCTGGGAGTTGAAGTCCACGGGTCTTAACGTTGACAAGGCTGTACACCCCTGCTTTAAATTGAAGATATGCCAAGTTTTATGATTTGTGACCAGGCTGCTGTTCTTACCTTCCTTTTCCTCCCGTTCCTCGACAGGCAGCAAATGAAGGCGGCTTTTTTTATGTCCGTAGAGTCTTCAGAAGGTTTGCTGAATGAAATTGGTAGCCAGGCGTTAGCACTGGGGACATACACCTCTCCGGCCCACGTGGTTGAACAGATTGACTCTGTGACCACTGCTGATGTTGTGAATGTAAGTCAGTCATTATAATGAGATCAGAAATCAAATTAAGCTGGTTTTCTATCTCTGCGTTTAGTAGGCAGGAATTGGGGGGCACTTCGGGGATCTTAATAATTTCCTTCATAAAAGGATCGACAATCCTCACAGCTGGGACTGAATCCTGAATCACAGGAACGCCCATCTTCAGTGCACAGAGTTTGCTCTGAGATCCTGCAATGCCGATTGCAGCTATATTAGGCTGGTGCCTGTGGTTAATTTGCACACTACAAAGTGCATTTGCGTCTAGTTTTCATCCATGTTAACTGTCTTCGAAGGCCTGTTTTAATAGAAAAGAGGATAGGCAGAAGCTAGCATCAGTTCGCTTTTATGTCAGAAAGACTGCCTCTCTACAAGTAGTCCTCGACTTAGGACCGTTCGCTTACAACGAAATTGTCAGTTCTGAAAGCCATTATTTCTGTTTGCTTCAACTGACACATATTTTAGCCTGGGAAATTGGGAGGGTTTTTTTTTTTTTGTTGGAGCAGTAGAAACTTAAGTCATAACAAAATTCTCCACTCAAGGACAAATGCCTGCCCCTGCGTGGAGACCGTATCCAGTTGAGTGTGAAGATTTGGTTGGACCATGTGATGGGCTTGTGGGTGTGGGGCAGGGATGTGAACTTTCAACTGGGTGGGGAAACCCTGGAAGCTTTCAGATTCGGGTTTCCCCAGATGTGCCAACATGACATCTCTAATAAATTGGAACTTTGAGGAACTTCTGGCCTTGGAGTTTTATTTTGTTGGGGGTGTTTTCTGGAACCCTGACAGGAGTTACAATCATCCTGAAAAATGGGATATGAGCAGTCTTCGCTCTTAACGGTCACAATATGCCGAGGTCATGTGATCGCTATTTGCAACCCTTTCCAGCTGGCTTCCAACAGTCAGTATGGGGAGCTAGATTCACTTAATGACTGCACGGTTTACTTAACAGCTGCTGTAGTTTTCTTACCTACCACGGCAAAAAAAAAGTTGCAAAATTGAATGTGACTCGTTTAACAACTGCCTTGCTTAGCAAAGGAAATTCTGGTCCCACTTTTGATTGTAAGTCAAGGACCACCTGTAATTTTAAAAGAGACTTTAAACTTAAAAGAGTGTATTTTAAAAGAAACAGGCTTCGTTGATTGTTCAATATGTTTACCAACCAAACCACCTGCTTTTATTTTGTCAGGCGGCCAAGAAGTTTGTCAGTGGGAAGAAGTCGATGACCGCTCGGGGAAACCTATCCAATACCCCTTTTGCTGACGAGTTGTAAGAAAGCAAAGACGAGGGTACGGCTGCAAGGCGAACCCCAAAGCAACCGGATTGATTGCTGTTCCCTTTGCTTTGGCTTAACAGGTTTCCATGTCCATTTACATACGTCAAATAAAGTGCGGAACTCGTACAACAGAATGGCCAGCTTTTTGTCTTCAAAAACTAGACTGCAGAAGTTGCCAGCTTTGGTTGGACCGGGTTGTAAGGCTTGTAAAGAAATAAATAAACTAAGAAAGTGAGTTCTAGCATAAGGTGTATAAAGAAAGCTTCTGGAATCTTGGGCTTTGGGCTTAGTTATTTCAAAGAGAATTCTCTATATAAGCACATAAGAGGCAGCACTTGCTTAGACCATTGTGGTCGTTTTGAAGTAAATTCTTACCTCTAAAAGTGAAGGGCAATTGAATGCAGCTCTTTCCTTTACTCTTCAGAGGATGGCTTCCAGAAACTAAGAAAACTGATTGTAGTTTTCTTCTTCCCTTCTAAGGTGGTGGTGTGTCCCAGCACAGGAACCCCCGGAAAGGACACGCACACAACTGTTTGCAAAAGAAATCAAGTAGTTTTACTAATAAATATTCTTAGTAAAAAAAATCAGGGTTTAAAGTCCAGAAACAAACGGAACGAGAGTCTTGGTGAATATTATCTTCGTGAGCTTTTTAGCCAGAGTTCAAATGTCCAAAACAAAGTTGGCAATTACTTCGTGCTTATCTTTTACTCACTGGAGTTGGCAGGAATCCCAGAATCCAAAGCAAAGGAGCTGATATTTCAAAATACAGGACTCAGAGCGGGAACACTGATGCAAAGGAGTCTTGAGTGCTAATAGAACACAGTTGTTGCTTCCAGCAACAACTAAGACGTGCTACAGGACTTAAATAGCCTGAAGGTGTGGCCAATTAGCCCTCAGCTTTACATGCGAGGAGACCTCCATCTGTAAAGCCATTCCTGCCTTCTAGCTGCTCTCCGTGCCCTAGCATCCAGCAGAGGCTCCTCCTCTTCTGACAACCCACTCTGCACCAGCTGAGAAGGTGCAGAAGGCCCTGGCTGGTCTTCCTCCTTTGGCACTGAGTTCTCCTCGCTCTCAGACTCAGGTGCCAGGTATACGGGATGATAGTGCCGCGCCACAGTTGGCTCTGGAACCTCCGGATCGCTACCAGCTGTGTGGGACGCGGGCAAGCCACAACAGGTGGTTCCTCTACAGGAGAGCATTTCTGATTTCAAAAAAACCCTGGTTTTCACATCTCCACACAGATGAAAACCAATTTTCAGTTCAGGGATAAGGGGTGCAAGCGAAAATCCAGCCCATAGGTCCAACGCGGCGCCCCCAATCTTACCTTTGGGACAAGGATAAATTCAGGGGCGCCTCTACTCGAGTCCGTAAGAAATGTTTTCGAGCCAAAACGCATCCGACACGGAGGAAGAAGACGATTCCGGGGATGGGGCTTTATGTTTGGGCATAGTCCAGTACAGAGAGGATGAAGATAATGTTGACACATCCACCTTGCTTTCAGTGTCAAAATCCTTGTGGATCATAATGTCGCAACCGATATCAAAACCCACCGTAAAGGTGTAGGTTTTCCTTTCAAAAGTGTGCCAGAGATCCATTTGGGTTGATGTTTGGAGATCCATTTGGGTTGATGTTTGATCAAAGGCTCAATGGAAAGCGAGTGCAGAGTTTTCACGTTATGGGCGCTATGGATGCTACGGACGCTATGGGTACTGCCCACCGACAAAGCTCTCACGTGCTCTGGTTCCTGATAGCTTTCCTCACTGTCACTCTCGCTTTCTTCAACCATCTGTTCGCTCTCGTTCTCCGAGTCTTCGCTGCTTGTCCAATTTTCTTCGTTGTCGTAACTCTCTATGCTGAAATGTAGAGAAGGATCAGTTCCAGCAGGATTATAGTCACTACTGTTTTAGCGTTTATTTCTCAAAAATTTGGACAGATAACAAATTCTAACTCTGTTGCGGGCCCTTTTAATTCAGGAATGTTCATGAGGGCAATTTGCCACCGGCTTGGGATTTTAATAAAATCCCTGTAAACCTGGATTTGCAGAACGGTCCCTATGGAAACAGTGTGCAGGAGCTGTCTGAGTTCTCACAAGATCCGACCTAAGACGTTGGCGTGTCCGATTTTGAGTAGGATGTGTTGTGTTCCAGCACGGAGACCCCTCAGAAATGACGCACACACAACTGTTTGCACAGAATAATAGGTATTTACTAATAAAGGGGCTTAGTATCAATCTGGTTTAAAGTCCATGGGGAACAGAAAAAGTTCTTTATGCAGAAAGTCCGATATTGTTGCTTCGTGAGATTTGGCCAAAATTCAAACCCCAAAATAAACAGGCAATTAGTCCTCAGTTATCAGAAACTCACAGAAGTTGGCAGAAATCCCAGAACTAATTATTCCACAAACCGAAAGTCCAATTTCAAAGTTGTAGAGCAGCAAACACGAGTGAAGATAAATCAAGTCAGTTGCTTCCAGCATCGGCTTCAGCATGCTGACGCCTTAAATAGCCTTATGGCGTGGCCAATTAGCCCACTGCTCTACATGCGAGGAGACCTCCTCCTGCAGAGCCATTCTTGCCTGCTAGCTGCCCTGCGTGCCCTAGCATCAAGCAGAGGCTCCTCCTCTTCTCCTAAGTCACTCAGCTCCAGCTGAGAAGGTGCAGAAGGCCCTGGCTGGCTTTCATCCTCTGGCACCGAGTCCTCCTCGCTATTGGACTCAGGTGCCAGGTGCACTGGATGATAGTGCCGTGCCACAGTCGGCTCTTGGTCCTCCGGATCCATGACCAGCTGCGTGGGACGCGGGCAAGCCACAACAGGATGTCACCTGAAACAAAAAAAAATGTTTTTAAACGGAATTGACCCATGATACCCTTAGCTGCCAATCATTGCTTAAGAAACTTAGTTGAAAAGTACACTTCCAAATAAAGAAAGTAATTAGCTTCAATTAAGCATAACAATAAAATGGGTGTGTGTGTGTGTGTGTGTGTGTGTGTGTGTGTGTTTGTGAAGGTCTGGAAAATAAGGTAAAGAGAACACATCCCAAAATATTGATTGCTCAAAAATCAAGCAGTCCTTCAACAAACAG
>JALIGW010000018.1:12668796-12791296 GCA_023053685.1 Diadophis punctatus similis
AAGTTGCCAAGGTTGGACACGCCTGGTGTAGCTTTCGTGGCTGGTATCTGTTGGGTTTCAGGGTTTAGTGACCATTGTCAAAAGACTGAATTACAGAATAGCAGAGTTGGGAGGAACCTTGGAGGTTGTCTAGCCCAACCTCCTGCTTATGCAGAGACCCTGTACCGTTCTAACAAATGGTTGTCCAATCTCTTCTTAAAACCTCCAATGATGGAGCACCCACAACTTTTGGAAGCAAGACTGGAATCTGTTGTCTAGACCGTGGTCGGTCACTAAACCCTCAAGCTCAACACAGCCCATCCTCTTAAGTTTGGGCACAGAAGAAAAAAATACTTCTTTATTTCCTTTTATCCCCAAATCTATTTGTTACAAGTAGAGAATCATCAGTTGCCGGATTTGATCAATTTCAATCAGCCACCATGTAAATCAGCAACTTTTTCGAGCAGGGCTAAATTTTTCATAAATCTGGGATACAGAAGGGATTAAAAGTGTACACAGGTACAAGTTATGAGGAACTATAAGTAATTTGGTCTCTATGTAGAGAAGGTGCAAGTAATCTGTGATCTGCCAGTAGTTGGCTTCATAGACCAACAATTGAAATCAGTATGGTCTAAGACAGCGGTCCCAACCTTCCCGGCTTGATGGATGTGCGAGGGATGGGGGAGAGAGTGGTTGTTTTCATTTGTGCTGCTTTCACAAGTGCATTTTTGTCCCTGCGCACGCTTGCCCAGCATTTTCACGGCTCACTTCCAAAAGGGCTGCAACGGGGGGGGGGGGTGTTTGGGTATCCCTGGGCTAAGATGAAGGAGTCTGAATATGTTAATTCATTTGGAAAGAGAGAAATTCTCTACCCCTGACCAAGGAGAGGTCTGTGGGTGACCTAAAGCTATTTCATATATCCTTACCTCCTGCACTTTAGATTTTCAGTCCATTAAATGCAGTTTTGGAAGGAGCTTTGGAAGAGAAGCTGGTTTGGTCTAGTGCTTAAGGCACCCGGTTAGAAAGTGGGAGACTTGAGTTCTTATCTCACCTTAGCCATGAAAGCTGGCTAGGTGACTTTGGGCCAGTCCCCCACCCACCCCCCTCTCAGCCCAGCTCACCCTCACATGGAAAATAGGAGGAGGAAGGTGTGTTATTGGATACTTCCGTTGTCTTGAGTTATTTGTAAAAATAATAAAGGAGGGATACAAATAAATCACCATCTAATGTTGATTGATGCTCTTGTTCTAAAGGAAAACCCTTTGAGAGACTAGTTTTCATAAGAAGTAAAGTATTTCTTGTGCATGGTGATAGTACTGAAAGAATTGTGTACTAATTTACTTCTATTTTTCCTTCTGCATAATGTTTATTGCTTTGAAAGAACCATCTTATTATAATGAATGTCTAGTCCTAATGTGGCATCTCTGAGAAAACTTGCAGGCAAAAGGAAAAGCAGAATTATTTTAGGAAATTGGCTGTGGACCTCATGTGGCTATTGTTCACCTAACCCCCACCCCCCCTACCTAAATCTGTTTTGGGTATAATAGCTGCATTTGCAAAATGTAAAGAAACTTAGTTTCAGCTTTGGTTAGTTTTTATGTGGCTTATTTGCCTAGCATCAGCGTATTCGAATCATGGTGTACACTGATCCATAAACCAAACTTTAAAACATCATTTTATTCTTTACTAGTAGCTGGATACCTGTGCTTCGCTATGAAAGTATGTGATCGGGCTTGATGAATTGACAGTTAAAGCTTGAAAATTAATGAATAGTTACGCTTGAAAATTTATGTAGAATGTGTAACTCCTTAGCATCAGAGCGTGTTAATATAAGGCAACTGGCATTTGGAACAGAGTTCTTTTCAGGTGGGGAGGGGGAGTAGAACGTCTAACTCCTTAGCATTAGAGTGTGTTAATTAATATAATGCTGTATAAGAAATACTAATGATCTGATGGTCATTTCGAAAAATCCTTTCTTAGCGAGCACCTAGAAGCCAAGAGGAACATACGTGCCAAGTTTCAAGTTTGTAGGCTTTATGGTTCTGGAGATTTCGTGATGAGTGAGTGGTATTTGGCTTATATATATATATATATATAGATTAATAATCAGGCTAAGCTTGTGGAGAGGCTGCCAATAAGAAGGCTGCATGACCTTTGGGGCACATGGATCGTGTTTATAAATATCTAACTTTAAAAGAAACAAGGGAAGGAGTTTGTGAGCTTGGTTCACCTCAGGTGAAAAGAACAAGTTGTGCTCGGTCAGCAAAGTACGTTCCAGCTAGTTGTTTAGGAAGGAAAAAACAGCAAACAAAAGTGGGGGGAAATGACTTGGAATTAACGTCTCTAAAAGTAAGCAATAAATCTTTTCTGTTCTTTATTCCTCATTTTGCAGCCTTCCAAAGTCCCTATTTTGCCTGGGGTTGAGTTTGGGGGGGGGGGGCAGGCCCAGCAGGAGAATGAGGAGCAGATGAAGTTTTCTTGTCGCTGAAGTGCAGACCAAAAGAAAATGCAGAGTTTAGAGAGTAACTATGGGCCGGAGATTGAATTTAATTGAATTGTTCTATATCAGTCTTTCTCCAACTTGGCAACTTTTAAGATGTGTGGGCCAGCTCCCAGAGTTCCCCAGCCAGCCATGCTGACAAACTTGCCAGCTTTAAACACCAAGAACATACGCAAGCGATAAAGGGAATATAAAAGAGTGGGAGTTTTTAAAAGGGTGGGTTAGAAATAAGCAAGCTTGGTTTTGTCCGTCATTGGCCATTCTTGGAGCACGCCTGTACCCGTGTTTCTCGGGAAAGGGGGGCTTATTCTCTTCGTTGTACTGAGGCTTTGTATGTGCGATGGGAGAGGCTGTGTCGGGGAAATTGATTTATATTCCTGTGCAATACAATTCAAACGGCAGCGCCGTTTGTTTTGCAAATGTGATAATAGCCGCTGAGAGAAGAGACTTGGATGCCTGCAGGACTTCGATTGGTGGGTGTGTTTGTAGCAAATATAAACGGTGTGTGTGTGTGTAATGAGTTTCCCTGAAATAAAGATTTAATTTCCAGTGCCAGAGGGAACATTAACCAGCGTACACTTCATTAATGCAGTGGAGCTCCCCGTGTTGACATGCAATAGAGCAGGGGTGTCAAACTCGATTTCATTGAGGGCCGCAACAGGGTTGTGATTGACCTCAGGGGGGGGGAGGCTGGAGCGGGCGTGGCCATGGTGAGTGTGGCCAGCTCACCGTCACTCCTGTCGGGGGCGACTGTGGTAGTCCGTGCACTCTGCCAGTGAAAATAGGCTCCCAAGCTGTGTTCCCTTTAAGCTGCACGGCCGCGCATGTAACGAGAGAATGCCGCTCAGAAGTTTCTAACTTCCGTGCTGCATTTTCTAATGGCAGAGGCCGCGCGGCCGTGCACATAAAAAGATAATGCCGTGTGGCAGTTTCTAACTGCCGTGCGCCGTTTTCTGATCTTACAGGGAACATTGCTCCCGAGCTCTGTTTTTGCTGGCAGGAAACCGTGGGCCGGTCCTTCGCTGTTTCTAGGGCGGCCCCACGGGCCAGATCTAAGCACCCCACAGGCCGGATCCGGGCCACGGGCCTTGAGTTTGACCACCCCTGCAGTAGAGTTTATTTAATACAGCAAGGTTGAGTGTAATCCTGATACTGTAGATCAGTGGTTCCCAACCTGTGGTACGTGTACCACTAGTGGTACGCGAGGGCCTTCCAGGTGGTACGCGAATACTTTCGGGGTCATGAACGATTTTTAGTTAGTTATTTTTTACTTCACAAAAATGTTTACTGCCTAACACAAGATAATCTGGCAACGATTTGCAACTGTTGCCACACGCCACCCACCTGGTCCCAGCGGCCCGAGAATCCAGTTGCTGGATGCGCGGGGCCAAAAAAGGAACGGTACAATTATGGAAATAAAGTGATATCTGATCGAATTTAGTTTCTCTGGAACCAGGTGGTACGCGGCGACTGTACGGGACCTCCAAGTGGTACTCGATCACAAAAAGGTTGGGAACCACTGCTGTAGATAGTTATCTCTCCGTTGTTTTACTTCCGATTTGTCTTATACAGTATTTCATTTCCTGCCTAATCACCATACCAAAGTTAAGTAGGTTTGCGTTTTTTTCTTCCAGAGGTGAATTAGTAAAAGTTACTCAGTTGCATTGTCTGTTTTGGTTTTGTTTCTGTTTTAAACTCATCTGCAACGTAATTGCTCTGTCTTGATGGGGTGGGTGTGGATGTGCAGCTCCGCCAATTTGTAAGATTGTCTTAATCTTCTGTCATTGTCATTGTCTTCTGGGTGAGCCCAAAGTGGCTTCTAATAACTTTCCGAAAGAATTTATGTTGATTTTTTTTTTTTTTTGGACTGGTGGGTCTCAAGGCTCCCGGATCCTCTTGGTAGATCTCTACGCAGGCTTGCGATTGGTCCATCTGGCCATACCGTGTTTTCCCGAAAATAAGATCCTGTCTTATTTTTTTTTCTGAACCCTGAAATAAGCACTTGGCCTTATTGCCATGCACTCAAAAGCCTGATTGGGCTTATTATCAGGGGATGTCTTATATTGGGGAAAACAGGGTAGGATAACGTATATATCTTTATAGGTAGGATTTTATTTCTGTATCTGTCTGAGAATATCTCACTGAGTTTCCTGTGACTCGGAGGGATGTAGGATAACGTTCCAGGTGCCAAAAAGTTGTCTTGCCTGGAAATTCTGTAACCTAAGCATTATTGGAAGTTGCTAGAAGAGAGTAGTGAGGAAAGCTTACAATTTCTTTGCCGCCTCTTTATGCACATTGTTAAAAAGAAAAAGAAAAACTAGAGATTTGTTTTTGATGGAATGGATCATTGCAATCATAGGAAGTGTTTGATGCTTCCTTAGTAGTTTACATAGTAGTTTACATAGTTTGCTCTGCTGCTCCTTTGGTATGATTTTATGAGCCACAGTGGCGCAGTGGTTAGAGTGCAGTACTGCAGGCTACTTCTGCTGACTGTCTGCAGTTTGGCAGTTCAAATCTCACCAGGCTCAAGGTTGACTCAGCCTTCCAGCCTTCCGAGGTGGGTAAAATGAGGACCCAAATTATTGGGGGACAATAGCTGACTCTAAACGCTTGGAGAGGGCTGTAAAGCACTGCAAAGCGGTATATAAGTCTAAGTGCTATAGCTATTATTGTTCTTAAGGACCGTGAATGAATGCAGTCAGAAAACACAACAGCCCTCCTGTTGTGTAAAGTGCCGTAAAAGTAAGAAGAATATTATAGCTATAAAGCGTGCGCTGGCATCCATGGCCACGCAGCGCAGGAGGAAGCGAACCGGCAGCGAGGTAAGTTGGAACCCACCCCTGCTATAGTCACGTGATCAAAATACAGACACTTGGCAACTGACTTATATTTATGTCGGTTGCAATGTCCCGGGACCATGTGATCCCCTTCCGGCGAGCAAAATCAATGGGGAAACCAGATTCACTTTACAACCATGTTATTAACTGAACAACTGCAGTGACTCAGCTTGAGAAGAGGGGCAAGAAAAGTCGTAAAATGGGGCAAAACTGACTTAACCAATGTCTCACTTAACAATGGAAATTTTGGGGGGCTCAGTTGGGGTCCTCAGTCAAGGACTACCTCTATTTCGTTATTAAACTTGCTAAAAGAGATGTTGAGGTGTCTTGCGGTCCATCCTTCTACCGATTCACTTCGTGACTCGATAAAAGCTGAGCACATTCAAAAGGAGAAGCAAGAAGCAAGTTTGAATCGCAAGCCAAGTCCATAAAATGCCCTTGCCTAGCCCTGGAGGGGGAAAACCCCCACCACCACCGAACACCTGTGGAGGAGGATGTTCAGAACATGAAGCGCCATCCCTGCAAGGGATCTGCAGTTCATCTCAAAAACATAGAGGCAAGAACACCTGAGACTTCAGCAGCCTGTCTTCCGTTTCAAGCTGGCAACAAAATCCTGGTTTTCAACTGTATTGGAATTTGATGAAGCCTCTTCTAGGGGTCCTCGAGGATCAGCATTATACGTGCACCTTGGAATGGGTGGGGGTAGTTTTCGTGAGCTTTTCTTTCTCAGTTAGGAGAGAAACACGTGGAAATTGGCTTTTAAGGTTCTGAAACTCTCCTCCAATTGCTGGTCAAGGGAGAAGGCTTGGTTTTTGAAGGATGCTTGTGGCGTCTCCTGCAAGTTCACCTTGGAAGCGCTGGTGGCATTTGAGGACTATTTGGTAACTCCTCCAACAATTTCCCCTTCAAGGCCTGGAGAAAATGCAGTAATAACAGAAATAAGCGCAGTTAATGTCATGCCTCATAGCCCTTATTTCATTAGTGGCTTTTTCCTCCTCCTCCTCCCTCCTCCCCCTCCCCCTCCCCCTCCCCCTTCTCCTCCTTCCCCTCTTCCTCCCCCCTCCTTCTCATCCTTCCCCCCTTCTTCCTCCCCCCTTCTTCCTCCTCCCTCCCCTCTTTTCCCTCCTCTCTTTCTCCTCCTCCCTCCTCCACCCTCCCCCTTCTCCTACTCCTTCCCCTCTTCCTCCCTCTCCCCTTTCTCCTCCCCCTCCCCGTCTTCCTCCTCCTTCCCCTCTTCCTTTTCCCTCTCCTCCCTCCTCATCCTTCCTCTCTTCCTCCCCCTCCTCCTTCTCCTCCTCCTCCCCCTTCTTCTTCCTCCTCCCCTCTTCCTTTTCCCTTCCCTCTTCCTCCTCCCTCCCCTCTTCCTTTTCCCTCCTCTCTTCCTCCTCCCCCTTCTTCCTTTTCCCTCCTCTCTTTCTCCTCCTCCCCCTCCCCCTTCTCCTCCCTCCCCTCTTCCTTTTCCCTCCCCTCTTCCTCCTCCCCCTTCTTCCTCCTCCCTCCCCTCTTCCTTTTCCCTCCTCACTTTCTCCTCCTCCCCCTTCTCCTCCTACTCCTTCCCCTATTCCTCCCTCTCCCCTTTCTCCTCCCCCTCCCCATCTTCCTCCTCCTTCCCCTCTTCCTTTTCCCTCTCCTCCCTCCTCCTCCTCCTTCCTCTGTTCCTCCCCCTCCTCCTTCTCCTCCTCCCCCCTTCTTCCTCCTCCCTCCCTCCCTCCCCTCTTCCTTTTCCCTCCTCTCTTCCTCCTCCCCCTCCCCGCCATCAAAGTGATCTAACTGTTTTGTGCAAAGAACGTACCCTATTCATTGACTTACGGGGGTGAGGAGCAAGGCAGGGCAGCCTCAATTGCACAACTCCTAGGAGTAACAATATATCAGCTCTCTCTCGACAGGCATTGTTTAGTTGTGTTGCTGGCAGTTGCTTGTTCCAAGCCTTGAGAAGACCTGGAAATGCTTTTCAGATCTTACTGTAAAATCACTTAATGGGGATCTGCTGCAGAGAATGTGCCAATATGATGCCAACCCACTTGCCATGTGCCCTAGAGGTGGAGCTCTTGCCTCACAATCAGGAGGTTGTGAGTTTGATCCCAGGTAGAGGCAGATGTAAGGGTCTCCTGCTTGGGCAGGGGGTTGGACTAGATGACCTGCAAGGTCCCTTCCGACTCTGTTAATCTGTCCTCATCTTAGCTGCATAAGAAATGTTAGGAATCCCCAACACCTTCATAGCCAGACTTGTCGATTCATTCATATGTATTGGATTACAGGTAGTCCTCGACTGACAACAGTTTGCTTAGGGGACTGTTCAAAGCTACAACGGCACTGAAAAAAGCGACTTATGACCGTTTTTCACACTTACGACTGTTGCCACATCCCCATGAGCACGTGATCAAAATTCGGACGCTTGGCAACTGACTCCTATTTATGACGGTTGCCGTGTCCAGGGGTCAGGCGTTCCCCTTTTGCCGCCTCCTCGCCAGCAAAGTCTATGCAGAAGCCAGATTTGCTTAACAACCCCGTGTTGAGGTGAGAATAAATATCTCATAGAGGCGATTTAGATCTTTTCTTGGAATTCAGACAGTTAGAAATGAAGCCGAGATTAAAGTCTAATGGAAAATATTTATTTCAGTACAAAAACAATAAATCCTGAATAAACTACATTTTGCTGAGAAAACACGACCGTTCAGGTCAACAGCTAAGGCAGAAGAGAATTAATGGTGGTTTAGGAATGCACACATGCGCAAAGAACATCATATCACGTGTTCTGCCTGTATTGGAATGTACCATAATATTAGATAGGGGTGCATCACCCTGCATAGTCATACAACTGACAATATTCACTACGTGACATTGCTAACTTAACAATTGCAATAATTCACTTAACAACAGTGGCAAGCAAGGTTGTCCAGGGGAGCAAAAAGCACTTAACGAATGTCTGGCTTTAGCAACACAAATTTTCCCCTCGATTGTGGTCACAAGTCGAGGGCTACCTGTAATCCGAGCCATGTTTTGTTTTAATTTTGGCCAGAGGAAGAATACAGGTCACCCGTCTACATTTGACTTCCTTCTCATTCCTCCTCAAATCTTTCCCCTCTGGGTGGGTGGGCTGCACAGCAGGTTCTCGTGTTTTCTTGTGCTGATTTCTTCCTGTTGACCTCTGCGTGGCAAGCTGCAAAATTTTCAGCAGTGGAGCAGGTTTCCCCGTACTGCACTTGCATTCCTTGAAGGCAAGACTCGAGCTTTTAATTAACTAGCGCTGTGTTGATTAGGACTTGATTCTTAGTTTTCTTAGCGGCAATATAAATGAAGGAAAATTAACTCTGGTGATTTAAAAAAAATGTGGATGCCATGCAATTAAGTCAGCTATATCAATCCGTAACTTCTGTACCTTGGGCAATAGAGTTGGTCTTTAACCCTTCTATAGGAGACCGTAACACTTTTCAGTTTATATTAGATACATTATCTCTCTCATTGGTCAGGGGACTAAATCTGTTTCTTGCCCAACAGCAGTGTTCTGCTATATCTTATTCATTCAGAATAGAATGAGCTGGCAGGGACCTTGGAGGTCTTCTAGTCAAGCCCCCTGCTCAAGGAGGAGAACCTCCTATATCATTTCAGTTAAGATTATTTGCATACTTCAGTGATTGAGCAGGAAGGATTGAACCCAAGAGCATTTTATTTATTTATTTATTATTTGTGAGATTTATATACCGCCTCACAGTGCAAGCACTCTCTAAGCGGTTTCCACCAGTAAGCAATGTATATTTATATTGCCCCCATCAATTTGGGTCCTCATTTTACCTACCTCGGAAGGATGGAAGGCTTGAGCCGGTGAGATTTGAACCGCTGACCTGCGGATCACAGTCAGCTAAAGTGGCCTGCAGTACCTGCCTCTAACCGCTGCGCCACCTCGGCTCTTCATTTATTACACTTTACTGATATATTATTTATTACACTTACTGATATATTAAACACAGAAACCTGTATATAATTAGCAATCAGTTACTGTTGGGATCAGGGCATCGTTGCGGACCTAAATGTCCAGGTTAGATCATCTTGAAGAAAGTCTTAACTGTGTGATCACTAAGATTCACCACCACCCTTGAAGGAATCCAATAAAAGGGCAGTAGATCAGAATGGAATGGCTTGGTTGACGTAATGTATTCAATGTGTTTGATTTATTATGCGTGCATAAATTATAATGGGGAGGATTTATCTCTGATTTTGTAGGCAGAGTCAAAAGAGGGATTAGCCTAGAATCCTCACGTAGCCACAACCAAACTAAGTCCATCTTCTCTTCAATTCCATTGACCCTTATCTAACTCCAAACAGATGCTAACCATTTAGCTGAGAGGATTCCTGTCCATAGGCATTTATTAGCCATAAATTAGTTTAATTAGACCTGATCTTTCACGCCTGACCAATATTGATAATAACTTGAATCAAAAATAGAAGACCTCTGTTCTCTGGCCAATGTCCATGAAAACGTGCAGCTTTTGTGTTGCGGAATGCAGAAACCGCTGAAGAAAAATCTCTCCTCTTCTGTGGAATTTACCAACTTCACCAGGATACTTCAACCGTGCATGCCAACATCTGACGTCTCCGAAAGGACAGGTGAGCTCTTTTGATGGCACCCTTTTGTTACCACTCTGTCATGCTTTCTTACGTGTTTCAGCTCCCTTTGGTGTCGTTCCACGTGGACCGTTGGTGGCACAGGCCTGCTAATTTGCGACTTTACATCCGTGTGATTGGCTGCCTCCCATTGAGGTTGGCCATAATCTCTGTAGATAAATATCTGAGATCTGGAGGGCATCCAGGTGTTTTCTTCTGCAATAGCAACCAGGAGTGCTTCTCCATTACTACCTCCAAACCGTGCCTTATTTTAATTTCAGATCTGGCACCAGTCCCATTTATGTCATTTCCAAGACAGATTATTGTAACAATCAAATAATGGATTATCCCTGGTGATTGTTTAACAGCTTCCACGGTGCCCCATGCAGACACTCAAACAGAAAGAATAGAATAGAATAGAATAGAATAGAATAGAATAGAATAGAATAGAATAGAATAGAATAGAATAGAATAGAATAGAATAGAATAGAATAGAATTCTTTATTGGCTAAGTGTGATTGGACACACAAGGAATTTGTCTTTGGTGCATATGCTCTCAGCATGGTGCATATGCTCTCATATTTTATTGTACATAAAATAAAAGATACATTTGTCAAGAATCATGAGGTACAACACTTAACGATTTTCATAGGGTATAAATAAGCAATCAGCAATCAATTTAAAAGGAAATAGTTTTGTACTAAGGCCACAATGCGTACATTTTCAGTGCAATTCATTCATTTGTGCATGCCCCTGCTGGCATCTGAGAAAACAATTTTTCCTAAAAGTTTTGCTTTGATCTTTCTCTCTCTCTCTCTCACTCTCCAGGTGGTCTTCAGATCACAGACACGAAGATGAACATATACAGATAAATTAATATCTTGCAACCAAGGAACTGGCAGCATCCATTTCTGCTTTTACTAAAAAGAGAAGCTGTGACAAGCAAGTTTAGAAGATTGGAAGGAAGAACAGGCTCTCTGGACCAGAAGAAGAAAAAAAATTAGCCCAAGGATGTGAAGAAATGACAGAAACTTCTCCTATGGAATGAATGAGCTGGAAGGGACCTTGGAGGTCTTCTAGTCCAGCCCCCATATATAATCATATATTGTTTTGGAAGGAGTAGAATAGAGCTATGTTTTGTTCAGTTTGGCGACAGATTAAAAAAAAAAGATGGAAATAGTCACATATGCTACCCCAACTTCTGAGTCCTCTCCTTTTGTGGTATCCATAAAAAGGCTAGCACTGATGATATTACCTATTTGGGTAATGAAACATCTGCAAGAAAACAGCCAAGCTCAGAGAACACCAAGGACTCCTCCTCTCAGAGTCTGTCTCCTAGATCTGATTCAGCAGGCTTGGGGGCATTTGTCTGTTCAGAGAAGGTCAAGGACAATACTCATGCTTGGTTCTCTCGGCCTCTGCTGCTACTTCTCTCCTGACTTGTGTAACTTTGTGTGGTGGTTATTTTTGAGATCCAGGAAACTAACATTGATTTGCTGGGAGTCCGAGGAACAAACGGCACTCGTAATCCATTGCCGGTGCCCATGCTGACAGTAATCCCAAGCATCGCACCCAAGAGCCGAGGTGGCGCAGCGGTTAGAGGCAGGTACTGCAGGCCACTTTAGCTGACACTGATCCGCAGGTCAGCGGTTCAAATCTCACCGGCTCAAGGTTGACTCAGCCTTCCATCCTTCCGAGGTAGGTAAAATGAGGACCCAGATTGTTGGGGGCAATATAAATATATACATTGCTTACTGGTGTAAACCGCTTAGAGAGTGCTTGCACTGTGAGGCGGTATATAAATCTCACAAAATAAAATAAATAAAAATAAATCAATCTGGAGAGCTATATTCTCCATCCCCTTGTAGGATATTCACACCCTGTATTTCTGTCCTTTCTTTGTGTATGCCTTCTGTCGTCTTTTGATAATCCAGAATGCTTCTGCAGGAATCATTCAGGTACATTGAAGTTCAGCTGGGAAAGTTTAAGATTGTCCACAAGGGGTTTGCGGCAGGGGTGAAATGCAGCTGGCTCTATCCGGCTCGCGAGAGCTGGTAGTGCCGGCGGCGGGTAGTTCGGAGAGCCGGTAGTGCCGGCGGCAGGAGCTGTGCCCCCCCAAACTGGGACGTTGTCACGTCCCAGTTTGGATCCTCTGCGCATGCGCAGATGACGGCGTGTGTGTGGTTGAAGCATGCGCATGCGCAGACGACGGCATGCGCGCATTAGTGAGCCAGTAGGAAAGGTAAGTCTATTTTACCCCTGGTTTGCAGATGTCGTTTTGTTGCCTGTGGTCTTCCAGGCATATATTTTTGTCTGAGCACCTGTTGGAAAGTTTTAATGCCTTACGAGTTGCGTCAAAATCCCCATAAAAAGGAAATTAGCTTCATGCTGTCAAATGGGAATAGAGGTAGCCCTCGACTTACGACCACAATTGAGCCCAAAATTTATGTTGCTAAGTGAAAAATTGGTTAAGTGAGATTCGCCACATTTTACGACTTTCCTTACCACACTTGTTAAGTGAATCCCTGCGGTTGTTAAATGAGTAACATGGTTGTTGAGTGCATCGGGCTTCCCCAAGGACTTTGCTTGTCAGACGGTCACAAGAGGGGGTTGCCTGACCCTGGTCATAAATGTGAGTCAGTTGTCAAGCATCTGAATGTAAATCTTGTGACCATGGGGATGTGGCAACGGTCATAAGTGTGAAAAACTCTCATAAGTCACTTTTTTCAGCGCCCCTGTAACTTTGAACGGTCACTAAACAAACGGTTGTAAGTCGAGGACTACCTGTATATTTCTCCTTGTACGAATAAAAGCAAGCCATCGACTTACAGACATTCATTGAGTGACCGTTCAAAGTTACAACACTACTAAAGAAAGTCACTTACGACCACTTTTCACACTTGCGACCACTACAGCATCCCCAACGGTCACGTGATCAAAATTCACACGCTTGGTAACTGGCATGTACTTATATGCCGGTTGCACCGACACGTGATCCCCTTTTGTGACCTTCCCACAAGCAAAGCCCATGGGGGAAGCCAGATTCTCTCCACAACCGTATGATTCGCTTAACGACTGCAGCGATCTGCTTAACAACTGCGGCAAAAAAAAAGTTACAAAATGGGACGCAACTCACTTATCCGTTTTTGCTTAGCAATGGAAATATTAGACTCCATTGCGGTTGAGGACTTCCTGCATGTCTTTTCTGTACATATAATTTATGACAGTGGCCAATATAGGGGTGACACACCCACCTTTTGCAACCCCTCCCCTGTTCTAAGCGCTAGCTGTTCTTGTTGGTACCAATTTGCCTCCAGTAATTTGTTGTTCTGCTAAAATTAATACGGGTGGGGGGGAATCCCACCAAATACAGCCAGAAGAAATATTAGCAACAGATGTTTTTTTATTATAATACGAAAGCTTTCGTTTAGGAGCAAATTAAGTGGCAGAGCGCTGCAGGAAAGCTGTGTTGAGACCCCAAATTGCATCCAGTGAAAAATTCCATTTCAACTCCCAATCGCTTAATGGCTTTCAATCCGTAAACTGACATTCGCTCCCAAATTAGCTCGATCTTGGCAATTATGTGTTTTGCGCGCTTGTCGTATTTTTAAATGGTTTAATTTAGCTGTTTTCAGAAACAGAGCAACGGGGACTCGGTGCAGAAATATGGAAATGTGCATGCTGTTTGGAGCGTGTTTCTAAATTCTAGGGTTTTTTTTCTTTTTTTGTTGCCATTCCAGTTAAAATGTCTGCATTTTACACACACAAAAAATGGGAGTGTTCTTGCCAGCATTAAATCTAAACAAATCTAAACAAATCTTTGGTTGAGTTCACCGATAGCATTCGATCTGCATTTCTCTGTTTTTGGATCGGTGTAAAATAGGGATAAATGATACTGAGGGATCCATTGGGAGATTTGATCAATTGCTGTGGAGAAAATCTGGTGGCCTATAGGTGTTGAAAAATGCCTGGACGGCAGATAATTAGTATATGGATAAACCATGGTTAAGCAATGTCGGAGTTGGAAAACATGATTTATTGCTGGTTATACTAGGTATGTCTTGTAACTGATTAGGCTTAAATATTGAATTCATAGTGGTATCAGTTGGAGCTCCTGCCGGATCTTATCTTATAGCTAAGCACTTTAGCTTGTTGGGTGAAAGTAGTCCTCGTTTAGCGATGACAATCGGGCCAGCAACTCCGTCATTAAGCAAAGTGGACACTTAAGTGAAACTGCCGCTATCCTTATGATCTCATTTCAGCTTTGCTTTATAGACCTGCAATGGTCATAAAGGTGAGGACTGGCTACAAAGTGAATATTTTTCATCCCCATTGTAACTGCAAACTGTCGCTACACGAGACAGTCGCTACTTGAGGACTAGCTGCTTCTTTGGAATGGTGGCTCTGTGACTCAGACTGCCTTATAAGAGGGGCCTTACTCCTACAATAACTACAGCTAGTTCTCGACTTAAACTGCGACTGAGTCCATCATTTCGGTCGTAAGTAATTATGGTCATAAAGCGTGTCAGGTGACCCAGTTTTACAGCCTTTTTTTTTTTTTTTGCAACAGTTGTTATGTGTTTGCAGCAGTTGTTAAATGAATCTATTGTTCCCTATGGGGCATTTTCGGGTAGGGGAACCGGAAGTAAACTCCATTTTCCAAGAAAAAATAATAATAAATTGCGGTTATTTGACTGTGGGATGCTGCAAACAGCCAAAAATGTGAGCCAGTTGCCCAAAACAAAGTCATGTGCCTACAGAATAGGCAGACATTCAGAGCTTCAGGTCTAGGCCATAACAGCAATGTTCCCTGTAATAGCAGAAAGCGGCGCGCGGCGTTCTCTTTTCATCTGCGCGGCCGCGCAGGCAGCCAGCCTCTCCCATTAGAAAATGCCGGGCGGAAGTTAGAAACTTCCGTGCGGCATTCTCTCATCACGTGCGCAACCGCGCGGCCGCGCACCTTAGAGGGAACAGTGCATAATGGGTGGGTTCAGACCGGTTCAGACCGGTTCGCCCGACCGGTAGCGACCCGCTGGTGATGTCACGATGACGTCACCGAACCGGATCAGTCGGTGCCGGTCCGTGGGCGCCACCATCTTTTTTTAAAAAAAATATTTTTTAATTTTTTTTCCTTCTGAGCATGCGCAGAAGTCAAGTTCTGGCACTGTGCATGCGGTTGCCATCTTTTTTTTGGCTTTGAGTTTGTTTTTTTCCGGATTTTTTGTTATTGTGCATACGTGCCCACGCGGCGCGGGAGGGAGTGAACCGGCAGTGAGGTAAGTTGGAACCCTGGGAGTAGGGCGGCATATAAGAACAGCAAAATAAATAAAATAAATAAAACCCACCCCTGGGCCATAAGTCCCTTTTTGGTGTCCGTCGTAATTTTGAGGAGTCCTACCTTTCATGTACAGGTAATCCTCGACTTACGACCACAGTTGACCCAAAATCCCTGCTGCTAAGTGAGACAGTTGTTTTGCCCCATTTTACGACGTTTCTTGCCTCATTTGTTATGCGAATCACTGCGGTTGTTAAATTAGTAACACGTTCATTAAGTGAATCCGGCTTCCCCATTGACTTTGCTTGTCAGAAGGTCGCAAAAGGGGATCACGTGACGCCCCCGGGACACGGCAACTGTCATAAGTGTGAATCAGTTGTCAAGCATTTGAACGTAAATCGCCTGGCCACGGGGGATGCCGCAACGGTCATCAGCCTGATAAAGTGGCCCTGAGTCACTTTTTTCAGTGCCGTTGTAACTTCAAACGGTCACTAAGCGAACTGTTGTAAGTTGAGGACTATCTGTCTGTGTTCTCCTTGTACGCTCAATAATAAGTCTTCATTTACCTCTCGAAACCCGGCTACATTAAAACCTGGCTAGCTTTTCTCTTTGCAAATGAGCCGTCTGGGAATGCATACCTGGAAGGTTCTGTCAAGATTTATTCCTGATCCGACTGCTGCTTTACACAAAACACACACAGACACACCCTTGCTGATGATAACAGAGATTAAAAACTCCCTCTTCTTTCGGGATAGGTCTTTAGAGCGATGCTGTAATTTTCAGAGCACGACAAGCCGCCTTGTTTTTCATACCAAGCTTTGATGTTTCGCCCCCCCCTCCCCGACTCCGACGGGCCCCGTATGCGCGAGAATGAGCGAGCCGCTATTTATACGCAGACAACACCTGCTCTCGCCCAAGCCGGCTGATGGAAGTTACTGAGAACTTTGGTGTCTCTCTTGCAGGAAAGGAAGGAAGGAGGGAGGGAGGAAGAAGGAAGGAAGGAAGGAAGGAAGAAAAAAGAAAAGAAGGAAGAAGGAAGGAAGAGAGGAAGGAAGGAAGGAAGAAAAAGAAAGAAAAGAGAAAAAGAAAGGAGAAAGGAAGGAAAAGAAAAAAAGGAAGGAAGGAAAGAGAAAAGGAAGGAAAGAAAGAAAAAGGAAGGAAAGAAGAAGGAAGGAAAGGAAAGGAAGGAAGGAAGGAATTGCAGGACATCCCATTGACCTCTCCCCCCCTCCCCTTTCGCTTTTAATATTTGCTGGGTTGCCCAAAGGGTTGAACCCTGATCACTGTTCCTATAAAAGTAACTAACTGTTTAAAATGCCCTGGGGACTCCAGAGACAGAAAACATATTTTATCTTCCTTCCACTGTTCAGCTGATTAAGCTGTGCTAAATGCAATTTAGTATCAGGAGGCTAAGAGAAATAGATATCTACAGAAAAGGAACAGTGTGGTTTTTTTCCTTCCTTCCTTCCTTCCTTCCTTCCTTCCTTCCTTCCTTCCTTCCTTCCTTCCTTCCTTCCTTTTAAAAAAAAAATTAGAATCTAGAGATAGTCCTTGACTTATAACCAGTCGTTTAGTGACCGTTCAAAGTTATAAGGGGATTTATGAATGGATTTCAAGTGCCGACAAGCATCCAACGTTATCAATCAGGTGTCTTTATGAGAAAAGCAGAAAAATGTTTGCGGCGTTACACTAACTCGAGGATACTGACTAGGTGACTCAGTGGCTAAGACACTGAGCTTGTCGATCAGAAAGGTTGGCAGTTCGGCGGTTCGAATCCCTACTACAGGTCTCCTGCGTGAGCAGGGGGTTGGACTAGATGACCTCCAAGGTCCCTTCCAACTCTGTTACTGTTACTGAGGATAAAAACACTGAACCTGGTGGCTCCTAAAATCATGTGAAGACCCTCTTTATGACTGCCAAGAGTTAACGACCATAATGGGAAGGCTCAATTATGGTCATAAGTCGAAGGCTGCCTATTTATCTGGCTGTGGTGGCGCAGTGGTTAGAATGCAGTATTGCAGACGAACTCTGCCAACTGCCAGCAGTTCGATCCTGACCGGCTCCAGGTTGACTCAGCCTTCCATCCTTCCTGGGTCGGTAAAATGAGGACTCAGATTGTTGGGGGCAAGAGGCTGACTCTGTAAACCGCTTAAAGAGGGCTGTGAAGCGGTATATAAGTCTAAGTGGCCATTGCCATTGCTATCCGAAACTCCACTGGAATATCTCTGCCGTTTTGAGAACTATGGGTCTCTCTTGTTTTTGAAGTTTTCTCATAGCATAGAAACGCTTTCCATCTCGGTGGGGATACTAAATATAACTCCCTGCACAGGATCCGAACGGCGTTGCGGTCATTCCAGTTCCTGGCTCTGCTGCTTTCTGATAAAGACCAGAAGCATCAGAAATGCTTGCCAAACGGAACAGCAAGACAGGAGGATAATTCTAATGCAAGGGTCTCCAAACTTGGCAACTTTTAAGACTGGTGGACTTCAACTCCCAGAATTCCCCAGCCAGCCATGCCATGGCTGGCTAGGGAATTCTGGGAGTTGAAGTCCACCAGTCTTAAAAGTTGCCAAGTTTGGAGACTCCTGCTCTATAGTCAAAGCTCTCTGGATGTGGCAGCACCGGCTCTCTGGAATACACTCCCCCCCCCCCCCGAGATCCACATTATTCCCACCCTGCCAGCCTTCAGAAAAGCAGTTAAAACATGGCTTTGTCGACAGGCCTGGGGCCAATGATTTTAATACAACACCGATCATTCTTGGCCCCATGAATGATTTATTGTATGGGTTTTTAAATTGTGGTTTTTAATGTTTTTTTTAATGTTTTAATATCTATTGTTTTTAATGCTTTTTATATTTGTTGTTGCATGTGAATTTTTACTGTTGTGAGCCGCCCAGAGTCTCTGTGGAGTGGGCGGCATACAAATGCAACTAATAAATAAATAAATAAGTTTCCTCGACACATCTGTGTGTGTGTGTGCACACGCATGTGCCCCACTTACAGGCTTTTGCGGTTCCAAGGCAACGTTCTAGATGTCTGCGGGCCCACTGTGACTCGCTACTCCCTCTTCGGTGCTGTACAACACATGTCCAAAATGATTTGGCCATGCGGGCAACGGAGCTGGCATTTAATTAAACTTTCTGTGCTGGGTGAAATCACCCTCCAGCTTCAACCAAGTCCTCTGTTGTGGTATGCCAGGGTTGGACAAAGTCTCCGTTGTGTTTTCCCAGGGAGCTTGCACAAGGGTTCCTTTCAGCGGCTGCCAGTCTTGTTTGCTCTGAAGATGCACCCTTGGTGTAAATAAAACCCAAAAAACCAAAGCCATGTAAGTCGTCATAGCATCCGGACAGCTTGGGATTGCCTTGTATTAAAAGCAGCGCGGAGAGAAATCTTATTTGAAAACCTCGCTTTTAAAAAAATCCGAATCGGGCTTTTAAAATGTTAATGGGTATGTGTTTTTTGTCTCTGTGTGTGTGTTCAGTTCCATTGAATTTAACTTTTAATGTGCTTCCTTAAACGTGTATATTAACTTGGAACATAACTGCTAATTGTATTCTGTTCAGTAGGTTAATTTGAGGCAAGAGGGAAGTGAATTCCCTCTGAAGATGCATAGTTGTCTTCGCTTTTGATCAACAGTAGGGTTCTTTTTAAAAAAAGATATATTTGTTACTGTGCATCTCTATTACTGTGTTTCCCTGAAAATAAAGACCCTGTCTTATATTTTTTGAACCCCGAAATAAGTGTTTGGCCTTATTTTCAGGGAGGTCTTATTATTTTGGGGCGTGTGGAGCAAGATGGGGCTCCTCTTGCCGTCTTACCTGATTTCCAGCTCTGTCTCCCTAACCAGAGGAAATGGGGACCAGCTGCGCATGCATTTAAATATTTTTGGGGAGGGCTTATTTTTGGGGAAGGGTTTATTTTTGGGGGATGTCTTATTTTCGGGGAAACACGGTAATACGGGTGTGTTTGTGTATGTGTGGAGAGAGAGAGAGAGAGAGAGAGAGACGGAAAGAGAAAATTTACCTCTTTTTAATCTAGTCTTTGCTTTAATATTTCATAATACTAGCTGTTTGTATTTGTTTGTGCTGTGTTGTTTAGATTGTTATGGCTACTTTGTTTTACAGTGTTGTGTTGTCTGATGCTGTCTAGGAACAAAATAAATATTTATTGTCACTGGCAAGTGAGGAAGACATGTGTTCTTCTTCCTTGTTCACTTCTTCTGTTTCAAATTTCAAGAAAAGCGTGTACTTTTTAGCAATGAGACATTCGTCATTTGTACATAATTCAACTTCAGTTTCCGCCTTATGCTGTTCTCTTAACTATGCATGGCTAGCCGGGGAATTCTGGGAGTTGAAGTCCACAGGTCCTAAAGCGGCCGAGGTTGGCATCCCTGGGATGAAAGTTGTTGTTTGTTAGAACCTGGATAAGAGGCCAGTAGTTGCAAACTAGACTGGGATGTAGGAGGGGAAAGTTCAGAAAACTATTGATAATCTCCTTTGGTATTAGTGCCAGAGGAGCAATATGAGCCATCCAAAAATGAGCTCAGTTGGTAGGTCTCCAAGCTGAAGTAGGTGGGTCCTTCATCGGCTTTCTCAGGACTGTTCTTCCTTCCTGTTTATTCGGTCTTTCTTCTTCTTCTTCTTCTTCTTCTTCTTCTTCTTCTTCTTCTTCTTCTTCTTCTTCTTCTTCTTCTTCTTCTTCTTCTTCTTCTTCTTCTTCTTCTTCTCCTTCTTCTCCTTCTCCTTCTCCTTCTCCTTTGTCTTCTTTTTCCTCCTTCTCCTTCGTCTTCATCGTCTTCTTCTTCCTTCTTCTTCTTCTTCCTTCTCCTTCTCCTTCTCCTTCGTCTTCTTCTTCTTCTCCTTCTTCCTTCTTCTCCTCTTCCTTCTCCTTCGTCTTCGTCTTCCTTCTTCTCCTCCTCCTTCTCCTTCGTCGTCTTCTTCCTCCTTCTCCTCCTCCTCCTCCTCCTCCTCCTTCTTCTTCTTCTTCTTCTTCTTCCTTCTTCTTCTTCTCCTTCATCTTCTTCTCCTTCGTCTTCCTTTTCCTCCTTCTCCTTCGTCTTCGTCGTCTTCTTCTTCCTTCTTCTTCTTCATTCTTCTTCTTCTTCTTCTTCCTTCTTCTCCTCCTCCTTCTCCTTCGTCTTCTTCTTCTTCCTTCTCCTTCTCCTTTGTCTTCTTCTTCTCCTTCTTCTCCTTTGTCTTCGTCTTCCTTCTCGTTCTTCTTCTTCCTTCTTCTCCTCCTTCTCCTTCGTCTTCTTCTTCTTCCTCCTCCTTCTCCTCCTCCTCCTCCTCCTCCTCCTCCTTCTTCTTCTTCTTCTTCTTCTTCTTCTTCCTTCTTCTCCTCCTCCTTCTCCTTCGTCTTCCTTCTCCTTCTTCTTCTTCCTTGTTCTTCTTCTTTCTTCTTCTTCCTTCTTCTTCTCCTTCTCCTTCGTCTTCTTCTTTGTCTTCTTCCTCCTCCTCCTTCTTCTTCTTCTTCCTTCTTCTTCTTCTTTCTTCTTCTTTTCTTCTCCTTCGTCTTTGTCTTCTTCGTCGTCTTCTTCTTCGTCTCCTCCTCCTCCTCATTTGGGTTCTGATGCTTAGCAGATATTCCTAGCACCAACTCAGTAGAAGGAGACAATTTCAGCCAGCTGGCCATGGCGGTGAGTCAGAACGTTCTCCTTTCCTCCGACATGGGAGACAAAGCCTCAAGGAGTTGTTGGCCTTCACCCCAACTTGGTCCTTGCCAAACAAACCCCAGCCAGTGGTTGTGTCAGTATCTTCGCTTTGGGGGAGTTGAAATAGTTTCCTTTCTGGAAAACCTCAGAGCAGAAAGCTCAGCTCTCTTTCCACTCCAAAGTAATTCCAGGAAGCCTCTCTCTTTCTTTCCAAGTTATTTAAATATTTACGCGCGCCACAAATACCATGGCTACACCTTACTACTGCTTAAGATGAGACCAGTTCAGCTTCAGTGGCTTAAGCTAAGAAGCCCTTTGTCCTTAAACTGACCCGACCAGCCATCTGGCTCAATGTTTGGGTGTTTGAGTGTTTAAGCCAATTACATAATTTTTCCCCCCAGGTGTAAAATGAAATACACATACAGGTAGTCCTCGACTTACAACCGTTCATTTAGTGACCGTTCAAAGTTGCAACGGCATTGAGAAAAGTGACTTACGACCGTTTTTCACACTTACGACAGTTGCAGCATCCGGTGGTCACATAATCAAAATTGGGATGCTTGGCAGCTGGCTCATATTTACGACGGTTGCAATGCCCCCCCCGCCAGGGTCAGGCGATCCCCCTTTTGCGACCACCTGACAAGCGAAGTCAATGGGGAAGCCAGATTCACTTAACAACCCTAATTGCTAATTTTAGCAACCGCAGCGATTCACTTAACAAATGTGGCAAGAAAAGTCGTAAAATGGGGCACTTAACTGTCTCACTTAGCAACGGAAATTTTGGGTTGTAAGTCGAGGATTACCTGTACATGACGGTAGGACTAGTTAGGTTCACACCTGCCTGAATTGTTTCCCTCCGTGTTCTGAGAATGTAATGGAATGTGTGAATGACCTTGGGAGAGGAGGGAAAGCAATGCTTGCTAGGAAACCAGAGAAGAGAAGCAGGAGCCCACAGTGGCTTAACGGTCGGAGGAAGAAACTTAGCAAGGACCCATCTTACTTGATCAGATGGTTAAAAGCAGCGGTGGATGTATACTTAATACGACATATTTTGACAGCAGCGAGAATTGTATTTGCACAATATTGGGAAAATGAGGAAACTCCTACAGATAAAAATATACGTAATTTAAAATATACTACCCCGTGTTTTCCCAAAAATAAGCCATCCCCTGATAATAAGCCCAATCAGGCTTTTGAGCGAATCCCCCGAAAATAAGCCCCCCCAAAAATATTTAAATGCACCCGCAGCCAGTCCCCGCCATTTCCTCTGGTTAGGGTTAGGGAGAGAGACAGCTGGAAATCAGGTAAGATGGCAAGAGGAGCCCCGTCTTGCTCCATGCGCCCCAAAATAATAAGACCTCCCTGAAAATAAGGCCAAGCGCTTATTTTGGGGCTCGAAAAAATATAAGACAGGGCCTTATTTTCGGGGAAACACGGTAGACTGTGCGGAAATTGATAGATTGACATTAAAGATAAAGGACATGGAAGATACAGAATATTTCTTAACATGGGGATTCGTTCTATCAATGGTTAGATTATAAAGGTAGAAATTAGAAGATGTAAGATTATTGCCATGTATAAGGAAATGATGAAAGATTATTACATATAAGTTAACAAAATTACTATTATTATGTACAAGTAAATTGACTCAGGCAATACACTGTTCATTAAGCATTTATGGATATTAAAGAAAAACCTATAAATAAATATTTTTTTAAAAAAGCAGCGGTGGGAAGTTTGTACCTTCAGACTTGCACGATTCTGTTAGGGTAGCCTTGTAGTAAAGTAGAATTAGCTCATCTGATCGTGTTACCTGAGAGGGCAGACACTGAAGAACTGGTTGCAAGAGGGGAGTAGGGTGAGGTAGAATTCAGCCATCTTCACCAAGACCTCTGAGTTCACCCAAAGAAGTCGTGGTGAAAAACAAGTCCGTTCTTGTCTTCCAGTTCCAGAAGCAAGGTGGATAAAAATCAATTATTTTTTAAAATTTAAATCCGATTTTTTTTATTTTTATCAAATTTATTTTAATAAAATGCTTTCGGAGTAAAGATGGTTTTCTATTTAAGATACATTAATGATTTAGTTTATTCAGCATCAGAGGTGGGTTCCTCCCGGTTTGCACTGGTTCGCTTGAACCGGTAGCAAACCGCTGGTGATGTCACAGAATTCTGTTGGTGCCGGTCCGTGGACGCCACCATCTTTTGGGAGGATTTTTTCTTTTTTGGAATTTTTTGCTGGGTTTTTTTCTTCTGCACATGTGCAGAAGCAGAGTCCCGGCACTGCGCTTGCGCTGCCATCTTGTTTTCATCTTTTTATTTTTTTGTGAATTTTCGGCAACGCGCGTGCACGCGTGCTTTGCGTGCACACGGCCATGCGGCACGCAATGTGCACGCAGCCACGCGACGCGGGAGGAAGCGAACTGGCGGCGAGGTAAGTTAGAACCCACCCCTGTTCAGCGTGAAATAGAGCTTAGTTATGTAGCATGCCGCTGTATATTCCGCAATATTTACATTTTTGGTAAACTTATTCAATGAATCCAAGCTCTGTAACCTAACATGCACTGCATTGATGCATTCACACAACTTCACAGTAACCATGAGATAAATCATAAAACAAAGTTCAGGAATACTCTTTTATATCCCATTGTTTTGCAAAACCATGTATAATACAAACTATGATTGTTTGAAGAGAAATGCATCTGTACCACCAGGCTCTTAAGTGTGAGGAGGAAGGGCAAGCAGTAAAAATGAAAGTGAAACCTTTTAAGCAGCTTATAAATATAATATTCAAGAGCACCTGTCATTTCAGATCCATCATGGCAGCACCTGTTAGCGGCATCCACTCACCTGCTGCCTGCCATGACCCTCACCACCTTGTGTCAATGCCGCATCACCAGCCGTCCCATTAAAGTGAATGGGACTGTCGGTGAGTGTACGGCGGGTCAGAGGAGGAGCCGCTGCGGGACAGAGATGACAGTTGCTCTTGAAAAATTACGATTTAAATCGAGTTGATTTAAATCAAGCCCTTTTACTAGTGATTTGAATCGTGATTTAAATCGACTCGATTTAAATTGACTTGATTTAAATCAAATCCACCCTATCCAGAAGATGGAGGAAGCCAAACCGAGACAGGCAGGTGTTTAAGAAGTCCCCTGCTTCCAGAACGTATGTTAATTAACGCCCACGTCGTCTACCTCTGTGTGTGTGTGTGTGTGTGTGTCATTTCAGGTGCCCTCACCGTTGGCCTTGTGCGACAGTGTCAAACCATCCATGGACGTGACAGGACCTGCATTCCTCCACGGCTGCCTCCGGAGTGGATCACGACGTTATTTTTTATCATCATGGGAATCATTTCACTGACTGTCACCTGTGGTTTGCTGGTGGCTTCTCACTGGCGACGGGAAGCGACGAAATACGCCCGCTGGATAGCCTTCACTGGAAGTAAGTCTCTTCTCCACTCAGCAGACCAAAGAGGGAAGGTTGCGTTTGGGGAAAACCAGCACCTCCAGCCAGTGGTGGGTTTCAAAAAATTTTCGCTGCCGGTTCAGTGGGCGTGGCCAACTTGACTTCACTCACGCCCATGCTCACTCAGTCACATGACCCCCCCACTTAGCCACGCCCACAGGAAACGGTAGGAAATTTTTGGGAATTTCCACATATCTACCCCCACCCTTCCTTCGCCAATCGCCCGTTTCCCCTCCTTTAGCGGCCCCAGCCCCGCTTCCTCCCCCACCACCGCCTCTTTGTTCGGGCTGCTTACCTTCCGCGGCTGCTGGTCCAGAGTCCGGAAGGCAAGCTGACTGGAGTTTTCGGTGGCCCCCATCCAGGTGCTGTTGCTGGAAAGCGGCTGGCAAAGAAACCTCCCCGGCCACCGGCTGCTGAAAAGTACCGGAGGTCGCGGAAAAAGCTGCTGCCGTGCCGTCGCTGCCATGTTCTTCATGCATGCGCATCCCATTGGACTTGCAAGGCAATGGGATGCGCATGCGCGAAGAACATGGTGGCAATGAACATGGCGGCCGGGGCAAGCGAGCGGCGACCGGGGGACCGGTTCGAGGGCATGGCCAGCAGCCATCGCTTCCGGTTCAGCGACCTTGGCCAAATTTCCGCCAACGATTCGCGCGAACCGGTGCGAACCAGCTGAATGCCACCTCTGCCTCCATCCCAAGATCTGCTTGGCTTTCCAAAGGCCCGTTCAGAAACCCGCAGCCCCTTCTCTTTCTCCCAAAAGCCTGCAGAGACACCCAGGCTTCTCCCCAGCGACAGGACCAGGTGACCCCTTCTGCCACCATCATAAATAGGAGCCAGTTGCCAGATTTAGAGCATGTGACCATCGTTTGCTTCAGTGGTCATAAGCGTCAAAAACCGCAACCATCATAAATTCATGCCAGTTGCCAAGCGTCTGAATTTTGATCATGGGGAATGCTGCGTTGGTCACAGGTGTGAAAAAACAGTCACAAGGCACCTTTTTCCCCGTGCCGTCGTCACTAAACGAATAGTTGTCAGTCAAAGATTTCCTGTAATACCGCAGTTCCCTCCCCTTGGAAGTTAAGTCCTCCCTTCCAATTTTTCCTCCTTTAAAGGGCTACCGAACCACAGTTGCTAGAAAGAGGCTAGAAATTGGGAAGGCTTTGCCTCCCAAGTCCCATTGGCTGATTTTCCTGAAACAATCCAGGCGATAGAACGTCCGGATTTTGAATCTAGATAAACTTCCTGGTTTAGTTCGTCTTGCCGAAAATCATGGTCATATGACGGTAGGAACGATGCAAACGGATCGGTTTGTCCGGTTGCTAAGCGGCCAAAATGTGATCATGGGATTGCAGGTGGGGGGGGTCAGAACTTCAAAGCCGGGTCGTAAGTATCTCTGGGGAGGCCCGGCATATCTTCAAACTGTCACTAAGGGGCCGGTCGTATGTTGAGGATTACTTGTAACCTGATAGAACTGCCTGTGATCTGCGATCCGCTTTACAGGTGATCAAGCTCTGGATTTGTCTGTCCATCAAACCTCAGAATAACCTGTGCAGAAGATATAGTGCTTATTGCTTCATTTGCAGTGTTCGACTGCTGCTTTCCCCTGGCCCATGTTCCCCTTCAAATGCTGGACTCCCAACTCCCATAATCCCCAACTGGACATCTCTGGGGTTGGCAGAGTTATGTCCTGAAGGCGAAGAGCAAGCTCTAAGCGCCCTCTAGCGGCTGTTTGACATTCTATTAAACCGAAGTTTGTTCGCTTTTAGAGTCGAATGGGGAGATATAGCAATAGCACTTAGACTTATATACTGCTTTACAGTGCCTTACAGCCCTCTCCAAGTGGTTTACAGAGTCAGCCTATTTCCCCCAACAATCTGGGTCCTCATTTTATCCACCTCGGAAGGATGGAAGGCTGAGTCAACCTTGAGCCACTGAGAATCGAAGTCATGGCAGTGGGCAGAGTTAGCCTGCAATACTGCATTCTAACAGGAAAGGAAGGTAGGAAGGAAGGAAGGAAGGAAGGAAGGAAGGAAGGAAGGAAGACAGAAGGAAGGAAGGAAGAAGGAAGGAAGGAAGGAAGGAAGGAGGGAAGATGAAAGGAAGGAAGGAAGACGGAAGGAAGGAAGGAAAGAAGAAGGAAGGAGGAAAGATGAAAGGAAGGAAGGAAGGAAGGGCACAAGACTTATACCGCTTTGCAGTGCTTTACAGCCCTCTCTAAGCGGTTTACAGAGTTCAGCATATTGCCCCCAACAATCTGGGTCCTCATTTTACCCACCTCGGAAGGATGGAAGGCAGAGTCAACCTGGAGCCTGGTGAGATTCGAACTGCCAAACTGCTGGTAATCGGCAGTCAGCAGAAGATATAGATACTCCTCCACTTATGGCCACAACAGAGACCAGAATTTCTGTTGCTAAACAAGTCAGTTCTGGGAAGTTGAAGTCCTGACATTGTAAGAGTTGCTAATGTTGAAAAATACTGGCCTTTACTGTTTAAGAAAATGTTTAAAAACATGTACAGGTGGTCCTCGACTTACGACCACAATTCACCCCAAAATTTCTGTTGTCGAGCAAGACATTTGTGAAGTGCCCCATTTTATGACCTTTCTTGCCGCATTTATTAAGTGAATCACTGCCGTTTTGTTAAGTCAGTCACACGGTTGTGAAGTGAACCAATGGCTTCCCCATTGACTTTGCCCGTCAGAAGGTCGTAAAAAGGGGATCGCACGACCCCGGGACACTGCTCCCGTCATAAATACGAGTCAGTTGCCAAGCGTCTGAATTTTGATCACATGACCATGGGGATGCTGCAGTGGTCGTAAGTGTGAAAAACTGTTGTAAGTCCACTGCCATTGCAACTTCAAACTGAATGAATGATTGTAAGTCGGGAACTACCTGTACTTTCAGCCATCATGCAATTTTTTCCACTAATCTGATTTTTTTGTCTCTCTCTCTCTCTTTCTCTCTCTCTCTCTCTCTCTCTCTCTCTCTCTCTTTTCTTCCTTCCTTCGTTCCTTCCTTCCTCCAGTGATCCTTTTCTGTATGGCAGCCTTAATATTCCCCATAGGATTTTACATCAACGAAGTAGGAGGCCAACCGTATAAACTGCCGAACAATACCGTGGTGGGCTCGTCTTACGTACTGTTTGTTTTATCTATTTTCTTTACGATAGTGGGACTTCTGTTTGCTGGCAAAGTGTGTTTACCGGGCTGATGACCCGTCTCCGTACCTTTTTGGGGGGGGAGGGGGGTGTACGGTAACGAAGAAGAATAGGACGTCGTCTGGCGCATTCGCGGGAAGATGCAAAGGTCAGGCCGCCCTTGCAGTCTTACCGGAAACTAGGAGGTTTCTTCTGTTCTCACTATGCACTTTGGATTTTTTTTAAAGAAGAAAAACTTTTATTATTATTATTATTATTATTCCTTTTTACGGAGAGTCTTTCCCCCATAAGCAAAACCAAACAACCACGACTCATCTCGTCAGCATCTGGACGTGCTCAGGTGTGCACTGTGATCGGACCTCGTGTGGAAGAAAAGCCTTTTTTTTTCTGCACTCTACAGCATTATTTTCCCCCCTCCTTTTTTTTTCTCCTCCCCCCCCCCACTCCTGTCCCTCCGACTCCTCCTGCATCACCGTACTGTACCCCCTTCGAAATGATCTGACAATATTGAAAGTCTCAAAAAGTATTTATGCACTTTGATTGGACGGGCGTTTGCCAAGGGCGGGGCTGGGCCTCACCCAACCTTTAGCGATTTAGCATCTTCCTTCTATGATAGGCAAGAAGCATTTGCCATCAATCCTTCCCTCTCTTCCCCCCCCCCATGTTAAACACCCTCCCACACACACACACACAAGTAATCAGTCTCACGTTAGCTGCATTCTGAAGCCGGTAGATCAAAAGACATTTTTGGGGAATCTGTTACAAAGATCCGTCTGCTCTCCACCCTCGCTCATGGTTACCACCACCCACGGTGACTCCGGGTGGGGCTGAGAAATTCTTCCATATGTATTTATATGTGTGTGCGTGCGTGTGTATGTGTGCATGCGTGTGTGTGCGTGTGTATGTGTATTTATATGTATGATGCAGTACACCGAATGTCTATGTATGTGTATTCACACACAAGCACGCACATATGCGTACATGCCGACCGACACAAGCAAAATACTGTGGTGTGCAACACTAGGGCTTGCAAAGGAGAAAGAAAAGGAAGGAAAGAAAGAGAAAGAAAGAAAGAAAGAAAGAAAGAAAGAAAGAAAGAAAGAAAGAAAGAAAGAAAGAAAGAAAGAAAGAAAGCCATTTCTTTGAAGGCCGCATTGGTGAGAAAGTCTTCAGTATACCTCATTCGCTATAGCAGCCCTTGCTTTCGATAGGTTTTTATGATACGTACTAACAACTCCATGCTTTCCTAGGTGCAATTTTAAGTTAAGCTAAGAGAGTTCCTCCTCCTCTTCCTTCTCCTTCTGCTTTTCTTCTTCCTCTTCCTCCTCCTCCTCCTCGATTTGAGTCTTCATGGTCAAAGATGAAATCATGTCTTGTCATCTTTTTGAAAGCTCTGACCCCAGCGATGGGAAATTCGACCCAACAATTTAACGCATCATTTAAGCAGTGTAAATTGTGGGAGCCTCTCTCCTTTTAGAGGTCTTGTTCTTTACATCATCGTGGGGTCAACTCTATTGGAGTTGACCCCAAACAGCGCCCAAGCCTTTCCCCCCCCCACTTTGAAAGTATTAACTCTTCTGTTGTTATTCCACAAAAGAACAAGGTGATTATTGGATAATCCAGGTGTTGTTGTTTTTTAATGGCCTGTCTGTTTTCAGGGGTCTTTGCAGGTAATGTCTTTCTCTTTCTTGACAGATTCTCTCGGCAAATAGTATCGCTAACCTTCAGATAAAAGGCCTGCCTCCTCGGTTTATGTCCGATACTCTGCTGTTCGGCCTACGAAAACCAAAACTGGGCGCACAGCAGCATGAGGGAGGCCACAAACATCACCCAAAGCATGCTAAGCAACATTACGAACCTGTCAATGCTGGACGCAACTGTCCTGTCTTCGAAATCCTGCATCTGATCATCTTAGCTCAAAGAGTTGAGGCCCTCTTCCTCATTGCTTGCAGGCAAATGCTCGTGGTTGAAGGAACTGCTGCGGACTTTCCCTACCACATGGTGGGGAAGATTCCCTCTGGCAAACAAGCCAACAAACACCTGCAGACCAAAGGAGTCTCAGTTCAATAATGTAGGTTTTTTTTTTTAGGAAACCTATTGTGGTTGAAGAAAACGGCTATCAAGGTTGGCTTGACCATCGTACTGGATGGCTTCCTACCTTCTTCTCAATTCCCTGCAGTGATCCTCAATAGAGATCAACATTTGTTCAGGGCAGGTGGGCCCTTTTATTCCTTAAGAATGCTGGCCCATCGATTCTTCTCTCAAATGCTCACCGGCCCTGTGTGGAATCCCATTAGTTGTTTGCGTCGGTTGGTTCAGTTCGATGTTGAGAAAGCAGTAAAGGGACGTGGTAGAGCACGTGGCAGCCAAAGGAGGTGTGTGCATCCTGGCTGCTACTGGCACCCTGGCTGCTACACTGAGGATCCTCTCTTGTGGATAGCCACAGGAAGCGCTAAAAGAAATCGCTTCCAAAGCCTGGTTTGCAAGCTCTTTTCGTTAACCGAGTTTGTGGATGACCGCGATTCCATTTCTAAGCCGGAATAGGTGACTTGAGTTTCCTTTTGTTGTCGGAGCGTATTGTCTATCCTTTCAGTTGGCAGAATAATTCCTCCCCTCTCCTCCCAAAACGGGCGAGTTTATATATATATATATTGGTGTTGTGAAATCATGTCCTTATTTGGCTTAAGGTCAAGCATCTTAAGGCAGGGGTTTCCAACCTTGGTGACTAAGCCTGGTGGACTTCAACTCCCAGAATTCCCCAGTCAGCTTTGCTGGCTGAAGAATTCTGGGAGTTGAAGTGTGCCAGGCTTAAAGCCGCGAAGGTTGGAGACTCCTGTCTTAAGGTTTGCCAGGCGTTAGCAACAAGTCCTGAAGACATTTATCTCTGCAGACAGAACAGGTTCTGTAGATGCCGGACCATTTTTTTAACGAAATAAAAAATGAACTCTTAGTTAAACTAATGGCTGCAAACAGGAGCAGGTTACCTTTTGCAGGTCAAGAGCTAGGGCTAATATTTAGGGGAGGATAAGGGCCACGGTGGTCGAGACAGCACAAAAAAAAACAGGTTGCACAGGTAGACAAGGCTGGGATTTTCTCTCTCTTGCCCCCTTTTGTCAGTTTGTGTGTATATGTGAGTCTTTGCTTGGTTCTGTTGGATGGAAATGAGGTCTTCGTGCTGCTTTTAGCGTTTGTGCCGTCGTCTTCATGTGTTTTTCCCGCCCTGGAAGCGCATCGCCCATTGTCGGCAGTTCCACAACTTCACTTTGGAGCAGACTTCAAAGGCTGCTAAAGATGGCTTGTGGGAGAACCGGTTGTAAAGATGTTCTCCACAATGTCCCACACCAGTTGTACGTGGCATGGTTGGGCAGTGGCAACTTTTTCTCTTGAGCTCTTGATATTAAAAACATCTGTCTATCGAGCTGAGTTTTTAAAGGCACAAGCTAGTATGCTTCAGAGCCATGGCATGATGTTACTGAGGTTCATTGAACAGATGTGTGAGCGGGAGAAATAAATCCTCCGGAGGTCGATGGATCTCTGCTTCCCTTTGAAGTCATCTTACTCATTAGAAAATAAAACCGAGATTCAAATCTAATTAACAAAATATTTATTTCAGTAGAAAATAATAAAAAGAATCCTTATTAAGCTACATTTTTATCGGCCAATGAATAAATCACTTCTACCTTCGGCAGAAATGGCGGAGAGAAGGAAGGAGTTGACTTCAGGAATGCAGACATGCGTAATAGAATATATCATACGTCTGCTTGACCATAAATACAAGAAAACAGTAGAAAACATAGAGATGCACAAACTGACAATATTCACATCGTGACAAGATGTTCTACAACAGGGGTCCCCAAACTTGGCAACTTTAAGACTTGTGGACTTCAACTCCCAGAATTCTCCAGTTGCCAAGTTTGAAGACCTCTGTTCTACAGCCTCGATGTTGCACATCATCTATTGCAGGTTGCCCATTCAGAATTTAGGAAGACCTGCAGGCTAGGCCCTCATCCTTTTCCCCTCCCTTCAACGCACAAATTGCTGCTTTTTGCTGCTTTTCGCATCCGGTGCTGAATTCTCTCCTCCACGCACCTCTTAACTGACTCCGGTTCTCTCTTTTTTTTAATTAAGTCTCTTTCCATCTTTCTGGCAGGGCACATGATAGGATTACCTAGGTGAGAGGTCTCCAAAGTTGGCCACTTTTAAGACTTGTGGACTTCAACTCCCAGAATTCCCATGCTGGCTGGGGAATTCTAGGACTTGTTGTTCACAAAGTGGCCCAAGTTAAAGTTGCAAGGATGACTGGCTGGGGAATTCTGGGAGTTGAAGTCCACAAGTCTGAAAGTGGCCAATTTTGGAGACCCCTCACCTAGATAATTTGTGAAGAAGAGAAGGTCTCTCAGTCCATTGCCTTAAGGAGCCGAGATGGCGCAGTGGTTAAATGCAGCTACTGCAGGCTACTCCAGCTGACTACTAGTTCTGCAGTTCAGCTGTTCAAATCTCACCAGGCTCAAGGTTGACTCAGCCTTCCATCCTTCCGAGGTGGGTAAAATGAGGACCCAGATTGTTGGGGGCAATATGCTGAACTCTGTAAACCGCTTAGAGAGGGCTGTAAAGCCCTGTAAAGCGGTATATAAGTCTAAGTGCTATTGCTATTGCTATCATCCAACTCTCTTGCCCTACTTCCATAAGGCAAAAAGCAATGGGGCAAAAACCCAACTCCTCAAACCGTTTTTAATCAGGATGGGCCTCAAGAAAGCAAGCAACTCTTTTTTTTTTCAACCCTGCTTTTAATTTCCTTTCGGAAATGCCTAAGAAAAAGGGAGAACCAACTAACCTACATACTCTACAAGCAGGCCTTGTAGAGAATTTTAGCCAGGGAAGCGTCTTAGCCGTCATTGACAAACAGCTGTTGAGCTAACATTAGCACGCTATCCGCAAAAAAAAAAAAAACCCAGCAAAAATATTTGCGGATTTGTATCCTCTGCTGAGTAGGTGGCCAGAGTGGATGGACACCCCCCCTCCTCTCCAATTCACGTGAAGTTCCTTCTGTGGCCCTAAGAAAGCCCGTCTTGTCGAGTTTGACAAAAAAACACATTACTACAGTAACCGAGATCTCTGAAGTTTTCGCCACAGCAAAATGACTTATTTTACGCCATATATATATATATATATATATATATATATATATATATATATATATATATATATATATATATATATATATATATATATATATATATATATATATATATATATATATTTGGTGACTTTTTTACGTCACTGCCTACAAAACTGGAGAAGCACATTGGCTGGAAATCACGCAGCGATCACTGGGCTCGTATAACCGTAAGGAATCCACGCTGGCTCACTCCGATCCTGGATCGCATCTTGTTAAGTGAATGGACGTCTCACCAGAGCTGCATCAGGCAAAAGGCCTAAACTTCGCTTTAATGTGACACCGAACCATTTCTCAGAAGGGGAGGAAAAAAAATAAATCCCCACGATTATTTTTTCTTTAAAAGGGGGGAACACGGGCAGGGAGTTTAATGGGGGGGGGATCAACTCTTGCTTTAAATAGAATTACAAAAGTGCAGTATTAATTTATAGCAGAAAGGCCATATCTTGTAAACTGTATATAAAGCAGTTTTTTTAAAAAAAAAAATTGGTGCAAATGTCTGTCAGTTTTCTGTCTCTTGCATTGGGGGTTTCAGGGAGGGGTGGGGGGGCACACATCTGATCCCTCGTGTGTGTGTGTGTGTGCGTGTGTATGTATGCGTACATGTGCAGTTCTTTTTCACTGTTCACAGCCTTCCCCAATTCAGCTTGTGCAGAGCACCAGGTTCGAGAAGGCAGCCTGTAAAAGCTTTGGAGTCGAGTGTGCTATGGATTATGCCTCGTTCCTCTTAAACCTTGGGGTATCTCTTTCTTTTTCAACAACAGATCTTTCTTGGATTTTAAATGTCTGCACCCTCCATTTGGCTCTCTTTGCATTAACTATCTTGTCCCAAGCAATTCATATGAACAGAGGTTGGGGAAAAAGTTGGAATACCAAGCCTCTGAAAACTGCCAGATCGATTTGATAAAGGCAGTTTATTAACCTTGGGGAAGAGTTAGCTGCTGTTTCGTGGATGCCTCAACATCTAATGTCTTGGGAGGGGGAAATCAAATGTTTATTTTTTTAAAAAACCCACCCAGCTATGGTGCAGTCAGATGTTCTTTTTGTGTATTCATTTTTGACAAGCTTGTGTGATTCTTATCTATGCAGCCAAGGGTTTTTTAAAGGTTTTTTTTTTTTTGTCTCCCATCTAAGTGTCTCAAGTTGGATTCGTCTGCAAAACAAACCTGAGTTTTTCTTGCAAGCTCTAATCCTAGCGGCATTCAAGACATTTTGGGGTGGGTATGTTTGTGTGTAAGAAGACTGGTATCTATCCAGAAGTTACTGAAGTAACATCTCCCAATTAACTCCCAGTCAGTGAAGGCCGCTGAGAATTGTAGTTCAACCCCCCTGGGGCAGGGGCGGGTTCCTAATTTTTTTACTGCCACTCTCTGGGCGTGGCTTATTTTGTGGGTGTGGCTTGCCAGCCATGTGACCGGGTGGGCATGGCTTCTCGGACTGCTGAAGGGAGGGGAACTGAGATAGGTCCTGCCGCCCATTCCCCCTCCCCTCAGCAGCTCAAGAAGCCTCAAACGTGCGAAAATGCCTAGGATCATCACCGCGCGTTCGTGGCTTCTCGGACTGCTGAAGGGAGGGGAATGGAGATAGCTCCTGCCGCCCGTTCTTTCAGCGTCTCACGCGCTCCCTCAGCCATCCTCCCCTGCTTGGACTCACTGTGGGGTAGGAAGGCAGCACATGCGCAGTGCCGGAAGCTCGACTTCTGGGCATGCGCAGAAGAAAATTTTAAAAAAAAATTTAAAAAGAATTTTTTTTAAAATGGCGGCGCCCAGGCACCGACAACCGACCGCACCAGTACTGTGACGTCACCAGCGGGTCGCTACCGGTGCCATAGAGTGGACCGCACCGGTAGGAACCCACCACTGGCCTGGGGGAAAAAAATCAGAATTTGCTCTCCGTTATTTAATATCCCTTTTGGGGAGCGAGTTCGAGCCAACCTTCTCCCAGGTGGCTTTTTCTCGAGAATTGATAGGAAGCTTCCACCATCCTTAACAAAGTTTGGTGGCTTGGACTGGGTGACGGGAGTTGTAGTTCCAAAATTTAGGAAAGCCAAATAAAGTTTTTGCCTTATTTGACAAGTTTAGCCCCGCTAACGTGCATCCAATATCAATTTACAGCAGTTAAGTCTCCTCTAGGCATTTTCTTGCAAATTTCATCTTTTGGGGGCATTTTGGAGAAAGTCAGCTTTTCCCCACCCATCAGCTGCTATCCGGTGTGCTGTTGTTAGAAGTATGAAAACTTTTGTGAAGGACACAAAACCTGAAGGAAAACGACATTTCATTGAGAGATTTGCTTCCCTGTACAATTTTAAAATACTTGGGCTTTGCAGTGGTCCCTTCCCCTTCCGCCTTCCACTGCTTCCCATCCTGCAACTCCAAAATAATTGTTTTCGAATCGGTTCGGGTGGGGGGTGCATACTTTTATTTGTTTTCTTTTTCTTTTTTGCAGTTAACTTCCCAACAAATTGTTAATACAGACTGTATAAAACGGACATGATTTTCCTCACTTGTATTTTTGTTATTGAGCAAGTTTATCAAAATAAATTCTCTACTGAAAGAAATCCACCTGACTCGATTTGTTTGTTTGTTTTCCCTTTTGTTCTCTCCCCCCCCCCCCTTTTTTTTTTTAACACCGATGGTTGTTTGTGGCAAACCCATCCTCGGGGCTAAAGTACTTTTGGAGAGTGAAAAGCTTTAAAATACAGGAGCTAAGAGCTTTCTGACAAAATTCAGCAGCAGCGCATGAAACTTCCAATTATATAAGGGTCTGGTGGGTTGTTGTTGTTTTTTAAAGTGGATTTCCGGGTTCTAATAAAAACAATGAAAACCTCAAAACAGAGCTCAAAGCTTCCCTTTTCCTTCCCCAAGATAGAATAGAGAGATATAGAGAGATTGGATGGATGGATGGATGGATGGATGGATGGATGGATGGATGGATGGATGGATGGATGGATGGATGGATGGATGGATGGATGGATAGATAGATAGATAGATAGATAGATAGATAGATAGATGATGGATGGATGATAGAGAGATGATAGAGAGATAGATAAAGATAGAAGATGATAGATTAGATATAGATAGATGATAGATAAATTAGATAGAGAGATATATATATAGAGAGAGAGTTGATTGATTGATTGATTGATAGATGATAAAGATAGATACATAGATGATAGATTAGATAGATAGGAGAGATTAGATAGATGAGAGAGAGATAAAGTTAGATGAGAGATTAGATTGATTGATAGATGATAGATAAAGATGAGACATTAGATAAGAGATTAGATGACATGATATAGATAGATGAGAGATTAGATTGATAGATGATAGAGATAGATAGATGATAGATAGATAGAAAGATAGATAGATAGATAGATAGATAGATAGATAGATAGATAGATAGATAGATAGATAGATAGATAGATAGATAGATAGATGATGGATGGATGATGGATGGATGATAGAGAGATGATAGAGAGATAGATAAAGATAGAAGATGATAGATTAGATATAGATAGATGATAGATAAATTAGATAGAGATATATATAGAGAGAGAGAGAGTTGATTGATTGATTGATTGATAGATGATAAAGATAGATACATAGATGATAGATTAGATAGATAGGAGAGATTAGATAGATGAGAGAGAGATAAAGTTAGATGAGAGATTAGATTGATTGATAGATGATAGATAAAGAGATGAGACATTAGATAAGAGATTAGATGACATGATATAGATAGATGAGAGATTAGATTGATAGATGATAGAGATAGATAGATGATAGATAGATAGATAGATAGATAGATAGATAGATAGATAGATAGATAGATAGATAGATAGATATGAGAGAGAGAGAGAGATACATAATGATGAGATAGATAATGATGAGATGGATGGATGGATGATAGATATAGACAGACAGACAGACATAGAGATAGATGATAGATAGATTATTTACTTATTGTCTCTTCCAAAGATTGACGACATCTGTGGTGCCCAGAGTCACATTTGTGAGATGGACGGATATTTAAACCTGATAAATAAATACGGTATAGTACTCTTAGCATTATCTTTGCTTCAGGCAAACATCTACAGCCTTTCATGGCCCTTCAAAATGTCAGTTTCCTGCCTCAAACACCTCCAAAACCCTTAACAGGTAGTCCTTGACTTACAACCATTGGTTTAATGACCGTTCCATTTACAACGGCCCTGAAAAAAGCGACTTGCCACCATTTTTCACAGACCTCTGACCATTTGCAGCACCCCCACGGTCACATCCTCAAAATTCAGACCCTTTAGCAGTCGACTTGTATTTATGGCGGTCACAGTGTCTTGAGGTCACGTGATCCCCTTTTGCGACCGCTTGACAAGCCCAAGTCCATGGGGAAGCCAGGTTCACTTAACAACTCTACTAATTTAACAATTGCAATGATTCATGAAGTCTATGGCAAGAGAGGTCATAAAACAGAGCAAAACTCACTTAACGACCATCTCGCTTAGCAGCAGAAATGCTGGGTTCAATTGCGGTCGTAAGTGAAGGACTTGCCTGTAGAAGTCATCCTTAATGAGGCCACAACAACCTGAAGCAGATACCTGGAAGGTCCTATTCATACTCTTCAATGAACCACACATTTCAAAGCAAACGGACACATATCTGGATTCTTTACCCCAGGTCCTAGGGCTGGACCCTGTGATACAGACCCCTCCCCATTTTGCACAAAAGCTGGCCCTTGCGTCACCTTGGGTCCTGGTTTCAAGTGCTGCCGCCTAAACTCTTGCTTGGAAAGGACGTCCTTTACAAAAAAATCAGTATTAATATTGCACACAAAGGATCACGTGCAGGGAGGACGGAGGGCAGAAAAAATGGATTTCCCACGCTGTATTTACAGTACATGGAAATATTTCCTGGAGCTTTTTTGGTGGCCGCCTGCAGCTCTTGAAGACCTGCCAAACGGCCCTTTGGCTGTTCATCTGCCTTTTCCTTTCCTGCCCTGCCCTTCCCTTTCCCTTTCACTCTTTCTCCTTCCCCTCTTCCACCTCTCTTTCCCTTCCCTCCTTTCCTTTCCTTCTTTCCCTCCTTTCCTTCCCTTCCCTCCTTTCCTTCCCTTTCCTTTCCTTCCCTCCTTTCCTTTCATTTCCTCTCCTCTCTTCCCTTCCCTCCTTTCCTTTCCTTTCCTTTCCTTCCCTCCTTCCCTTCCCTTTCATTTCCTCTCCTCCCTTCCCTCCTTTCCTTTCCTTCCCTCCTTTCCTTCCCTTTCCTTTCCTTCCTTCCCTCATTTCCTTTCCTTCCCTTCCCTTTCCTTCCCTCCTTTCATTTCATTTCCTCTCCTCTCCTCTCTTCCCTTCCCTCCTTTCCTTCCCTTCCCTTCCCTCCTTTCCTTCCCTTTCCTTTCCTTCCTTCCCTCCTTTCCTTCCTTCCCTCCTTCCCTTCCCTCCTTTCCTTCCCTTCCCTTCCCTCCTTTCCTTCCCTTTCCTTTCCTTCCTTCCCTCCTTTCCTTCCTTCCCTCCTTTCCTTTCCTTCCCTTTCCTTTCCTTCCTTCCCTCCTTTCCTTTCCTTCCCTCCTTCCCTTCCCTTCCCTTTCATTTCCTCTCCTCTCTTCCCTTCCCTCCTTTCCTTTCCTTCCCTTCCCTTCCCTTCCCTTTCCTTCCCTCATTTCTTTCCTTCCCTCATTTCCTTTCCTTCCCTTTCCTTTCCTTCCCTTTCCTTCCCTCCTTTCCTTTCCTTTCATTCTTCCCTTCCCCTTTCCTTCCTTTTCCTTTCCTTCTTTCCTTCTTTCCTTTCCCCTCCCCTCCCCTCCCTCCCACACTTTCTCTTTCCCCTCTTCCACCTTTCTCCTTCCCTCCCTCCCTCCCTGATAGGAATGGTTGCTTCCGTTGCTATTGGAGATAGAAAACACAGGGCCAGCCAGAGACTAGACCCAGAGGCCTGAAGAGCATCAACTGCACATGGAAGAGGTGTGTAAGACCATGGCAGACGCCTGGTGAGTCCCACATCTCGGAGAACCTCAGGTTGGGACGATGGGTGGGAAGAAGCCAGCTTGGAGTTGAGAAGGGCTATGAAAAAGGGGGGAGGGAAAGGTGACCTTTATTGACTTTCAACGGTCTTAGAAACTGGAGGAGAATTATATGTGTCTACAAGCATCGATGCAGCCTGGCACTAGAGGTGGTGGCTAGTGCAAAACTGCTTCTGCAGGGTACTAGCAGCTAAAAAAAAACCCATCCCAACTCAGTCAGGGGCATCCTGGGAATGGCAGTCCCTACTTCTTAAAGTTGCCAAGTTTTGGGGAAAGTAGCAACATTTCTTTTATCGAACGTGTTTGCATTGATCAATGACCCCAATCAAATTTCTGTCTTATCTGGTCAATTAGACGAAATAGACCAGTGATGGTGAAACTTTTAGACACCGCAAACCAAAACCCATTTATTTATTGCAAAGTGCCAACACAGAATAATGAGGTTTTACTACCTAAAATAATGATAAACAAGGCAGAGTTCAGCCAATTGTTCTAAGAAAAACGTGATAAATGCACTTTTATCCCCCTTCATTTTTTTCCTGCTTTTGAAATATTACATTTAGCAACAATAGAAAAGAAAAACTTTTGTAATATCATTTCTCTTTCCCTCCCTCTCTGTCTTCCCCCCTCTCTTTCCCTCCCTCTCTGCTTCTTTCTCTTTCCTTCCTTCTCTCTGTTTCTCTTTCCCTCCCTCCCTCCCTCTCTCTTTCACTCTCTCTGTCTCTCTCCCCCCCCTCTTTCTCTCTCTTTCCCTCCCTCCCTCTCTTTCCCTTTCTCTCTCTCTGTCTCTCTCTCTCCCCCTCTCTCCTGTAGCCCTCTGCCAGCGAAGGCTACTGTTCTGTTTCGCTGGCAGAAGGCTAGCAAAACACTAAAAACAAAACAAAAGGAGAAATGTTTCTTCCCCTTTTGCATTTGAGCATACAAGAAGGGACAGGAAAGGAGAAAGGGAAAGAGGAAAGAAAAAGAAGAGAAGATGGGAAGAGAGCAAGGAAAGAAAGAAAAGAGGGCAAGGAAGATGAAAGGAGAAGGAAGAAGGAAGGAAAAAGAAGAAAAGGAAGGAGATTATAATGAGAGGGAGGGAGCGCCTGAGGGAAGTCCTGCTTTAGCACTTGGCTTCCACAGGTGCCCCTCGACATGAGTGACGTTGAGCTGGCCATGCCCCCTGGCTGCCCCCCCCTCCCGAGTTCAAACACAACCCTGATGCGGCCCTCAATGAAATTGAGTTTGACACCCGTGGATTAGACCGACGTGGCAGCCCATCAGAGGGGGGGGGAGTTGTAAAATCAAGCAGTTCTGTGATGATCCACTTAATGTCTATTGGCGACCAAAATCGCAGCCTCCGTTCCAGTATGGTCATAAGCCTCCAGGACGGTCCTAAGTCGAGGACTAACCGTGATGGAAAGTCCGGGTAGCAGCGTAAGCCGAGTGCCGTGCCAACCCGTTGTCTCTCTCCACCATTTTGTAGTGCAAGATGACAAGATGGTTATTATTATTATTATTTTTGCAGCGCAAACTCAGACTCAAAGGCCAGGTCACCCAAAAGGCAGAAATCGTGGCAGGACGTCCTTATCACCGATTCTGTGGATGACCAAGGATTGCTAGTCACCAATGTTAACCAAACTCATGATTTAATGGTAAGTGAATATTCCTGTTCATGATGGAGGCCGTACGCCGATGGATGCCCTAATTAAATCCAGTCATTTATTAGGAGCTCCATGTCAGCACGTACCCAAATGATGCCAACTCTGACCCCACGTAATTTACGGCCCTAATCGTGACCCAGTTTCCTCCCTCCCCCCAGGGTGTGTCATCAATCACATTCGCCAACAGAGCAATTTCGTGGGCTGTAGAGTTCACTCCCCTCCGTCTGCTGTAGGGTAACCCTGGGATACAGCCTTGAGAAAGAGATGTCTGGAATGTGCTCCTGTCTTTGGCTGCCGTGTCGCTTCTTCAGTTTTCCCATCCCCCTGCCTCTGGCAACTCGAGAGCAGGCCAGGGATGCTTGGCGAGTTGACATCGGTGAAACTAGAAACCGGTTAGAAGCAGACCTGCACTATCAAATTCTACAGGTAGCCCTCGACGTACAACCGCAAGGGAGCCCAAACTTTCTGTTGTTAAGCGAGACCATTGTTGAGTGAGTTTTGCCCCATTTTAACGACTGATTTGCCACATTTGAAGAGCCGTGGTTAGAATGCAGTACTGCAGGCTACTTCTGCTGACTGCCGGCTGCCTGCAATTTGGCAGTTTGAATCTCTCCAGGCTCCAGGTTGACTCAGCCTTCCATCCTTCCGAGGTGGGTAAAATAAGGACCCAGATTGCTGGTGGCAAGATGCTGACTCTGTAAACCGCTTAGAGGGGGCTCTAAATCTCTGCAGTTGTTAAGTGAGTCTGCCTTCCCCATTTACTTTGCTTGTCAGGTCGCAAAAGAGGATCCCATGACCCTGGGATACTGCAACCGTCATAAATATGAGTCAGTTGCCAAGCGTCTGAATTTTGATCATGTGATCATGAGGATGCTAAAATGGTCGTGAGAGTGAAAAACAGTCCTAAGTTACTTTTTTCAGTGCCATTGTAACTTTGAACGGTCACTGTTGTAAGATGAAGACTACCTGTGCTGGTAGGTAGACAGGACAAACATTTGTTTAGCTTGAATTGAACCCCTGTGGAGGGACTATAGAAACTACAGCTCGTATCCTGCTATACCGTACCTTCTATAGCTGTGATGGCGAACCTATGGCACGCGTGCCACAGGGGGCACACGGAGCCATAGCAAAGGGCACGCGAGCATTGCCCACCGGCAAACTGGAAGTGCGGAAAAACACACTTCCGGTTTGCCAGTGGGCTGTTTTTTGCACTCCGGAGGGTTCAGGGAAGCTCCCTGAAGCTCCGGAATGCGAAAAACGGCAAAATGGGCAAACCGGAAGTGCGTTTTCTGCACTTCCGGTTTGCCCATTTTGCCGTTTTTCGCATTCCTGGGCTTCAGGAAGCGTCCCTGAACCCTCCAGAGTGCCAAAAACGGCAAAATGGCAAACCGGAAGTGCGGAAAACGCACTTCCGGTTTTGCTGTTTTTTGCATTCCGGGGCTTCAGGAAGCTTCCCTGAACCCTCCGGAGTGCAAAAAACAGCCCAATGGCAAACCGGAAGTGCATTTTTCCGCACTTCCGGTTTGCCCATTGTGCGCATGCGTGGGGGGGGGCAGTGGGCGTGGGCACGCGAACCAGAAAAGGTTCGCCATCACTGTTCTATAGGAACCCACGGACCCAACTCATTACACCTCACCAGATATATAGCAGTTCATTTAGTGATTTAGGACTGCTTTTCACACTTAACAACTGGCATCCCCATGGTCACATGATCCAAATTCAGACACTTGGCAACTGTCACATGATGGTTGCCGCATCCCGGGGTCACGTGATCCCCTTTTGCGACCTTCTGACAAGCCAAGTCAATGGGACAGCCAGATTCACTTAACAACCATGTTGCTAACTTAACAACGGTGGTGATCCACTTAACGACAAGAAAGGTCCTAAAATGGCAGAAAAACTCACCCCGCGTCTCGCTTAGCAACAAAACTTTGGGGCTCAGTTGCGGCCGTAAGTCAAAGACTGCCTGTAATCCCACAATCGAAAGCCCACTCTCTCCTACCCTGCCCCGGGAACCACAAAAAAACAACAACACATGGGCTTAATTTTGCCTTGATGCCTGTTCCTGTTTTGCGCACAGCGGCTGAAGAACACGGAGGTGATGTTTGCTAATTTAAAAGGCACCGACGATTGGATTCAGGTCTACAGCTTGGCAAACTTGCAACTCTCGCTCGAGGATTTGATGAAGAAAGGCAGTGCTACCACGTAAGTGTGAGTCCCATTTGCGTGCGGTTGCTTGCGCCTGTGATGACCCGTGGCAAGGCATGGAGGCAACACTGTCAGCTGATAGTTCAAACTCCCCCTTATTGCTCCAACTGTCCCCCAAACGCTCCCACGTTTATGGCAAGTCCTGGAGCAAAGCAAGCGCGCGCGCGCGAGCGTACACACACACACACACACACACACACCAGCCTCTGGCTGCAAGTAATCCAGCAAAACGCTGTTAGCACAATGGCTTCAAAGCAAGAAGTCCAGCCAGGCAAGGAACAAGGCAATGAATTCACGAAGCAAGGAAGAAGGCAAACAGTCCTGCAAACTCCGGACGTCAGCAACGGCACACAAAACTCCATGAATTCTGTGTTTGTTCCCGACAAACGCCCCTCCCTGCAGCGTCTCCTTAAGTCTCAGTCCCCAGGTGTGCCTTGTGAAGAGGGACAGGGCGCTCTCCTCCCGAGTTGTCGGGTCGGCCTGTGCTGTTCCCCTCTCCTCTCCACTCTCCGTGCTCGGGGATCAGGAGGGGCGGTCCTTGCTCATCGCCTCAGCTCCGTCGCTCCTCATCTCCACTGCCTGCCCTCTGTTGGTCATCCTGGCCCTCTTCCTCCCTGCTGGCTAGCCGTCCCAAGCCCAAGAGGCCCGGGGCTGACTCATCCTGCTCCTCCCCGCATTTCTCCAAAGCCAACGAGGCTGCCCCCTCGACCTCCATCGGCCCCAGCTCTGACTCGTCCTCCTCCGTGGATTCAGGCTCCAATGGGGGCATGACGGCGCCTCCTCTTGGCTCACCGTGGGATGTTTTCCTTTAGGGATGCGAACAATACGGTGGAGTTTACTGAAGAGGAGGTCAACAGTTTCGAATCTCAACTGCAAATGTGAGTACCCAAGTGTCAGACTCCTTAAAAAAACACAAGGAGGATATGTAGAGTCGCCTCTAAGCCGTTCATTTTATTGTTCCTCACCTAAAGAAAAGAATTCTTGCCAAACTGATTCAGGAAAGAGGCCGTATGAAATAAGTAAGCTAGCATTAACATACTTTATTTATTTGTTCAATTTATTCGCCACCCATCTGAATCCCAAAGTGACTATATATATGATGCATTATTTATATTTGCGGGGGGCTTATGTTTTATCCTCAGGGCTATCAGTCTCTATGACAAGAGGATGCGTTGGCTTCTCCGAGGTTCCAAGAAGGTAACATTTTTAAAAAGGGTTAAAAGATAGTTCTAGACTAGTGGTTCTCAACCTTCCTAATGCTGCGACCCTTTAATACAGTTCCTCATGTTGTGGTGGCCCCCAACCATAAAATAATAAAATTATTAGGAAACTCGGGGTGGGTTCTAACTTACCTCGCTGCCAGTTCGCTTCCTCCGCTGCGTGGCCGCGCCTCATGGCCGCACGTGCGCTTTGCGCGCGCACACATGCACAGGGCCAAATTTTTATTTTAAAAATTGCCCAAAAAAAGCCAAAAACAAAATGGCGATGCATACACAGTGCCGGAAATTCGGCTTCTGCGCATGCTCAGAAGTTGCCATGGTGTCTCGGTTCCTAAGACCATCAGAAATAGGTGTTTTCCGATGGTGTTAGGTGACCCCTGTGAAAGGGTCGTTCAACCCCCAAAGGGGTCGCGACCCACAGATTGAGAACCGCTGTTCTAGACAGTAGAGGGTTTTAAAACCCTTTGCTACTGGTTCGCGTTTTTCAGGCTGTTTTCCAGGCTATTTTTAGCCTGAAAAACAGCCGGGAAATGGCCCGAAAATAGGCCAAAATGGCCCAAAAACATTGCGCATGCTGGCCAGCTGGTCTTCGGTTTTCCAGTGCTCCAGCGCGCATGAAGACCAGCTGGCCAGTGCGCATGCGTGTGCCAGAATCCCGAAGACCAGCTGGCTGGCGCGCGCATGTGCACTGGCTAGCTGGTCTTGGGGTTTCCGGCACTCCGGCACACGCACATGCACGCACATTCCAGTTTGGGCACTCGGTGCCGAAAAGGTTTGCCATCACTGTTCTAAGGCAGGGGTCTTCAAATTTGGCAAATTTAAGACTTGTGGACTTCAACTCCCAGAATTCTCCAGCCAGCTGGCTGGAGAATTCTGGGAGTTGAAGTCCACGAGTCTTAAAGTTGCCAAGTTTGAAGACCTCTGTTCTCAGGTCTTTCCATTTCTTTCTATTTTTTTTTCTCCTCCCACTCCAGATATTTGGTGTCATTCAAGGAAACAAACTTGGAGTTCTGATCGAAACATCCAGCGTAGATTATGGATCAGGACTGCAAGGGCTCCAAATGGATCTCTTGGTAAGCATTACAGGCAGTCCCCGACTTACGACGACAGTCGAGCCGTTGCTACGCAGGACAGCTGTCTCTGTGAATTTTGCCCCGCTGTACGACTTGACTTGCCACCTTTGTTACGTGAATCTCTGCAGTTATTGAATTAGTCACACGGTTGTTAAGTGAATCTGGCTTCCCCGTGGACTTGGTCAAAAGGTCACAAAGGGGGGGGGTCACTTGACCCCGGGGATGCTACGACCATCACAAATATGAACCAATTGCCAAGCATCCAAATTCTGATCATGTGATTCTGCAACGGTCGTAAGTGTGAAGACTGGTCAGAAGGTGACTTTTTTCAGTCTCGTCGTAACTTTGAACGGTCACCCAATGAATGGTTGTAAGTCAAGGACTCCCTATATTTAACAAAGCCCAGGTCATGATATCCTGGCTTCATTTGATGACGGAAGCCATTCCCTCGTAGACTGCTGGTCCATTCAATATTGCATGGCTGAGTTATTGGCAACCTTGTGGAGGGAATAATGGGCATGTTATAAGAATTGGCTCTTCTTGCCTTTGGTGGGGTCGACTCAAACCAACCTGAACTCTGATTATTTTCCTCCCAGGCATTAATCAACGAACAGCTGCACTACATGAAAAAACTCTACTTTATTTCGTTTGGAAGCGAGATCTCAGCTCTGTGGGAGGTACCACGCGCAGTCAATGCGGATCGGTAAGGTTTAGAACTTAGAACTGCTTTATGGTCACTTTGAATGTACACTAATCGGCATGCATTATAATGAAATTTCGTTGCGTACAGCTCTCAAAGGGTCACCACCTCCAGTATACGCTACAAAATAAATAAATACACTATAAAATGACAAAATAAATACATACCGTATTTTTCGGAGTATAAGACGCACCTTAGTTTTGGGGGAGGAAAATAGGGGAAAACAATCTGCCTACCAGGTATTCATCTGGCTAGCGTCCTTAGTCTGGTCAGCTTCAGCACATTATTTTATCCCATGGTTAGGACTTAAAAAAACCTTCTTCGGAGAGAATAACAATGAAAGAGCATGCAAGCCAGTAAGAGCTGGGAAGATCGTTAGCACCTGGTTAGGGCTAGAAAAAAACTTATTCAGAGCAAGTAGAGCAATGAAAAAAACCCTGCAAAGACTTAGGGCTGGAAAAACATTCTTCGGAGAGAGTAACAATGAAAGAGCTTGCAAGGTAAGAGCTGGGAAGATCTGTTAGCACCTAGTTAGGGCTGGAAAAAAAAAGCTACATTCGAAGTATAAGACGCACCCAAATTTTCAGCCACTTTTAGGGAGGAAAAAGGTGCGTCTTATACTCCAAAAAATACGGTAAATAGAAAATTATGCACATACCCACATATCTTATATGACCCAGAGAAACAACACAGTCTGCTCCGGATGTATACATGTGCATGGCAAGAGAAACGAATCTTGCAAATTTACCAAACGGATGGCATAGGGAACAAAGCTGTTACGGAATCTGGTATTCCTGCTAGAAATTCTTCGAAACCTCCTCCAGAGGGAGCAACAGAAACAGACCGTGAAGTGGGTGTGTGGGGTCTCTAACGATGCTTTGAGCTCTAAGCACATAGCGCATGTAATATCATGAATAACGGGAAGCGAGTGTCAGAGTTCCAAATAGCATCCAAAATTGAATCAGAGTCCGAGTCAAAGTATTCCTCAAAGTCCCAATTTATTATTAGAGCCATGTTGGTACATCTGGGTGAAACCCGAATCTGAAGTCCCCCGGGTTTCACCACCCAGTTGAAAGTTCAAGTCCTTGTCCCCACACCCACAAATCCATCACGTTGCCCAATCTTCAATTGCCATGCTAGCAGAGTCCACCTATCTCCCTCCGTGCAGGTGCAGAGGCGCAGAGACAAAGGATGACCTTGGCTTTCTAGAAGGAATTTGTTATGGCTACATACTAACAACCTCATACCATCCCCCCTCCCATTTCCCCACAATAGAAAATGCATAATAGAATAGTATAGAGTGTGGCAGGCCAAAGATCTCAAATAAAATGGCTTCGGCCTGACAGGGAGCTTCCTATAATCTTCTCCACTGTCCTCACCATTCTCTGTATGGACTTTCTATCTGAGGCACTGCTGCCACCAAACCAAACATGCGGTTTGTTAAAATGCTCTCAATCATGCCTCTGTAAAAGCTCTCCTCATCCGATGCAGGAAATACAGACACTGGTTTGCACACTTCACTAAGGATGACATGTGGAAAGAGTGCTTATTTGTCTAAAATTTCAGATTTGTGTTCCTCTTGCTGGAATTGTAGGTCCTCTGTTTTCTTTTCTGAAATTCCATGTTGATTGTATTGTTATTGATACTGGTGCATGCTTGCAGGAGTCACTTTTAGTAGTAGAAGTGAACTTCCATTGTTGTCATTATTCTGCTACAATTTTATTGCCTAATTTTATCAGGTCAATGTTGCCATTTTCTGGTTGATCTTTGCATTCGCTAACCACATTACTGGCTGACTTTCGGTGTTTTAATTGTTTGGAATTGGTTGTCTGAGATGTGCTTTGTCGATAGGCACATCACTATTATCATCAAACTCAAAGGGAAAACGCAGTTTTATTGCTCTGTATAACTCCAGGCTTGTGTCTAAATTGGCGTGCAGTAAAATTTACTTTCTTTCCCCCTCCCCCAGATTAAATGAAGCCAGGCAGTGGGTCCAGGAGCTGAAACCCACCAGAGGCTGCAATTTGCTAAAAGCTTTAAAGAAAGTCCTGGAAATCAGAGAATTGGATTCGCTGGCGATCATAGTAGGAACCTGGTAGGTCCCCTGTTGAAAGGCAAATGTTGGCTTTGGTTTAAATGTGCAGGTAGCCCTCGACTCGCAACCAGGATTGAGCCCTAAATTTCTGCTGCCGTGCGAGACAGTTGTTAAATGGATTTTGCCTCCTTTTACGACCTTACTTGCTACAGTTGTTAAATGAATCGCGGCGGTTTTGTTAAGTTAGTAAGTTAGTTTGTTCTTTTCCCCCATTTTTTATTTTTTATTGTATAAAATACAAAACAAGAAAAGAAAATAGGAAATTAAGGGAATGGGAAAAGGGGGTGTGGGATACAAAGGGGAAGAATCCCTATGACTAGTTAGGTCCCACAGAGTCAGTCTCCTCCAGGTCCCTTCAACCAAACAATGTCGGTTGGCGGGTCCTAGGGGGAGAGCCTGCTCTGTGGGAGCTCCGGCTCTCTGGAACCAATTACCCCCGGAGATCCGAACCATTCCCACCTTGCTGGCCTTCCGGAAAGCCATTAAGACATGGCTCTTCCTGCAGGCGGGGTGATTGAGACCGTCGAATATCCTGGTCTCCCTCATGTATGTATTGCTGGTGTTGGTTTTATTCTTTTAATTGCTATTTTATTGTTGTTGGTTTTTTTCTATTGTAGCATAGCTGTTTTTGTACATTTTGTACGCCTCCCTGAGTCCCCAGGGAGTAGGGCGGCATATAAGAATCGCTAAATAAAATAAATAAAGAGAAAAAGAAAGAAAAAGGGAGCTGAGGTGGTGCAGTGGTTAAATGCTGTGACTGCAGGCTGACTGCTAGTTCAACAGTTCAGCTGTTCAAATCTCACTAGGCTCAAGGTTGACTCAGCCTTCCATCCTTCTGAGGTCGGTAAAATGAGGACCCAGATTGTTGGGGGCAATATGCTGAACTCTGTAAACCGCTTAGAGAGGGCTGTAAAGCACTATGAAGTGGTATATAAGTAAAGTGCTATTGCTATTGCTATTTCCAACTCTTCCTAGTGCAGTACATAAACACACTCCAAAAATAAAAAATATTAATTAAAAAAAACCAAGATAAACACACTCCAACATCAACTTTTTGCTTTTACACATTAATATGTAACTAGCCATTTCTATAACACCAGATCTTTCTAATCAACAAAACCAAGATCAAAGTTTCCTCTCTTTTTTTGCTTCACAAGCACAAATTCCAGAAGTGATATCCAAATAAGAACGTAATTTTCCTCTTTCAATGAAGTATTCCATTTAAACCATTCCTACAGGATTGTCGAGTGAACTTGGCTTATCAGAAGGTCGCAAAAGGGGATCACATGATTCCATGGGATGCTGCAGCCGTCATAAATATGAGTCAGTTGCTAAGCGCCTGAATTTTGATCACGTGACCATGGGGATGGTCGTACGTGTGGAAAAACGGTCACAGGCCACATTTTTTAAAACGACTGTTCCAGCATCCTCATGCTCACGTGATCAAAATTCAACCATCTGGCAACTGACTCATGTTTATGACGGTTGCAGTGTCCCCAGATGTCACGTGATCCCCTTTTGCGACCTTCTGACAAGCAAAGTCCACGGGGAAGCCAGGTTCACTTAACGACCGTGTGACTAACTTAACAACGGCAAGGATTCACTGAGCAACCGTGGCGCGAAAGGTCTAAAATGCGGCAAGGTTTATTTCACCAGCCTCTCGCTTAGCGACAGAAAGTTTGGACTCCCTTGTGGTCGTAAACCGAGGACTACCTGTATTCTTTAGTTTTTGATGACCGTTTTCTCTTTCCGGTGCCATAATTATAGCTTGTCCTTCTCTCCCAACCCATCCCTTTCTCCTTTCTTGTTTTCCAAAACAGTCCGGACCAGGCTTCAGAAATTTTGTCGGATTACATCCAACAGTGCTCGGCAGGAAGACGTTTGCTGGTTCACACTGTGGCATACAACTGCAGCAGTGAGGCACCTCCTGTGAGTCTCTGGGTTGTGGGAAGGGAAGCATAGATCAGAAGTCCCAAAGGTGCTGTTTTTCAGGAGGCAACTGGACTTTCTTGTTTTTTTCTTGTTTGAGGACGTTTCGCTTCCCATCCAAGAAGCTTCTTCAGCTCTCGCTGGATGGTGGGGAATGGAAGGATTTATTCCCCTTGCAGTCAGCTGGTCATTTGCATCCTTTTAGAGAGTCGTTGAGGCCACTTGGAGGTTTATCTGTGTCCTCAGGGTCACCAGAGTGGTGCAAATGGTTCCTGTAGTCTGCAATTCTTTTGGAGATCCGTTCGTACTCCCACACCATTCGAAGGGTGTTCATCCCAAAGTGCATGGCTAAAAGTCTAGGGAGATTCTCAGCCATCCGGGTCATGGTTGTCCCAAAGGTGCTTTTTCAGGAGGCAACTGGACTTTCTGGTTTTTCTTTGAAGACGTTTCGCTTCCCATCCAAGAAGCTTCTTCGGCTCTGACCGGATGGTGGGGAATGGAAGGATTTATTCCCCTTGCAGATAGCTGGTCATTTGCATCCTTTTAATTTTTATTTTATAAAAAGTTTTTTTATTTTTATTACCATACAGACATTTTCACATATTCATCATCTTATTTCTCATTTCACTCTTATACAAGATCTTTACAAGTATATTCTATATTTATCTTATTGCTTTATTAGTTCAAGGTTGCTTTTTTACCATCCTCCTTTTCTATCTCTTACAGTCCTTTCTTCTTTCTTCCCTTCCCTTTTCTCTTTCTAAACCTACTTCCCCTCCCTCTCTCCTTCTCCTCTTCCCTACTTCCCCTCCTGCCTTCTCTCCTTACTCTCTTCTCCCCTCTTCCCTTCCCTCCTCTCTCTTTCTTCTTTCTTCTAACTCCTCTCTTCCCTTCCTCTTCCCTTTGCTGTGCTTTCTCCATTTTTTCTGGGATGGTATTCCAGCAACCCTGAATTCTTTTACACAATCTTACATTTTTTCATATTTTATTCCATATAAATTATTTGCATCCTTTTGGAGAGGCCACTTGGAGGTTTATCTTTGAGTTCCAAGAAGGCTCCACATCCATTTGCACCACTCTGCTGACCCTGAGGACACAGATAAACCTCCAAGTGGCCTCAACGACCCTCTAAAAGGATGCAAATGACCAGCTGTCTGCAAAGAGTATAAATCCTTCTGTTTCCCACCATCCAGTCAGAACTGAAGAAGCTTCTTGGATGAGAAGCGAAATGTCTTCAAAGAAGAAAAAACAAGAAAGTCCAGTTGCCTCTTGGAAAAGCACCTTTGGGACAACCATGACCTGGATGACTGAGAACCTCTACAGACTCATAGCTCAGAGGTTCACCGGCAACTTTGTGTTCAGAACACACCAGGATGACAATCCAGAGTCTCTTTTTCAAAAGAGCAAGGTTGTGAGCGAAAGGAAATGTGTTGTTTGTCTACAGTTAGTCCTCGATTTGCAACCATTCCTTTAGTGACTGTTCGAAGTTACAACGGCACTGAAAAAAGTGACTTATGACCGTTTTTCACACTTACGACCATTGCAGCACCCCCATGGTCATGTGATCCAAATCCAGGCACTTGGCAACTGTATTAAAGTTTGTTGCAAACATCAAAACCAGAAGCACACAGAGATGACTGATTCAGCTGGATTCAATAACTTCTTTATAAACATAATAATATATATATTTACAATACCATTAGCAAAGTTCTTCTTCAATGTAGCAACAGTTAAAAGTAAAACACAAGCAGGAGAATTAGTTTCATTTCAGCAGAGTGCAGAGTGGAGACTGGAGCCACACCCAGCCTTAAACTTAAGTTCCAGTTTCGATTCTCTGCACAGACTCAGAAGTGGTTAGCTCCTATTGGCTGACTCAGTTGCTATGCCTATTCATTGGTTAACCTTGTTAACAGTGGCTCTCCCAGTCATGAATATTCTAACAAACTGACTCATATGTATGACAGTCGCAGTGTCCCCGGGATCACGGGATCCCCTTTTTGCGACCTTCTGACGAGCAAAGCCAATGGGGAAGCCATATTCACTTAATAACCGTGTTGTTAACTTAACAACTGCAGTGATTCACTCTGTGGCACAAGTGTGGCAAGGAAGGTCATAAAGCAGGGCAAAATTCACTTGACCACTGTCTCGCTTAGCAACAGAAATTTTTGGGCTCCGTTGTGGTCATAAGTCCTTGAGAAGGAAAAGACAGAAAGGAAATTGCGGTCGTAAGTCAAGGACTTCTTGTCATTTCCTTGTCTCCGGGGTGAGACAAGGATCTTTGCACTTTATAAAACAGAATTATTGTTCAGAGGGAACAGCCACAGACTTCCCTTTAATTTCATTCATTTTTAGGCCGTGGTTAAAAGCTTGGCAGAAAATTTGAGAGGCCGTTACCATTGCTACTCGGAAAAAATTGAGGTAGGCTTTTCGACTTAAGATACCGTATTTTTCGGAGTATAAGATGAACCAGAGTATAAGACGCACCTTGGTTTTTGGGGAGGAAAATAGGGGGGGGGAATCTACCTACCAGGTATTCATCTGGCTAGCGTCCTTAGTCTGGTCAGCTTCAGCACATTGTTTTATCCCCTGGTTAGGGCTGATAAAAATCTTCTTCGGAGGGAGTAGCAATGAAAACAAGCCTGCAAAGACTTAGGGCTGGAAAAAAACTTCTTCAGACGGAGTAGGAAGCCAGGAAGATCGTTAGCACCTCGTTAGGGCTGGGGGAAAAAGCTTCGGAAAAGCTACATTCAGGGTATAAGATGCACCCAAATTTTCAGCCTTTTTTAGGGGGGGAAAAGGTGCGTCTTATACTCCAAAAAATACGGTTACTTTCCGGGGTGGGTTCTACTTACCTTCCCTACTGGTTCTCATCGCATCGGACGCGCGCCTTTCACGTGCCTACGTCACATCGGGGAAATGACCCTCTGCACATGCGCAGAGGGTTCTTTGCCAGCCGCTTTTGAAGAGCGTCGACCGGAGGACCGGTTCGGGGGTGTGGCCAGCCGCCCATCGCTGCTGGTTCGGCGAGCGGGGACAGATTTCCACCATCGGTTCGAAACCAGTCCGAACCGGCAGCAACTCACCACTGGTTATTTTAAAGCAGGGATGTGCTGTCTTAACACCTAGGACTGCCTGTGGCCTCTCAAGTTTTCCAAATATGTTTGAATTGTGATTTTATTTTATTTTTATTTTTAAAGTGCCCGGAAGGAAAGACGATACATGTAGTCCTCGACTTACAACAATCCGTTTAATGACCGTTCGAGGTTACAACGGCACTGGAAAAAAGTGACTTATGACCACTTTTCACCCTTCTGACCATTGCAGCATCCCCATGGTCACGTGATCAAAATTCAGATGCTTGGCAACTGGTTCATACTTACGACGGTTGCAGCGTCCCGGGATCACGTGATCCCCTCCTGCGACCTTTGGACAAGCAAAGTCCATGGGGAAGCCACAATTTGTAACCATGTTACTAATTTTTCAACTGCAGGGATTCACTTAACAATTGTGGCAAGAAAAGTCGTAAAATGGGGCAAAACTCACTTAAGAAATTTCTCACTTAACATAACTTTTGGGCTCAGTTGTGGTCATCAATTGAGGACTACCTGTAATCAATCAATCTCTCTCTCTCTCTCTCTCCTCCCTCCCACTCTCCCTCCCTCCCACTCTCCCTCCCTCTCCCTCCCTCCCTCCCTCTCTCCCTCCCTCCCACCCTCTCCCTCCCTCCCACCCTCTTTCTCTCTCCCTCCCTCCTTCTCCCTCCCTCCCTCCCTCCCTCCCTCTGTCTCTCCCTCCCTCCCTCCCTCTCTCTCTCCATTTGGCATCGTCTAATCAGAGTTGTAACAGCACAGATATTCACCTGGTTCTTTCTGAGCGGCAGAAGGCAGACAGCTTGCTCAAGATCGTGAACGAGATCTACGAGGGCAAGATGGGTGACTCACTTTTCAATTTAGTGACAAATGTAAGTCCCTGATTCCTTTTAGATTAGAGGCTTCATTTGTGTGCCTGTCGCCCAGGGTTAGGAAATCCCGTAGCCGTTGTCTTGTCTATGGCTCTGCCTCCTGTCCCAAGGTTCTTCCCACACACCATTACATCAACTGGTTAGTCCACAAGATTTGATGTATTGCAAGATTCTGTTAATGTAACCTTAGAATAAAGACAGAGCTAGTATTCCTGGAAGGTGCTTCCTACCTGGATTACTTCAAAGGGCCTGTAGCAACCTTGCAAACCTGAAAATTCCTCTCTTCCCTGCCACCACCCCCTGCCTTCACAGTCTAAGAAACTAGGGAGGGTTTTTCTATTTTTTCTGTGGGTTCAGCTGCCTCTTTGTTGTGGCCTGCCAGCGGCCAGCGGAGCTGGTGACAGACTCAGACAGTGAGGAGGTTGGGGAGGAACATGGGCCAGTCCTGGAGTCTGGGGAAGGCTCTGATGAGTGCTCTGCGTCGGAGGCAGAGATGGGGCCAGGGCCGTCTGACAGTTATCAGCTGCCTTCAGAGTCAGATATCAGTGGGGCAGAAGAACAGCTGGAGCCTGTTCCCGATGTGCACATGCGCAGAGACTGCCAGGAGAAAGGAACAGCTAAGGAACAAGGCCCGACTTGGGAGTAAAGGCACAGGTGGACGGTGAATGGCCCCTCCCATAGGGAATAAAGAGGAGCGAAGTGGGGGAGGGGAGTTTGCAGGAGACAATTAGTCCAATTCATGAAGGTGAAGATCTGTTCCTGACTTCTGGCCAAGGAATTGCTGCTACAGCGTGGTGTTTGGAAGATATCGTCCTGGCAACTCTCCAACCCTGATAAAGGTCTGTAGTTGTAAAATCTCATGAAAGGCTATTTGCCGGGACTTTGCTGGAGAGGAATTCCCTTTAACCAAAATAAAAGAGGTTTTATCTAGATGAGGAGTCTGCTTCATGATCTTGGGAGGCCTAGGTCAGAACACTCTTATCCAATCGTTGCCTGGTCTGCAGCTCTTTCTTCTGTCTCCCAAGGCTATTCCCACATGCCATTAAATGAAATTTGTGGTAAATTAGCAACACAAGTACATATTTAGAAATGACTTTAAAAAGCACCTTGGTGGCAGCCCTCCCTTTAATTAAATTTTTGCAGTGGTTGACTATTCAACAGGAACAAGAACGCACTGTTTTTTACAGCGGACATGTTGACTCTATCTCTGCTTAGAGTTCAACGGAACATGTAAGGTCGTCATCTCTGGTACAACTGTCCAAACCCTTCCAGCACGGACGCCTTCTTGCAATCCAGACCCCCAACTTCTTGGCCAAATCCTCCGCGGAGTGGTTAAAAACCAATGGATTGCGAGGTAAGGCAGAACCCCAAGGTTTCCCTCTGAAACGGTACCAGTTCAGACCAGTTGCTGGACTCGGGTTTCTTTTTTTTACCTTCCTGCAGCCAAGAAACTCAGCCTTTACCAAGTCTTAGCACCCAACGCTTTCTCGCCCGTGGAAGAATTTGTGCCAGTCCTTCGAAAAACGGTCTCGTCCAGGCTGCACGGGGTAAGTCTAAACCAGTGGTTCTCAACCTCCCTAACGCCGCGACCCTTTAATACAGTTCCTCGTGTTGTGGTGACCCCCAACCATAAAATAATAACATTATTAGGAAACTCAGGGGTGGGTTCTAACTTACCTCGCTGCCGGTTCGCTTCCTCCTGCACTGCGTGGCCGAAAACAAGATGGCGACGCATGCGCAGTGCTGGAAATTCGGCTTTTGCGCATGCTCAGAAGTTCCCATGGTACAGATTTTTTATTTTTGCAGTAGTCTATTTGCATGTGGGTGGACCCGCCTGGAGACAGATAGAGGAGCGGTGTCTCGGTTCCTAAGACCATCGGAAATATGTGTTTTCCAATGGTCTTAGGCGACCCCTGTGAAAGGGTCGTTCGACCCCCAAGGGGGTTGCGACCCACAGGTTGAGAACCGCTGGTCTAAGGGGAACTGATTTGGTTTGCTTGTCGAGGGATAGTGGGAATCGCTCGTTCCTGGGATGAGTAAGCTGGGAATCCAAGAAGATACCATCCAGTAAATGTTGGCAGGTTTGATCTTAAATTTCTCATCCAGAACAGCTGGGTGTAGCCCCATGAATCCAGCTAATGATAAGCTCTCTTCCAAAGTCTACAATACAGAGGTAGTTCTCACCTTACAACAGTTCATTTAGTGACTTGTTCAAAGTTACAACGGGATGATTCCCCCTTTTGCGACCTTCTGCAAAGCAAGGTCAAGGGGGAAATTTAACAACCGTGTTACTGACTGAACCCTTTCAGCGATTCACTTACCAGCTGTGGCAAGAAAATTCATAAAACTCACTTAAATGTTTCACTTAGCAGCAGAAACGTTGGGCTCCATTGCAGTCGTAAGCCGAGGACTGCCCGTAATCTGTTTTGTGATGTCCTCTTCATTGCAGAAAGCCATGATGCAGTTTGAATGGTACGATGGGACCATGAAAAACGTTCACGTTGATCCTCCAATATTATACGATTACCAGGTGAATAAATTGCACGTCATGTCCTAACCACAGGTGAAATCCAGCCGGTTCTCACCGGTTCGCCCGAACCGTTAGTAAATTGCTTAGGCAGTTCGGAGAACTGGCTAAAAATAAAATGCAAGAGAGGGGTGTTCTCTCTCTCTCCCTCTCTCTCTCTCTCTCTCTCTCTCTCTCCCTCCCTCCCTCCCTCCCTCCCTTCAGTTAATAGCTCCATTAACAGTTGCAGCTGGAATGCAGCCATACACACTGAATCAAATCAACAAACAACAGAAACTGACAGGATTAGGGCAGGGAAACCCATCAATCAAACTCAAGGCCTGGGGGCTGGATCTGGCTGCAGGGTGCTTAGATCTGGTCCATGGAGCCACCCTGGAAACAGCGAAGGACTGGCCCGTGGTGCCTCTGGCAGTGAAATGGAGCTCAGGAGCCCGTTTTCCCTGGCAGAGCGCTCAGGTCGCCCAAGTGCGACACAAGTGATATTGAGCCACGCCCCCCCTCTGCCCTCCCCCCTCTGCCTCCCCCAAGGTCAAACACAATCCTGATGTGGCCCTCAATCAAATTGAGTTTGACACCCCTGCTGTAGATAGAGAAGGTTGGAGAACCTCCCGATCATGGATGGTGTGGGGGGTCCTGAAGCACCTTCTCTGCCCTTCCATGGGAATTTGTCTCGAGAAGAAAGTCCAAAAGCTGCTTCCTGAAATGTTTGCATTATCACGAGCTTGTAGCTTCCGTTGATGTCTTTTCTCCTTGGCTTCACAGAAGCAACTCGGGCAAACGGTGAAGATGTACGAGAGGCGCATTGATTGGCTGTCTCTTTCCAGCAGAAGAATTTGGGGAACAGTTTGTGAAAAGAGGTACCAAGTTTGGACTTCCTTCCATCCATTTCAGACGACTTCTTTGCCTTTAATTTCTACGTCTATCTGTTTCTCTTGATCAATCCCTTTTCAATACTTCACACCCTGGTTTAATGGGAGGGAAACTTCCCGGTGCATGTGCTAAAATAATTTAATTTAATTTAATTTAATTTAATTAAAAGTTCTTATAGGCCGCCCAATCCCGTAGGACTCAGGGCGGCGTACAACAGAGATAAGAACGATACAATAAAATCGCATTTTAAAAACATTACGTTTCGTTTAAAAACCGTTCATACATGGGGGAATCCTCTCTTCACCCCGCCTGCCGGAAGAGCCATGTTTTTACTGTTTTGCGGAAGGCCAGTAGGGTGGGGATAGTCCGGATCTCTGGTGGGAGTTGGTTCCAGAGAGATAATAATAAAATAAATAATTATTTTTTATTTATTTATTTATTTTAATGTATAACACATCCGGTTCCAAGAAACTCTGAGCAAGGATAAACATTATGGGAGTAGAAATGAAGGAACCATACCCAACGGTTAAACAGAGGTAGAGAACTTAACGATGACATGATTTGCTTTATGACCATGGTAAAATGGTCATAAATTGAGTCCGGTCACATGGTGACTTGTCTTACGACCTCAACCAACTTGTGACTGAAATTCCAATCCCAGTTGTCATTGTAAGTCAGAGACTATTTGTAATTGACTGGGCCTGTCCAACACAACCGATGCTTCCCAAATCTGGATAAATTATATAAAATTGAGTAAAAGTGATTTTTCTTTGGGCAACAACACACAAAGCCATGACCCCATCTCAACAATGATATTTAAAGAAGGACTTTCTGTTTTTATCTAATGAAGGGGAAAAAACCCGCTTTGGAAGCACTACAATAAACCATAAATCAGGGTTTGTCTTCTACCTTGGAAAAGAAGGGAACCAAACCCAGGAAAATTAACATGATTGTGAATCCAGTCCTTAAAAAAAGAAGAGAGAGGAAATGTTAACGGCTTTTGGTTTTTCATTTTAGGGTGGTGGTCCTGGTTGACATCTCCAAAACGAATTCCTCTTACATCTTTCATATCCAACACTCTTTACGCCTTTTGCTGGAAGAGCAAATGGCTAGCAAGGCCCTGTTCAACATCCTGGCGTAAGTGGCTTTTCTTTTCCTTCGATCGTTTTTTAACTAGATCATATTTTGCAGGAAATAAAAACCCTAAAATAGAATAGAGCTGGAAGGGACCTCGGAGGTCTTCTAGTCCAGCCCCCTGCTCAAGCAGGAGAACCTGTTGTCAGCTGTGCCTCCGTTCAAATCCCGGGAAAGAAAACCCACAACTCCCATGTTTATAGAGAAAGGTACTTTTACTGAGTCAGAACTGATAGCAACAAGTTGAAAGCAAGATCTGAGGCTAAAGGCGCGAAAATTGTATATTGAAAGCATTCCCAAATCGCTCTCCCCCAAGGACCCGGGCTGACCATCCAATCCCCATGCCCCCAGGATGTCATGTGGGGCACATCTTCAGGTGGAGCCATCGCATCTGGTATGCTGGGATGGTTGACCTTGAGCTGGCTGTAAACAAGTCCATTCAGCAGCGCAGTAGATGATGAGAACTTCCCTCCCTTCTCCTCCCTAATCAGACATATACCGTGACAATCTCCTCCAGCACTGTTTCCCGCCCCTCCCAAATACCTAAACCTCCCCCTCCCCCTGTTTCTATGGCAGCTGATAGCAAGCAAGCAGCATGGAGGCTGATACCTGTACCATTTTAGACAAGGGACTGTCCAGTCTCTTCTTTTAAAAAAACCGACCGTGACAAGAAATGTCATACAATGAGGCAAAACTCACTTAACAGCTATCTCGCTTCACAAAAAGAAATTGGGGGCTCAATTGTGGTCGTAAGTCAAGGACTACCTGTACGCAGCTTGGACATAACTTGGGATAATTAATTTATTCTTTCAACAAGTCATGGTTGTTGGTTGATTCCAGGGATGAAATGCTACCGGTTCGGCCCGGTTCGGGCGTATTGGTAGCGGCGGCTGCCGGTGGTTCGGAGAACTGGTCGCGGCGGCAGTGCAAGGCTCCGCCCACCCACCTACCCGAACATCGCCATTTTCTTGTCTTTAACCCTCTGCACATGCGCAAAGCCTTCTGCGCATGCGCAGAAGGTGAAAAAGCGTGCACAACGATGGGGAAGGTAAGTAGATTTCACCGCTGGTTGATTCTATATTTCTTTTGCAGCTTTGGAAGCGATGTTATGGCTTGGCAACCTGAAATGGTCCCACCTCATCCAGACAACTTACAGAGTGCTTGGAGGTAAAGGACTACTACGCCTGTATGTCTCTGGAGATTCTCAGTCATCCAAGGTCATGGTTGTCCCAAAGATGCTTTTTCTCAAGAGGCAACTGGACTTCCTTGTTTTTCTTTGAAGACGTTTCGCTTCTCATCCAAGGAGCTTCTGAAGGTTGTGGAGAACGCTTCCTGGATGAGAAGCGAAACGTCTTTAACGAAACACAAGAAAGTCCAGTTGCCGCTTGAAAAAAGCACCTTTGGGACTATGATTAGCTGTGGTGGCGCAGTGGTTAGAGTGCAGTACTGCAGGCTACTTCTGCTGACTGCAATTTGGCAGTTCAAATCTCACCAGCCTCAAGGTTGACTCAGCCTGCCATCCTTCCAAGGTCGGTCAAATGAGGACCCAGATTGTTGGGGGCAAGAGGCTGACTCTGTAAACCGCTTAGAGAGGAGCTGTAAAGCACTATGAAGCGGTATATAAGTCTAAGTGCTATTGCTATTGCTATTGCCCTTCCTTCCTTCCTTCCTTCCTTCCTTCCTTCCTTCCTTCCTTCCTTCCTTCCTTCCTTCCATCCATCCATCCATCCATACATACATACATACATACATACATCGTGCACAGTGGTTAGAATGTAGTATTACAGGCTAACTCTGCCGACTGCCAGCAATTCGATCTTGATTGGAAGCCTTCCATCCTTCCGAGGTTGGTAAAATGAGGACCCAGATTGTTGGGGTCAATAGGCTGACTCTGTAAACCGCTTAGAGAGGGCTGTGAAGCACTGCGAAGCGGTATATAAGTCCAAGTGCTATTGCTACATCTATATATTTTTTCTACTTTCTTCAGTCAAAACGAATGAGCAAAACCCCCGGGTGTCCAACCTTGGCAAATTGTGCTCAACAGCCCAATCAAAGCCACCATTTTGACTTTCTCCATCCTTCGAGTGGTGCCCCTGGTTCTTGGTGCCCCAGTCTTTAACCGTTGTGTGCCAGCACAACAGATGTGGAATATCCCAGGAGAAAACATGGCTGACGCGGGGTTGTTTTTCTAGATGGATTTTGTGCCTACGCTGCAAGGGCTCCAGAAATGTTGTGAAGGCCCTCAAAAGAGCCGTGGAGGTGAATTTTAAAGATAAAGACAAGCACGTATCACAAGGCCTTTATCTACTGGCAGCTGGAGTGCCTGATCAGGAGACGGTAGGTGGACTTCCAAAATCAGTTTAGGCAACGTCCGGAACTCTTAACTAGAAATGTCAAAAGCCTTAATGTGCCATAACTCATTTGAGCTGGCAGAAGAGCTGGGAAGTGGAAAAGTGGATTTCTAATTCTATTTACATCCTCTGCAAAGAGGCGGCAATATAAATTTCCTAAAATAAAATAAAAATAAAAATCTGAATTTTGATCACGTGACTTATGGGGATGCTACAAATGGTTGCGAAAAAACGGTCATATGTCATTCTCAGTGCCTTTTGTCACTTTGAACGGTCAGTAAACAAACTGTTGTAAAGTCGAGGACTGCCTATATTTTTAACATTAAGTAGCATTCTGGAAATATGATGAAAATATAAAACCAGGGGGTGGCCATTATGACTAAAATTCCCCGAACAGATGCATACGGCTTTGTATGCTTAGCAGGGCGCTGACTTTTCGAGCCTGCCTTATCTCCTGCCAAAATAAGCCTGCCTTATCAGTATCACCCAGTAAAATAAATGGGAAAATCCCATTTGGGGGGGTAAATCCACTTAGGGTTAGGGTTTGCTTCCCCATTAATTCGGGGAGCAAAATGGACATCGCCAATGGATTCGGAGTGCATTGTTATGGTTAGGAGGGTGCTGACTTTTTTTAAAAAGTTTCTTTATTTACACAAACAAACATTAAACAAACATTAAAAACATTGGACACTTTGTGACCATCCTGTTTTGTCATTCCATTATATAATATTTACATAACAATAAATACCATTATTGTTAAATGTACATAAATATAGATAACAATACTAAGGACTTTTGACTTTTGAGCCCACCCTATCTACGTTCCCTGGAAAAATACATGGGAAAATCCCATTGCGGAGGAAATCTGTTGTGGCCCGCCAGCGGCCAGCAGAGCTGGCAGCAGATTCGGAGAGTGAGGAGGTTGGGGAGGAACATGGGCCAGTCCTGGAGTCTGGGGAAGGCTCGGATGAGGGCTCTGCGTTGGAGGCAGAGATGGGGCCAGGGCCATATGACAGTTATCAGCTGCCTTTGGAGTCAGACATCAGCGAGGCAGAGGAACAGCTGGAGCCTGTTCCCAGTGTGCGCATGCCAGAGCTGCCAGAGGAAGGGAACAGCTAAGGAACAAGGGTCGACTTGGGAGTAAGGCCACAGGTGGACATGAATGGCCCCTCCCATAGAGAATAAAAGAGGAGCGAAAGGGGAGGGGAGTTTTCAGGAGACAATTAGTTCATTTGGGCGAAGATCTGTTCCTGCATTCTTGCCAAGTATTGTCTGTTATAGTGTAGAGTCTGAAAGATATCGGCTTGGCAGCTCTCCAAGCCTGATAAAGATCTGTAATTGGGAAATATCTTGAAAAATGGTTGGCCGGGACTTTGCTGGAGAGGAATTCACTGTAAACTAAATAAAAGGGGTTTTATCGGGACATGGAGTCGGCTTTGTGCTTTTGCGGAAGCCTAGGTCAGAACAAAATCCACTTAGGGTTAGCTTCCCATGAATTCAGGGAGCAAAATCAACATCGCCAACGGATTCAGAGCACATTGTTATGGTTAGGAGCAATGTTCCCTCTAAGCTGTGCGGCTGCGCGGCTGCGCACGTGATAAAAAAACACCACACAAAAGTTTCCAACTGCCGCCTGGTGTTTTCTTATGTCAGAGGGAACATTGATCACCAGTCGATCGGGGTGGGTGGGGGTGGGGGAAAGGAGCTTTCAACAAAGAGAGGCGGAGGCTTTAACTCTTGCCTACCCAGGCGGGCTCCGCTGCTAGGGAGAGGAGAGCGATATCAAAGGCTGAAACGCCGCGCAGCAGTTTCCAACTGCAGCGCAGTGATTTTCAATGTTAGAGGGAACATTGGTTAGGAGGGTGCTGACTTTTCGAGCCCGCTCTATCTACATTCCCCGGCCAAATACATGGGAAAATTGAATTGTGGGGCAAATCCACTTAGGGTTAGGGTTAGCGCGCCATGAATTCAGGCAGAAAAATGGTCATTGCCAATGGATTCAGAGCGCATTGGTATGCTTAGGAGGGCATTGACTTTTCAAGCCCGCCCTATCTACATTCCCATCATAAATGTGAAAAATGGTCATAAGTCACTTTTTTTCAGTGCTGTTGTAACTTCAAACAGTCACTTAATGAACTGTTGTAAGTTCGAGGACTACCTGTATCGGAGGGGCCACACACAGATCCCATGGCTTGTGGATTGTGCACCCCGGCACCATGGTTTGCAATTACCCTGGTTCCCTGCTTTTTATAAAAATTGGTTCTGTTAATGCAGTGGTTCCCAACCTGTGGTACGTGTACCACTAGTGGTACGCGAGGGCCTTCCAGGTGGTACGCGAACACTTTCGGGGTCATGAACGATTTTTAGTTAGTTATTTTTTACTTCACAAAAATGTTTACTGCCTAACACAAGATAATCTGGCAACGATTTGCACCCACTTGATCCCAGCGGCCCGAGAATCCAGTTGCTGGATGCGCGGGGCCAAAAAAGGAACGGTACAATTATGGAAATAAAGTGAATTTAGTTTCTCTGGAACCAGGTGGTATGCGGCGACTGTACGGGACCTCCAAGTGGTACTCGATCACAAAAAGGTTGGGAACCACTGTGTTAATGGATGTGAAACCCTTCTTCAAGCAAGGAATCAATGCGGTCCAAGAGTCCAATTCAATTCGTGTCAAATGATGCTGTCCGTTGCACCCGCCTTCTTGTCTTTCAGCACCTCATCTCTTCTTACCTGGTTGAAGTCTGTGGGGGCTGCGATTTGCAACTCCATGTTTGCCTCTTCAGTGTTCACGCTTATTCGTTTGAAGACGACCTGCCACCACGCTATGCGAGTCCGGAAGAAACCGCCACCGCTTACAAAGACATGGTGCAGGCCGCCAACGGACGCTTTCATTGGTTTGGAGAAACAGGTGCGGTAGAATTTCAGGGCGCGTTTTTAACGCGCTTCCAGGTGCTACCTGGGAACCCTTTCCAGTGATCTCTGGACCTTTTAAGGAGGTGGACACCAGAGGTGGGTTTCAGCAGGTTCTGACCAGTTCTGGAGAACCGGTAGTGGAAATTTTGAGTAGGTCGGAAAACCGGTAAATAACACCTCTGACTGGCCCCGCCCCCCATCTATTCTCTGCCTCCCGAGTCCCAGCTGATCGGGAGGAAATGGGGATTTTGCAGTAACCTTCCCCTGGAGTGGGGTGGGAAAATGGAGATTTTGTGTACTGGTCTCTCTGAGAAAGAGATAAGAGGTCTTTCCCAGGGCCATCTCCGGTGCTGCAGCCCACATGGCCAACCCGTCCCTCACATTCCCCATGAGGTGAGAAAGTATCTGGCGGCTTTGGCGCCAGGCAACAGCATCTTTACCTCATACTTCCCTTCGACCGGTTAGGTCCCACAGAGTGGGTCTCCTCCGGGTCCCGTCAGCCAAACAATGCCGGCTGGCGGGGCTTAGGGGGAAGGCCTTCTCTGTAGGGGCCCCTGCTCTCTGGAACCAACTACCCCCAGAGATCCGAACTATCCCCACCTTGCTGGCCTTCCGAAAAGCCATGAAGACATGGCTCTTCCTGCAGGCGGGGTGAGTTTGAGACAGCTTTCCCCCATGTCTGCATGGTTTTGTATGTCTTTTTTAAAACTCTTTTTAAACTGTTTTTAATAATTTTATTGTTTAGTTGTTCCTTAAAATGTTGTACGCCGCCCTGAGTCCTCAGGGAGTAGGGCGGCATAGAAGAACACTAAATAAATAAATAGATAAATAGATAAATAGATAAATAGATAAATACATAGATAGATAGATAGATAGATAGATAGATAGATAGATAGATAGATAGATAGATAGATAGATAGATAGATAGATAGATAGATAGATGATAGATAGCAATAGCAATAGCAATAGCACTTTTCTTATATACCGCTTCATAGTGCTTTACAGCACTCTCTAAGCGGTTTACAGAGTTCAGCATATTGCCCCCAACAATCTGGGTCCTCATTTTACCGACCTCGGAAGGATGGAAGGCTGAGTCAACCTTGAGCCTAGTGAGATTTGAACAGCTGAACTGTTGAACTAGCAGTCAGCCTGCAATGGCTGCATTTAACCACTGCACCACTTCAGCTCTGATAGATAGATAGATAGATGGATGGATGGATGGATGGATGGATGGATGGATGGATGGATGGATGGATAGATAGATAGATAGATAGATAGATAGATAGATAGATAGATAGATAGATAGATAGATAAATAAATCAGGTTAAAGGTTATAAAAGAATGCAAGGCCGGATATGGGATACACGGGAAGGATAATACAGTTATAAGGTTCCAGGAATCAACTCTCTCCTTTCCCCTGAAGAATGGCAGATCACGGATCTGACACAACCTTATTTTCCCCTGGCAAAGTGAAGACCCAAGTCCAGATATCTGGTTAACTGACAAACCCTCTGTGTTGTTCACTATTGTTTCAACACTGCTTCCCAGTGTTGTGTGGATAAAAGGTAGGGAAGGCCCTCTCTGTGACCCATCTTGAAATTTTGTAGGAATGATGGAACATATGGGTTGAAAATAACTTCACTGATCAATAACAAGGATCGCATGAACCTGATCTCTCTTAGCCTCCATAAAAAAAAACCCATAGCATTCCCAAAACGTCCCAAGAGGTGTGTGCCTGTGTGGTTGTATGTGCTAACAATTTTTGTAAAAGTTGGATTGCATCAAGTTTCAAAACTTAGGAGTTTATATTTTGTTTTGTTTTTTAATTCCTCCTTGCCTTCCGGATACCTAGGTATCAACGAAAGTGATGACATCAGCCTTATCCTATCTGAAATGGAGAAAGCAGTTCATTACTCGCACAAGGTTGGATCTTAGAGCTTTCAGAACTTGACTTTCTTTTAAGCTACGTCTCTTTACCATGAGGAGGATGCAGTCAGTGGTTCGATCATCTGGATGTAGCATTTTGCACAACCACTGATGTCAGTTTCTAGGATGTATTTATTAGATCTGAGCTAGGTAAATATAAACGACCACAAGGTGGCAGCAAAGGGACCCTGAAATCTCTCACTCCTTGTGGCTCTCTAGTGGTGGTTAGGATTTTTGCAGCAGAAATCTGGTGACCCTAATGGGTGATCAAATACCAAACTTAGAGCAAGAAGCATGTTTCCCAATTTACAGTAGACCCAGACTTCAGAACCCATTAATTTATGTAATCTCATTTCTTTCCCATCCATGGAAATAGATTTGAAGAACAGCAACAAATCAGACTTTAGAGAAAAAAATATATACCGATGCCTATATGGGTGTTTTTGGTGTGGAGAATAGAATTTTGCTCTGGTCTGTTCCCAGGTAGTTAAAAATACACACTTCACAAATCTCTCTTTAAACAGGAGTGGGGGGAAAAAAGATTTGCTATTGATTTCCTTTTAAATTAATTCCTGTTGGGAGTTACGGGTTATGAGACTCTAGAAAGAGTGCAGAGAAGAGCAACAAAGATGATTAGGAGACTGGAGGCTAAAACATATGAAGAACGGTTGCAGGAACTGGGTATGTCTAGTTTAATGAAAAGAAGGACCAGGGGAGACATGATAGCAGTCTTCCAATATCTCAGGGGTTGCCACAAAGAAGAGGGAGTCAAACTATTCTCCAAAGCACCTGAGGGTAGGACAAGAAGCAATGGGTGGAAACTAAACAAGGAGAGAAGCAACTTAGAACTAAGGAGAAATTTCCTGACAGTTAGAACAATTAATCAGTGGAACAGCTTGCCTCCAGAAGTTGTGAATGCTCCAACACTGGAAGTTTTTAAGAAGATGTTGGACAACCATTTGTCTGAAGTGTTGTAGGTTTTCCTGCCTAAGTAGGGGGTTGGACTAGAAGACCTCCAAGGTCCCTTCAAACTCTGTTGTTGTTGTTGTTGTTGTTGTTGTTGTTGTTGTTGTTGTTGTTGTTGTTATGTCTTCAATGAAATCTGCCTCTAAAGCAAACCTCAATGCATTTTGGGATTGTGGATTTATTTTCAGTGTGCCGTGTTAGTGCAATCTTTAAGGCAGAAATCAGGGAACTTTTCAAGGAACCAGTCATCTTCCACAGCAGATGACCTCTCATCACTAAAGAAGGAAGAGAAGAAAACCAGACCTTCAAAAGTGCCATTTCCAAAGCCGACAGCCCTCACCCTTGCCAGGATGGTAAGTTGGCGCTGGTATTTCGAAATGATCTCTCTCCTATATTGTCAATTCCTTGCTTTGTTCGATATTTTCCCTATACCAATTCTGGTCCTTGAGTCAAGAAAGCAGCTTTTGTAGAATTGCCGGAGAAGGAAAATCGCTGGAGCAGGAAAAACATGAAACCAAAACATACAAGATTTTTTTAAAAAAATATTTTTAAAGTGTTGCAGTTATTTTGTAGTTATTAAGAGCTAAGGTGGCGCAGCGGTTAGAGTGGGGTACTGCAGGCCATTTTAGCTGACTGTGATCAGCAGGTCAGTGGTTCAAATCTCACCGGCTCAAGGTTGACTCAGCCTTCCATCCTTCCGAGGCAGGTAAAATGAGGACCCAGATTGTTGGGGGCAATATAAATATACATTGCTTACTGGTGTAAACCGCTTAGAAAGTGCTTGCACTGTGAGGCGGTATATAAATCTCACAAACAAACAAACAAACAAATAAATATTATTAATGATACAATTGAGTGGTGCAGTGGCCTAAAGGTTGAGCTCTCGCCTCACAATCAGGAAGCTATGAGTTCGGTCCTAGGTAGAGGCAGATATTTCTCTCTCTGGGCACACTGAGAATTTATCTGCTGGGGAAAAAACTCCGCATTGGCGACAGGAAGGACATCCCGCCAGTAAACACCCTGCTAGCTCCATTCAGTTGCCCTAGACTCCACCCCGCAAGGGATTATGGGGTCGTTAAAAGAGGATGATGATTAATGATGCAATTGACCTTTGGAAGAACCATGACCCGGATGACTGAGAATCTCCATAGACAGGAGGTTGTCTTATCTGTCCTCCATCTCTTTATGGTTTCCGAGAACAGCATCAAGATGGCGAGAGGCTCGGTAGCCCCAAAGCCCTTTCGTGGCGTCCTCCAAGTGGCAAAGCAGAAATCCCACCAGGTGTGTAGAAGTGAAGTGACTACTGCATGGGATAAACAAGGGTGGTTCCATTACTCTCAAGTCATAGTTACGTCCACAGTCAGCTGATGCCCATCTACGTGGATGTAGGGTGTTTTGGAGAATAGCTTGACTCCCTCTTCTTTGTGGCAGCCCTTGAGATATCAGACTACTGCTATCATGGTACCGAGGTGGAGCAGTGGTCAAATGCAGCACTGCAGGCTACTGCTAGTTCAGCAGTTCAGCTGTTCAAATCTCACCGGCTCAAGGTTGACTCAGCCTACCATCCTTCTGAGGTCGGTAAAATGAGGACCCAGATTGTTGGGGGCAAGAGGCTGAACTCTGTAAACTGCTTAGAGAGGGCTGTAAAGCACTATGAAGCGGTATATAAGTCTAAGTGCTATTGCTATTGCTATCATGTCACCCCGCCCTAGTCCTTCTTTTCATAAGACTAGAAGGGATGGGGTAATCTGATTCTATATGAGGATGAGGATGAGGATGATTTGATTTATTGTGCAGTTCAGCCCATAAAAGAGTTTTTCCTGGCCAGAAAGAAATTGAACCCCAAGGCAAAGAAACAGACAGCAACATCAGTCTCTTTGTTGGATCACAGCCGAAGGAAAAACATAGGTGGGTGTCTTCAGATAATGGGGGGATTACTTCACCCACACACACAGAGATGTTTGAAAACTTTTTAGCATCCTAAGGTGCGTAACATAAAGAGCTGAGGTGGTGCAGCGGTTAGAGGGCAGTACTGCAGGCCACTTTAGCTGACTATGATCCGCAGATCAGCGGTTCAGATCTCACCAGCTCAGGGTTGACTCAGCCTTCCATCCTTCCGAGGTAGGTAAAATGAGGACCCAGATTGTTGGGGGGCAATATAAATATATACATTGCTTACTGGTGTAAACCTCTTAGAGAGTGCTTGCACTGTGAGGCGGTATATAAATCTCACAAATAAATAAATAAATAAACAGGTTGTTTTTCCTTCCCTTGGTTACAGAATGTATTTTGTGTCTTTTTTCGCCTGAGAGATTTAGCCATGCATTTGTAAATTCATATTTCTCTCCTTCCAGGAAGGAGTATCTAAAGAGATGATTTCAGAAAAACCGGGGTGTATTTCAGAAGCAAGAATAACACGGCTTTCTTTCCCCTCCAGAGGCAGATTTCAAAAAGAGTGGGAAAAGGTTGATTCCTTCGGTGGTGTTGCCAAACGAGGAAGAAATCTGCTCCACCAAGACAGTATGTATTGTCTGTAACACGCTGCCTGAACAGAAAGATTGTTAAATCGTTGAATGCTTTTTCAGTTGCAGTTGTCAACTCGCAGATCAACCCTGGCCTGCTCTCGAGTTGCCATAGGCAAAGGGGATGGGAAAATGAACTTGCAGCTATGGTGAAGCAGCACGGCAGCCAAAAACAAAAGCACATTCCAGACATATCTCTGTCAAGGCTGTTTCCCAGGGTTACCCACAGTGGCCGAAGGGGAGTGATCTCTACAACCCGCGTAATTGCTCCGTTGGTGAATGTGACTGATGACACACCCTGGAGGGAGGGGGGAAACAGGGTCAAGCCTGGGCCACAAATTATGTGGGGTGAGAATTGGCTTCACTTGGAACGTGGGGACATGAAGCTCCTAATAAATAACTGGATTTATTTTGAAGCTTGGCTCCAGGCTCATGATTTAATTAGGGCATCAGTCGGAACCCTGACAGCAGTGTGTCCACCATTCGCTCAATAACCCTCTGTTTTTTTTCTCCTTTCCAACAGTGGCTCGGCAAATGCAGCCTGAAAAAGCTAAAATTAGATTTACCCACTGTCGTTTTTGGACCCGGGAGCGTCCATCGGAAGGAGATGGTGGAATCGTTGCACAAGAAAGTTTCTGCAAAATATTGCAACATTTTCCCAAGTGTAGAAATGCAAGTAAGTCCCTCCCCTCCTTTGGTGTTTTTCGAGGGAAGCTGACATGTTTCTTTGGTAATCCTGATTGTGCATGGTGGTGTTTCCCAAACTTGGCCACTTGAAGATAGATAGATAGATAGATAGATAGAAAGATAGATAGATAGATAGATAGATAGATAGATAGATAGATAGATAGATAGATAGATAGATAGATAGATAGATAGATAGATAGATAGATAGAAATAGATAATGATGATAGATATATAGATAGATAGATGATAGATAGATAGATGATAGATAGATAGATAGATAGATAGATAGATAGATAGATAGATAGATAGATAGATAGATAGATAGATAGATAGATAGATTAGATAGATAGATAGATAGATAGATAGATAGATAGATAGATAGATAGATAGATAGATAGATAGATAGATAGATAGATAGATAGATAGATGATAGATAGATGATAGATAGATGATAGATAGATAGGTAGGCAGGCAGGCAGGCAAGCAGACATGATAGCTAGACAAATAAATTAGATAGAAACTACATAGATAAACAGACAGACAGACAGACAGAAAGACACACAGATAGGTAAATAGGCAGATAGACTAGATAGAAATAGACAGACAGATGATAGATAGAAAGATAGAAGAGAAAATGACCCCATCTCTAATTCACATAAAGATAAAATAAGGGGGGGAGGCACATTCATATGTACAAGATTCTGCCCCAAACAGCTGTTCTAATAAAAACAGTGTTAGACTTACATGGCTTTGGTTTCTTAGCCTAGCCTACATTGGACATGACCCTCCCATCACATGTCTTAGAGTGACATCTCGTGATCTTGTCTCCCAGGGGATGGTGAAGCATCTGCAGATTCAACCCAAGGATCTGGACGACTACATCGAACAGATGGAGAGAGTGTTGCGATGCTACATCCGAAGACTACAGTGGCTTCTCTCAGGTCTGTCTATCCTACTTAACCATCTTAGCAAGAGTTTTTTATGCTCTTTCCTTTTAGAATTGGACCCCCATGGACCCAAAGTTGGGGGAAAACTAATTGCTTTGAACCAGTTCACGCCCATTGCATGTGCAAGGGAAGGGGGATTATGATGAAGTTCATGTCCTCATGCAAGAATGTAAGGATGGGATTTGGGTCATGCCATAACCCAACCTTGCTCCAGACACTGTCCAAGAAGTGCTCCATGCCAGGGTTCCAAGTAACATACCCATAGCAAACAAAACTCTGAGGCAGGTAGATTCCTCAAATAATAAGTTTATTGGATACGTCACTTTGGCACAGGCTGGTGAAAACCGACTCTGAATATTCCCGCGGTTTTCACCTAATTAAAAGTGAAAGTTTGTCACTTTCCCAAAACAACCAGTCACATGGCCCAATCAGGATACAGTCCAGTTGCTAGGTGACATCAGTCCCCTCCTTCCGAACACCTGCAGGAATGTCCGTGGTCCCCAAAAGAAAGTACCGTATTTTTCAGAGTATAAGACGCACCTTAGTTTTGGGGGAAGAAAATAGGGGAAAAAATCTACCTACCAGGTATTCATCTGGCTAGCGTCCTTAGTCTGGTCAGCTTCAGCACATTGTTTTATCCCCTGGTTAGGGCTGGAAAAACTCTTCTTCGGAGGGAGTAGCAATGAAAACAAGCCTACAAAGACTTAGGGCTGGAAAAAAACCTTCTTTGGAGGGAGTAGCAATGAAAAAATCCTGCAAGCAGGGAAGATTGTTAGCACCTCATTAGGGCTGGGGGAAAAAGCTTCGGAAAAGCTACATTCGGAGTATAAGACGCACCCAAATTTTCAGCCTCTTTTAGGGGGGCAAAAGGTGCGTCTTATACTCCGAAAAATGCGGTATTTTATTTGAACTATAATACCCCAACTATCACTATTCCCCCCCTCCCTATCCCTCAGCTCCAGTGTGTTAGCACTGAAGTCTCAAAATGTCTCAAAAAGAGTGTCAACAAGTCAAACAATTCTCTTCCTCAGGCAGCCGCCGATTTTTGGGGGTCATCTTGGAAGCCAATGTTTGCATTCTCATCGACACATCTGGTTCCATGGAGCGCTCCTTGAGTCTGGTTGCCAAAGAGCTCACCTCCCTTATCTGGGAACAGCTGAGAAAGAAGGCCACCAAGTAAGGAAGCTGCAGGGATAGTAGCTTACCTCATTCCAGGGATAACCAGTCTCAGACTGGTAAATTGTCCTCATAAGCAGACTTCCCCTGCCCCCCACCCCCAAGTTTCTCCCAAGGGATCAGAATTGAGCTCTCTATTTTGAGAGTTCGATCCTAGGTAGAGGCAGATATTTTTCTCTCTGGGCACAATGAGAATGTCAGGGTTCCAAATATTTATTTATTTATTTATTTATTAGTGACATTTATATACCGCCTCACAGTGCAAACACTCTCTAAGCGGTTTACACCAGTAAGCAATGTATATTTACATTGCCCCCAACAATCTGGGTCCTCATTTTACCTACCTTGGAAGGATGGAAGGCTGAGTCAACCTTGAGCCGGTGAGATTTGAACCGCTGACCTGAGGATCACAGTCAGCTAAAGTGGCCTGCAGTACTGCCTCTAACCACTGCGCCACCTCGGCTTCCTTAATATCACCCCCAACGAAAGAAAACTCCAAGACTTGAGTTTCCTCAAAGTTCCATTTTATTAGAGATGTCATATTGGCACATCTGGGAAAACCCGAATCTGAAAGCTCCCGGTTTTCCACACCCAAAAGATAGTTCAAATCCCTGCACCCACATGTCCATCACATGGTCCAATCAATGCACTGTCCCAACCGGAGATGCCTCCCAGGAACACCTATCCAGGTGCAGGGCAGAGTGACCTTGACTCTCGGAGAAAGGAATGTTATTTTGATTATATCTCCCTACTCACACAATCACCTCTCCCAGTTTCCCACAGCACTAAATGTGGCAGGCCTGAAGATCCAATGCCCAAGATGGTTTCCAGGCCTGACAGAGATATATCTGCTGAATATTTAATTTAATTTAATTTAATTAAAAGTTCTTATAGGCCACCCAATCCCGTAGGACTCAGGGCGGCGTACAACAGGTATAACAACAATACAATAATACATAACATTTTTTAAAAAGCATGCCATAATATTAAAAACCATTCATACATGGGGGAATCTAATGTTCTTCTTCTTCACCCCGCCTGAAGAATATAACTCTGCATTGGCGACAGGAAGGGCATCCGGCCAGTAAACACTCTGCTCCATTCAGTTGCCCACCCCGCAAGGGATTATGGGGTCTTTAAAAGAAGATGATGGTGATATAAGAGCTCTAACTGGTTGCCGGATAGCCCTGTATAGCTACAGCACTGGGGACGTTTTGGAGGAAACCTACTCAGTGAAGATAGTGGATCTGTTGAAGGTTCTGGTGGGAATTCCCAGACAAAGTCCTACTTGCAAGAAATAACTGACCTACTGATGTGTTTGGAGTTGATTCCTGTTATTAAATTATACACCCAGACGTCCTGACCACAGCAAGCCATGAGAGCTGATAATGCAGAGAGTTTTACCTCAGGAACCTTGTTTGTCCTTCAAAGATCTCAAAAATAGTTACCAAAATATTAACATGGTAGAAGATGTGATTTACATGACTACAGAGAATATGAAGCTGATGCAACTTTAACCAAATTTTTGTCGTGGCCTCAGTCCAGAGGTGGATTCCTGCCGGTTCGGGACGGTTCTATAGAACCGGTAGCGGGAAATTCCCCCTGCTCACCGAACCGGCAGCAATGGCCGGCTGGACACACCCCCGAACTGGTCCTCCGGCTTGAAATCCGTCCCCGGAGCCAAATTTGCGAGAAAATAACTCTCTGCTCGTGCGCAAAGCCGCCTGCGCATGTGCAGACGAGGTTAACCCGGACGTGACGGGGGGCACATGCGTGATCGTAGCGAGTGCACACGGGCAAAACGTGCACTTCCGGCGCGACCCCGAACCGGTAGCGAAGGTAAGTAGAACCCACCCTTGCCTCAGTCATTCCATTTTAGAAGGTAGTCAAATGTTACTCCAAGAACTAGTGTGGTCCTTGCTCTGTAGAATGTCCAGAGATAATGAAAGGAAGACCATCTGATCTTCTCCACCCTCATAGAAATATCAACTAATTGCTTGGGAAGGAAGAGTGAATTGTAATGAGATAATCTGTTGGCCACTTAGTTTATCTCAACGTGATCCTTGCCACAGTTTTGCTGATGTGGTTGTCCACGCTGATTGTGGCTTGCTGATGGATATTATCTCGCTTTCTCTCCAGGTTCAACCTCATCGCTTTTGCAGAAGAGGTCCAACTTTGGAAGGAGTGCCTTGTGGAGGCCACTGATGAAATGTGCCACGAGGCTGCCCAGTGGATGTCCCTCTTTCAGGCTCATGGGAATACATCCATTCTGAAGGCTTTACAGGTTGGTTTAGTTGAACCGAAGCTTTGTGGTTCAGTAGTGTTGCTGTTGTGGCCCGGCCGCAGCTTGTGCAGCCTGGGCCTTTGGAACCTTCAGTACCTCTTGGCAGTGCTGAGAAAGGAGGGGCTACTCCTTTCCTGAATGCAAGAGCACGCAGGGCTGCCAAGAGGCACTAAAGGTTTACTCTGGAGGAGGTCTACTCGGGAGTAAGATTTGGGGCTAATTGGCCACTCCCCTAGTCTATTTAAGGTCATCAGTTGCAGCTAACAAGCTTCAGAGAACAACATTTGGAAAAGAGACCTGTCTGATCATAGCTTGCTCCATGACTCTTATTTTGGCATTCTCTGCATTGGCTTGGATTATCAAGGACTAATTTCTAGGAACTTTGCCAGCTCTTGGAAACTCCCGTAAGATAAACAGACTCAATTGCTCGTCATTGTCTTCGAACTCTTTGAACCGATACCAGCTATTAATGAAGCTTAATTGATAGCTGGTTGCTTGCTGATAACAGTTTGTTTGTAAATTGGTGTGTGCATCTTGAGTACTACTAAGACGTTTTATTAGTAGCCTTTGTTTCATTAAATCAGTGTGTACAAACTGCTTGTGTGGTTGTGTGCTTCGTGGGGACAGAACAGTTGCCATAAACCCTGGAGCCAATGGCATACAGCAGGGGTCTCCAACCTTGGCAACGTTAAGACTCGTGGACTTCAACTCCCAGAATTCCTCAGCCAGCCGTGATGAGTTGAAGTCCACAAGCCTTAAAGCCGCCATGTTTGAAGGCCTCAGCATGGAGAATGGGTTTTCCCTTCAAAACATTATAATCTGTGATGGATTTTCTGGATTCCAATGCTATTTTGCTGGAATATTCTAATGGCAGTTTTCTTGATACTATTTTAAAGGGAAACTCAACCGTTTTGTACTTGATTTGTAGCATGTATACCTGGAAGAATGATATTTAGATAGTTAGAGTGCAGTACTGCATTCACTGACTCATATTTACGACGGTTGCAGTGTTCCAGGGCCACGTGATCCCCATTTGTGACCTTCTGGCAAGCAAAGTCACTGGGGAAGCCAGATTCACTTAGCAACCGTGTGACTGACTTAACAACTGCAGTGATTCACTTAGCAACTGTGGCAAGAAAGGTCGTAAAATGGGGGCGAAGCTTACTTAACAACTTGCGTAGCAGCAGAACCTGCCGGGTTCCTACTATGATCACCAGCGAATCCAGGCCTCTCATCTCCAGGATTTCCTTTAAAACTTTTAGCCAATTACAGCCTCAAACGTGGTCATAAGTTTATCTGTGGTTATGCAAGATTAAATCTCATTTACTTCACTCAACAAGGCATTTCTCCTCAATGACCCGATGGGTGAACTAAACTTTTTAATCACAGCATTGTAGCGCCTAAGCTGGAGTGGTGTGGTGGCCTAGAGGTAAAGCTCTCGCCTCACAATCAGGAGGCTGTGAGTTTGATCCTAGGTAGAGGCAGATATTTCTCTCTCTGGGCACACTGAGAATATATCTGCTGAACAAAACTCCGCATTGGCAACAGGAAGGGCAGTAAACACTCTGCTAGGCTCCATTTAGTTGCCCAGATTCCACCCCACAAGGGATTATGGGATCATTAAAAGATGATGATTGTAGTGCCTAAGCTCTGATTTAATTCAAGGTGTGTTTGCTGTCATTTTCAGAGAGCACTTAGTCTGGAAAATGTAGAAGCCCTGTACGTTTTGACCGATGGAAAACCTGACACCAGTTGCAGCTTAATTCTCAAAGAAATTGAAGCGCTTACGAAGAGTCACGCCGTTACCATCCACACCATTTCTTTCAATTGCACGGACAGGTAACTCTCGCTTGGCTTCCCAAACTGAATTTTAAAATCGAACCCTGGGCCAACATGTGAAAAAGGTTCTGCACCATGGCCAATTTAGTAAGTGGCTGTCACGATGTGAATATTGTCAGTTTGTGCATCTCTATGTTTTCTACTGTTTCTTGAATTTATGGTCAAGCAGACGTATGATATATTCTATTACGCATGTCTGCATTCCTGAAGTCAACTCCTTTTTTTTCTCTTCCGCCATTTCTGCCGAAGGTAGAAGTGATTTATTCTTTAGCCGATAAGATGTAGCTTAATAAGGATTCTTTTTATTATTTTCTACTGAAATAAATATTTTGTTAATTAGATTTGAATCTCGGTTTTATTTTCTAAGTAAGAATGACTTCAAAGGGAAGCAAAGATCCATCGAACTCCGGAGGATTTATTCCTCCCGTTAACAGTGGCCACCTTCTCTTGAGTCTTCCTGACCCTTAGAACTGAACGTTGAGGATTGAACTCAAATGACTCCCATTTGGGGACGTTCTCCTTTTTGTCTCCGACAGAGTGGCCAACGACTTTCTCAAGAAACTCGCCTTCCAGACTGGCGGACGCTATCATCATTGCCGTGGAGATGCGGACGGACAGTTGGCCGCACACCAACTGCTTTCGCAAGGCTTTAAAGACGAGGAGGTACCTCACATTGACCCAACTTGGAATCGATGAACTAATCTTCCTTCCCAATAATTTTGCAATGAGGTCACTGCAGTCCACTGTGCAATGCCTGCAGGATTAGATTATGATTAGATCAATTACCGTCAATTGGTGCTTATCAATCTTGGTTGAGAAATTCTGGAAATTGAAGTCCACACAACGTCAAGTTGTCAAGATAGAAAAAAAACTGCATTAGAATATAACGAAGAATATATAGGAAGAATATAAGACTCAAGCCTTTGCCGAACGATTTGGCCTTTATAATTGAGGAACCACTTGGAATCTGGACCAAAATTAATAAAATTAATTGAGGAATTTGGAGAAGTATTGGGACTTAAAATAAATAAAAACAAAACTAAAATTATAACCAAAAATCTTATGAAACCACAGATTAAGCAATTGGAAGAATTAATAGGTATGCAGGTGGTGAAAAAAGTAAAATACCTAGGAATTTGGCTCACGGCAAAGTGCTAGTTAGGGGCTAAACAGAAAAGCCCAAAATGTTTATTTGTTGTTGTGTATGTCAGTGTTGTATTGCTGTAGAGTTTTGTGTATTTAATAAAATAAAAAATAAAAAAAGAAGAAGTTGCAAGGTCAAGACCTTGGGCAGCGTAGAGTTTTAACATAGGACTGTTGACCCCTGTCGTTTCAACCATCCTCATTCATTCGTTTATTTAATTTGTTGATCAAATTAATGTGCCACCCATCTTGTGGATGGCTTACAAACATTAAAACTACTACACATTGTATTGTCTGTGGAGATACTCACTCATCTAGGCCATGGGTGTCCACAAAAGTGCTTTTTCAAAAGGCAACTGGACTTTGTTTTTTTCCTCGAAGGCATTTCGCTTCTCATCCAAGAAGCTTCTTCAGTTCTGACTGAATGATGTGGAACTGAAGAAGCTTCTTGGATGAGAAGCGAAACGTCTTCAAGGAAAAAAACAAAGTCCAGTTGCCTTTTGAAAAAGCACTTTTGGGAGACAAATTATATTATTTGTCTAGCAATTTCATTTCTGGCAGTGATGACCTCTCTAGGATTCTTATTCTCCATCTCATTCATCCTCCTTCATGCCATCGTCATTAGCGTTGCCTTTACCACTTTGAATCATTCCTAGTCAGTTCATATAAGGGCTTCACAGGTAGTCCTCGAGTTATGACTGCAATGGGGGCCAGCATTTCGCTTGTAAGTCGTGACGGCCGTAAGTTAATGCGCCCCCGTTCACTGGATCTGGTTTTACAACCGTCTTTATGGCAGTCGTTGAGCGAATCACACATCGTAAGTCAGAATCACAGGGTTGCAATGGCGAATTCCATTCTCCCAAATCGAAGGGTTTTGTTTTTTTACCCAAAATTGGCAAAAAAAAAAAAAATTCAAATCAGGGCCAGATGACTGTATGATGCTGCAACCAGTAGCAGGTATGAGCCAATTGTCAGGGCCTGAAATGTAGTCATGTGGCCAATGGGGCAACGTGATATTTTTTGACGACTGGAAGTGGTTTATGTTGATGTAATGTCAAAGGGTTATTAAGTAAGGCCGTAAATCAAGGATTACCTATATATGGCCAGAAAGACATCAGGACAGATTTCCTGCTTCCTGGATTTCTAGTTTAATAAATTTATTAATTTATAAATATCATATAATTTATATTTATAAATTATTTATTTATTAGATTTATAAATATAATATAATGCATATCAGACATTAATAGAATTGAACGAGTCCAGAGATATTTCACGAGAAGAGTCCTCCACTCCTTTGCTCGCAACACAATAACTTATGCCACCAGACTTGAAACTAGACAACTTAGAACTTCACCGTCTTCGTTCCGACCTAAGTATAGTACATAAAATTATACCCGCTACAATGTCCTACCTGTCAATGACTACTTCAGCTTCAACCGCAATAATACACGAGCACACAATAGATACAAACTTAAGGTAAACCGCTCCAAACTCGATTGCAGAAAATACGACTTCAGCAACAGAGTTGTCCATGCCTGGAATGCACTACCTGACTCTGTGGTTTCTTCCCCAAACCCCAAACCTTTAACCTTAGACTGACTACTGTCGACCTCACCCCATTCCTAAGAGGTCTGTAAGGGGCGTGCATAAGCGCACCATCGTGCCTACCGTCCCTGTCCTAATGTCCTCTTTCATTCCTTATCCCTTCATGTATTCATAATTATGTTTTTATATCTGTTATCTAATACATGCCTGATGAAAATAAATACATAAAAATAAATATTTTATTTGTTTGTCAAGCATATATAAGATTACAGAGAAAGTATAAACATGATTGTGAATACATGAATGTATAGACATGGTTATGAATACATGATATGGTTACAAATACATGGGGACATTAGGACAAGAACGGTAGGCACGTTGGTGCGCTTATGCACACCCCTTACAGACTCTTAGGAATAGGGTGAGGTCAACAATAGATAGTCTAAGGCTAAAGTTTTGGGGGTTCCCAAGGAACAGGGATGTTGGTTGACCTTTGACCTTTGTTGTCTTTAATGATCAATTGATCTTCGCTTAAACAAAATTAAAGAAAACCTGCATTCTTGGTTTGTTTGTTTGTTTCCCCAGGATCCTGTTTTCCCCTTGTTCGAAGGAGACGATTTGAAGAAGCTTGTCGAAGAAATAGACAAAGCTAGGAAATATTTAACACAGGCAAAGATATTTAGGTGAATGTCTAATATTTGGGTTCTGGACTTGTCAATTTCCCTAATTCTTGTTTTTTCGTTTCAAGGGTTGGTGGCTTCTTGCTTGTTCTTTTGAGACTGGTTTTCGTTTTCCTTTCATTATATTTTTTTGGGGGGGAAATCTCAGGGTGGCATAAAACGAGGAGATAAACGCAAATCATATTTTCTTGTATCTTTCTTTTTACTAGATCGCTTTTAGAAAAAAAGAACACAAATGAGAAGAACCACATCCCTTAATACAATTGCTTCCAGGTAGATATGTACATATGCTTGCTTGTTAATCTTTCGTGCTAAATTGCTGTGCGCTTTTCAGGAAGATATCTACTCCAGATATGTGAAAAGTTTCAAAAACACCCAACAGTGGCCATATATACAGGTAGTTTTCGACTTACAACCACAATTGAGCCCACAATTTCAGTGGCTAACTGAGGCGTTTGTTAAGTGAACATTGCCCCATTTTATGACCTTTCTTGCCACCGTTGTTAAGTGAATCTGGCTTCCCCACTGACTTTGCTTGTCAGAAGGACGCAAAAGAGGATCGCATGACCCCAGGACATGGGACATGTGCAACTGTCATAAATATGAGTCAGTTGCCAAGCGTCTGAATTTTGATCACGTGACCATGGGAATGTTGCAACGATCGTAAGTGTGAAAAACAATCATAAGTCACTTTTTTCAGTGCTGCTGTAATTGCGGTCACTAAACAAACGGTTGTAAGTCGAGGACTACCTGTAATGGGCTGTCAGAATAACCTTGAGAGACAGGAGGAAGAGCTGCAGTTTAAACAATGGTCTGAGGAATAAAATCTGCATTCAGACATGAAATAAAAATTTGAGTATTTCAGAACTGATTCTCTTTAGTTCCCTGGAACATAACAGGCTGGGGAGAGGGGGGACATCTGAGGATTACCTGTACCCCATTCTCACCCAGACAGAATCAAGTAGAATTATCTTATGGGTGAACTAATAGCTGGATACCCGTGCTTCGCTACGAAACTATGTGATCGGGCTTGATACATTGACAGTTAAACCTTGAAAATTTATGTAGAATGTGTAACTCCTTAGCATCAGAGCATCTTAATATAAGGCAACTGGCAGTTGGAACAGAGTTCTTTTCAGGTGGGGAGGGGGAGTAGAACGTCTAACTCCTTAGCATCAGACCATGTTAATATAATATTGTATAAAAAATACTAATGATCTGATGGTCATTTCGAAAAATCCTTTCTTAGCGAGCACCTAGAAGCCAAGAGGAACATACGTGCCAAGTTTCAAGTTTGTAGGTTTTACGGTTCTGGAGATTTCATGATGATGCGGGAGTGGCTTTTATATATATAGATTAACTGGCGATTGTCTTTTTATTAAAATCTTACTCTCTGTCATTCTTTTAACAGATCCGGCAAAAGAGTTTTATTTTATTTTTTCATAAACCGCTGCTATAATATCCCGCTTGGCAAATCTTCCTTCATTTCCACGGGAATTCTAGAATGAAAACAAAGAAACTTGAACAATCTTTTGACTTTTCTCATTCTTTTTTTTTTTTTTTCTCAAAAAAGTTTTATTAGTACAAACTTACATAAGTGGTAACAAAATATTAAATCCAAAGTACAAACATTTTTGTTTCCCCCCCCCAGACCCACCCCCTTCCCTCCCCACCTCCCCCCCCCGGACTTCCCAGAGATAATACAGGGCATAATAATAAGTTTAAATTGTTAATAAAAAAAAAAAGGAAAAAGGAAAAAAAGAACACTATTTTTAAAAAAACTTCAACTCCAAACTATACAGTACTAATATATCGCATTTGTATACAATAGTAAAGATACAAAAAAGAGAGAGAGAAAAAAGAAAGAGAATAAAAAAAAAGAAAGAAAGAAAGAGAAAACTCTTTAACACTACAAACAAACAAACCTCCTACCTCCTCCCTTCAGTCCTCTATCTTATACAGGGTAAATGTTACATAAGTAATAACTAAATATAAAATACACAAATCTTAAACTAATATTATTGACATTAGAAATAACCTCTAAGATAAAACTTAACTAAATGTTACATAAGTAATCATCAAATATTAAATTTCATCATGATATTAATAAGATAATATTATTCTAAATTAATTCGCTAACTTCAATAAACAAAAAAAGAAAATAAAAGAAGAATAAACAATAAACAAATCTTCAACAAACTATATATATCTAATATTATCAACATTAAAAATAACCTCAAAATTATATAAAACTTAACTAAATATTGCATAAGTAATCATTAGATAGAGAAAAGATAAAATACAATCATATTAGTCTCTATCCATCCAATATATTTCAACATCACATCGTTTTGTATCTTGATAGTTCATCTTTTAATAGTTCAATAAATTCAAATTTGTCAAGTCGTCTCCCGTCTGCTCCCAAACCTCCATCTCCTTTTCCCCAGCTATCTGATTCAGGCACTCCTTTTGGATTTTTGAGTCTATTTCTTTTTGATCCATCGAAGGTGGCTTCCCCTCCTCCTCCTCTTTTATTTTCATACACCCTTCTTCTGGAATCTTGGATATATCAGCCTTTAGAACATTGACATAAAATTCAGTAGCTTTTTTTATCGTGTTGAGCCGGTATCTTTTTCCAGAAAATTTCACTGCTACTCCAACTGGTGCTTCCCATTTATATTGTAAATTTAATCTCTTAAATTCATCAATCAAAAAAGTATAGCTTTTCCTGGCTTTAAGCATTTTAGAGGGGATTTCTTTCCAAATCTTTAGTTCCTGACCATTCACCATAAGATTATTGTTAAACGTTGCTTGTATAATTCTGTTCCGTAGAGCTCTTGTGGTAAAATATATGACAATATCCCTTGGTAGATGCTTTTGTTTGGCGTACCACGAGTTGATTCTGTATGTTTTGTCGATTTGTGTAGCCAATTCCGCTTTAGAAATTCCAGACACCTGATCCAATATGTCAACCATCCTGCCTTTTAAATTTTCATATAATCCTTCTTTCAAACCTCTAATCCTTATAGCAACTTCCATAGATCTGAACTGAGTCATTAAGACCTCTTTTTCAAAATTTGCAATGTCATTTTGGATTTTATCTATGTAATTCACCGAAGTTGCCAAAGCTTGTTTATTTGTTTCAATACGTTCTGCCAAAACTTCAATATTTGTTGCTAAGCCTTTGCAAACCTCTAACACATCAAATCTTAGTTGTTGATTCATATTCTTCAAAGCAGCCTGCATCTTATGGTCTATCTCACTTATTTTCTGGTTAAATTCCAAAGTAAGTTCATGTTTCATAATCTTTAAATTATTTAATAAATTTTCAGGTGTCAAAAGCTGTGGAGGTGTTAGCTCAGTGTTAAGTTGCATTTTAGAAATATATCCAGATGAATAGTCATTTCTTTTAGTCAAAACAATCTTTCCAAACTTTGAAGCCATTGGTGTTTCAAAAGAGTACAAAAAAGAAAGAAAGCCAGTTGCCTGATTAAAGTTCTTTCCAGTTTAAAAATCAGATAGTCTTTTATTATTGAAAATATTTCTATTATAACTTTAATCCAGAGTTAGGAGACAGAGAAAGAAAAAACCATTTTTCCAAGTTAAAAGTTTCCATAAGAGAGAGAGAAAGAAAAAAAAAAAGCCTCTGGGGAAACGAAAGTCACTTTCACTTCTCAATCGCCATATTGTTACTCTGTTTCCTTTGTTCCCTTGCCGAAGTGAAAGCTTACCCAGGAGTTGAAAAAAAAAAGGAAAAAAAGAGGTTTCAGTACTTGCCCATCTCACGCCTGTTTCTCTCTGTCTGCTTCTATAGTTTAAATGTAGTTATAAATCCCATTTTTGAAGCAGCGGCTGGACACTCCATCTAGCTCTGCAAAGGCAGAGGTTTCCGGATCTTTGGAGCTGGAGACAGGCTGCATGGGGAGCTCTCCCTTCGCGCCCTGCCAGATGGCTCCTAAGGCGCTGGGGGGGCTCTACCCCTCCTGTCAGGCTCTCATCTCTCCCCTTTGCCCGGGGAAGAGATTTTAAAGCCGCCAGACAGCTTTTCTGGCGGCTTTTAACAAAGATCGGAAAGGCATCCAACGAGGGATGTCTGCGATGAAGCGCTCCAAAACCGGAAGTCCCCCGACTTTTCTCATTCTTTATGTTACCCAGAAAATAATCTCATCACTCCCAATCCCGGTACAGTGTTTCTTCCCTTCTTCACCCCCGCCCCCCAATGATGGATCCTAGGTAATCTTATTAATCTGGGGTCCATTTACAATCTTTTTAGCTTTGCCAAATGCAATAAGAACGGGGTGCTCACATCACTATAGTTTTATAAGTTTGTTTATGGAGTGAACACTTTTTGAAGGTGAAAGAGGTTGTCCCCAAAAGCTTCATTTCCCACACTGATAAGATGAGAATAACTCTCATTAGAGGCGAAAATAAATCTTTCCCCGGAATTCTGACATTAGAAATGAAACCGCAGTTTAAAGTTCTAAGTAAAAATATTTACAGTATTTCGGTACAAAAACAATAAATCCTCATTAATTACATCTCTGATATAAAAAGGCACGTCTTGCTTCGACAGAAGCTAGGAACAGAAGGACTGAATGGAATGCACACATGCGTACTAGAACATATCAATCACGTGCTCAGGAATAAACCATTATATTAGATAGGGATGCAGCTCCCTGCATATACATGTAACAGGCAATATAAATCACTGCGTGACACACAATTCCCATCGTCTTCTGGATTTGGGGCTTGCTCCCTTCTGTGAAACTCATAAAGGAGAGCAAAAGGTAAGACAAGATCTCTTCAAATGGATTCTCCAAATTGCCTGATCCTGGAAATATTTTGATGATATTGATTCCATCATCCTGCGTCCGATGTCCAGTGAAAAAGGTTAATGAGAACATCTATGGAGATTCTCGGTCACCCAGGTCATGGTTGTTCCAAAGGTGCTGCCTCAGCCCCATGAGGCACTGGGCTTTATGGAAGTGGGCGCAGGCCGCCGGTTGTGGGACGCGTCCCCCGCAGCTCTTAACGTTGCGCAGAAAGCAAATGTGGGCAACTCCCTCCCCTTCCCAGGGCTACTGTCACTCATGGGGCTGAAGACGGTGAACAGAAGGCCTACACCCCTGCTCCACGCCTTCGGCTGGAGCCGCTGGATCGTTGGCTGAGGGGCTCTTCATTGCCAGCGGTCTAAGCGTCCGGGGCATGCGTGCGGAGGAGAGGCGACAGCCAAGAGTTGCTGTGATTACAAGAGCGATTCCAGAACGGGCGGCCAAAATATACTGTACAAGGCGGCCCCTGCATGGCCGTAAATAGATTGGGATCCTAGCTTGTTGGCCGACCAGGAACGAAAAAAATTTGGTGCCCCTTGAATTGGGACCCCAGTTCTCAGTCTCTCAAGGAGCCCCGGCGTGAGCCGCTCAAGCCATATGTGGCCCAACTCGCGGCCCGCCCAGCCCCCGCCCCGCTCCACCCCACCCCACCTGTCACCCCCAAACTGCGTCCCACCACGAGATGGGCATCTTACTGGTTTAACAGCTCCGTGTGTCTGTCGGCTGGTCTCTTTAGGGAAAAAAGCTTGCAAAATACAGAAACTCTTCTCGCTGCGAGAACTTGTTAATTGCTCACCCTCGCGAGAAGAGTTTCTGTATTTTGCAAGCTTTTTTTCCCTAAAGAGATCAGCCGACAGACACACGGAGCTGTTAAAGTCCAGTAAGACGCCCGTCTCGCGGCCCGCCCAGCCCCCAACGGGAAAAGAGTGGCGGGAAAAGCGTAGAGCGGGCAATTGGGTGGACATGGGCAGCGGCGCGGGGACAGGACCGGCGAACCACCAGCCACCCCCCTGGCCCCTCTTAGCGCCCCTCTGCTGCCACCCTTGCCTCTTAGCGCCCCTCTAAGGCATCCCACCGCCCTCAGGGGGCGGTACCGCCCACTTTGTGAACCACTGCTCTATATCATCTTTTTGATGGTAGGAGTTTTTTGTCACAATCATGATAAAGAAAAGCTCATCACGCTTGAAATGGTCACCTGTGCTAGTAGTTGCATCCAAGGAAGAGGGATGATGTCTAAACACAGGGATGACTAAGATATCAACTGTGGCCACATCCATTTTCTATATACATTGCACCATCCATATATAAAAGGGGAAGGAATTCTATCTACACAATCACAGCTGTCAACTTGATTGTGTTTGACCCACAGCGTCCATATCTGCCACATTTCTGTATATCCGATAAATAGTTGGTTGCTGCAGTTTCGAGGAACATCAAAAGAGTGTGCTAGTTTTCATCCACTCACCTCAGTCTTGTAGTCATATTATTGGCCATGATGATTGGCCTATAATCTTCAAATTAATTGCTACTTATGCTACCCTGGCATTTCCGAGAAGCTGAACATCGTCAAATTAATTGTTATTTATGCTCCATTGATTGTATGCAGACGTTATGTGGCCCCATCAGACTTCAAAGTGTCCACTTTAATTGCATCTTTAGCAACCCAACATGTCATGCGTCAGGAGTACAATTCATACCACAGGGTCCTGTACAAATTGCTTTATGACAGTTCATAATCATCCAATCAATGGGCTGAAAGACAATAGATGGGTTGATGTCATTTTCAATTCAAGGTCACGTTGAAGGCTACATACGATTGCCTTGAATTGGTATTTAATACTACTACTACCAATACTTCCGTGTCGGAAGTTCTTCCTTGGTGAAAGGATTTGTCAGTGATATTACCACAGCCCATGGGACTCAGTCAGGGGCTCTTTTGGTCTCCCTGTGAACTTGCCAACCAAAGTGGTACCCATTTATCTACTCACGGTTGCCTGCTTTCAGGCTGCTGAGTTGGCAGGAGCTGGAGCGTGTGATGGGAGCTCACCCACCCTGCGGCAGCAACGGGTCTCAAACGCGAGCCTGTTGATTGTCAGCCCAGCGTTCTAACCTTGTGAGCTCCCACACTCCTGTGGGTAAGGCTATTATCGGAAAAGCCGTTGCGGATCTGAAAGCATTAGAGTTGTAATGGTGTATGTCATGCTGAAATGACCTTGGGAGACAGAAGGAAAAGCTGCAGATTAGGCAATGGTCAGATAAGAGGCTCCTGAGTCTGCAGAACTAATGGGACATGGCAAACATATCAGAAGGGACCTTCCCTAGTTTCTTGAGCTGCAAAGGTGAGGGGGGGGAGAGACATGTACCGTGTTTCCCTGAAAATATGACATGTCCTGAAAATAAGGCCAAGCCTGATTTTTGGGGTGGCCGTAAATATACGCCCTCCCCGAAAATAAACCCTAGTGAAGGGGTGGGCGTGGCCAGCACAGGAGGCAGCCCTTCCCTTTCCCGGTCAGCTTATGGCAGCTGGGCCTCTTAATCGTGCCCCGCGGATCAGCTGAGCTGATCCAGAGCTGCCTCTCTGTTCTATCTCTCTCCAGTGTTCTTGGCGCTCGCCCACCTCCCATCCATCCCCCATCCCACCCCACTCACAAGAGAGCAACCGCCTAGCCCCTCTTGCCATGTAGTGCCCACCCAGCGGACAACCCACCCCTGGCCGGGTAGAGCACCACTCACCGACCGAGTGGTAAGAGGCCGGTCGGGCCAGCCACCTGCTGCCGAGTCTTCCGGGAGCCTGGGCAGAGAGTCTTCCAGCAGCGGCAGAGGTGGCTTCCACTTACCTTAGCCACCGGTTCGCATCGCAATGTTTTGCGCGCGCGCGCATCCCCTCATGCAATTTTGCTTCCGCGCATGCTCAGTAGCTATAATCAGCCCCAAACACAGCTGAGGAGCTGATCAGCTGTGCTTCGGGCAAAGGAATAAAGGTAAGTATAAACCCGGGGGCGGGCGGGAGGGCCCTTTTTCAAGCTGCAGCAGAGGAAAAAACTTGAAAACAGTAAAAAAAATTGGAAACAATTCCGAAAAAAGATGGCTGTGCCCACAGACTGGCACCAACCAAACTGGATCTGTGACGCCATCGTGACATCACCAGCGGGTCGCTACTGGTTCAGGCGATCCGGTCCAAACGGGCAGAAACCCAGCCCTGGGCAGCAGCCGCTTCTGGGAGTGCACTTCCCGCTCTATGGTTCCAGCTCCATGCAGGGCAGCGGCTCCCTTTGCCGCCTCTCTGCCCCGGCTGCCAGAAGACACAGCAGCAGGCGGCTGGTCCGACCGGCCTCTTCTCCACTTCCAGCGGCTTCCAGCCGGGGTTTACGTCTTGCAGCCCGGCCCAGCCTATCCCCCGCCGCACCTGCCACCCCCAAATTGCACCCCACCACGAGACGCGCATCTTACTGAAGTCTGGCAGCTCCGTCGCGTCTCTCAGCCAGTCTGCAGGGAAACACCTTGCACAGTAAAGAAAAAATATTTGCGAGTGTGAGCAATTAACAACTTCTCGCACTCGTGAGAAGTTTTTCTTTACTGTGCAAGGTGTTTCCCTGCACAGACTGGCCGAGAGATGCGACGGAGCTGCCAGACTCTGGTAAGATGCTCAAGACCTGCCCCATCCCCTGCCCCCCCTGATAATAAGGCCATGGCCATATTTTGAGGGTCAAAGGAAAATAAGACCCTGTCTTATTTTTGGGGAAACACGGTACTTTCATGTAACCTTACAATAAAGTAGAATCAGTTCATCTGGACACACTTTTTTTCTGGATTACCTCGCTAGTTGAGAGGACTGATGGCATATATCTTCCCACTGTTCTAATTGCCCCCCCAACCTGTTACATTTAAAGGTTTAAAACAACTCCACCCCAATCTGGTATCTTCTAGGTACCACATCTTCATGTCTTGAAATGATAGCAATTACGGGACAAGATCATCTTCACGGGAAAAAAATTGTTTCCAGCCCACCTCTGTTTAATCATTTAATCTGGGCTGATGTAATAGGGAGGAATAGATTGGTGGGGGAAGATACTGTTTTAGAGCAGGGGACTCCAAATTTGGCAACTTTAAGACTTGTGGACTTCAACTCCCAGAATTCCTCAGCCAAGCATGCTGGCTGGGGAATTCTAGGAGTTGAAGTCTACAAGTTATTCCCCTATCAACAATCGGATTTCGCAAGCCAACTAAACAAACCCATGCTGGCTGGGGAATTCTGGGAGCTGAAGTCCACAAGTCTTAAAGTTGCCCAATTTGGAGTCCCTTGTTTTAGAGGGAGGGCACCCTAAGCCAGAACCAGCACCCTAAATTATAAGCTGCACCACAACCATGGGCTGTTGCAAAACTACCAAAGTAGTTGTGCTGATCACGCCTGGAGGGCTTTACTCAGTCAGATAAACTCCACACAATGAGTATCATGCAGATTACTTTTAATTATCAGGCATTCCCAAACAACAACTCAGGTCATCACAAAGATTCTTCTGAGTTGGGTATAATCTGTTCTCATCATGTAGGTAAAACGAGATTGAATTCTCCCCATTTTCTCCGTTGTTGCTTACATGTTCCTTTGTTACTTAAAAATGCCCGCTGGAGAGCAAGGTACAGTTACCCAGCAGCCGAGCTAAGCTTGATGGCCAGTAAGAACACACAGATGTGGTCACATATCATGGACTACATTACCCAGAGTGCCTGTCTGACTACATTCCCCCTAATGCAGTTTCTTAAAGAAACATCTCTTAATCCAAGCTAACTATCTCTCTATGCCAGTGATGGCGAACCTATGGCACGGGTGTCACAGGTGGCATGCGGAGCCATATCTGCCGGCACGCGAGCCATTGCCCTAGCTCAGCTCCAGCGCGCATGTGCGTGCCTGCCAGCTGATTTTTGGCTCGCACGGAGGCTCTGGGAAGGCGATTTTGGCCTCCAGAGGGCCTCCAGGGTGGCGGGGGAGAGCATTTTCGCCCTCCCCAAGCTCCGAGAAAGTCTCTGGAGCCTAGGGAGGGCAAAAAATGGGCCTACTGGGCCCACTGGAAGTCGGGAAATGGGGGAGGGGGGTCACGCACACATGCGCAGGGGGTGGGGCAAGTGGGGGGCTTTGAATTATGGGTTTGGGCACGCATGGGTGTGTGATAGCGCGTGCGCGCACTATTTTGGCAACCGAGGAAAAAAAGGTTCGCCATCACTGCTCTATGCTAACAGCACAGTAGTTCTGATCTGAAGCATGGAAACTGCCTTCAAATGTTCCTACACAGCTGTTGTGGTTTTTCTACTTGGTGCCCCAGATAAATATGACATGAGGGCCTTTGATTTTTTAAATCTGATTAAACTAATTCTCAATTAGGTTGATTGGCAAGTCAGGCTCCAACATGGGCAACCCATGACTGCTTTTACTCTTGAATCATTGGCGTTTCCCTGATATGCATCTCATAGTTCTGTCTTGGAGCTCCTCTTTCCTACTGGTGCTGTTGCGTAACCAGTTGGAAGCCGATTAATTTCAGCCCTCCAGCGAATTCAGTTTCCCAAGCCAGCCAATTCCATATGGCAGCCAATCAACCGATTTTGTATTTTTGGACCACGCTTTCAAAAGAGGGTTGCTTGGTCCTTCAAGTTGCCAAAAGTTTAGTCGGCTTGCGAAATCTCATTGTTGATAGGGGAATAATCGGTAAAGGGGCATGGATGAAAGCCACAACTTGTAGACATAGTTGTGGAGAACCAACAATTAAGTTCAGAGACATAGGCAGCCATAAATGACATGCCTGCTTCTAACTCTGTATGAACTCAGCCAGTTATGGTTTGCCTAGTAAGCCAGTACTGGGGCGCATAACACCAGACATGTCATTAGCAGGCAAAAGTCACAAAACTGTGTCTCACTTACTTTGGCCATGACCAAAGTAAATTCATTGGAGAAAGGGGAATTCACTGGAGAAAGCAGTTATGTTGGGAAGAGTTAGTGGTAAAAGGAAACTAGGCCGCCAAAGAACACGGTAGCTGGAGACCATCAAACAACTGGTGTACTGGTTGAGGCACAAGGCTGGAAAGCAGGATTTATTTATTTTATTTATTTATTTATTAAAATTTCTATGCCGCCCAACTCCCGGGGGACTCTGGGCGGCTAACAACAGGTATAGAAACATATCAATAAAAGCGATTTTTTTTAAAAAAAAATGTTAAAATGCTATCAATATTTTAAAAAGAACTTTCACTCATACCCCGCCTGCCGGAACAGCCAAGTTTTTATTGCTTTACGGAAGGCCAGCAGGGTGGGGATAGTCCTGATCTCTGGAGGGAGTTGGAGACCGTGAGTTCTAGTACCGCCTTAGCCATGAAAGCCAGCTGGGTGACCTTGAGCCAATCGCCAGGAGTTGATGAGTTCTAGTCCCAGTTTAGGCATGAAAGCCGGCTGCGTGACTTTGGTCCAATCACCAGGAGACAGTGAGTTCTAGTATTACCTTACCCATGCAAGCCATCCTCATCAGGATTGTCATCGTGGGGGAAATAGTAGGAAGAATTATCGTGTTCATCGCCTTGAATTATTTGCAAAAATAATAAAGGCAGATAGATAGACAGACAGACAGATGGAAAAGAAGAAACATGACAGGTTACCCAGTAAGAGGATTAGATACCCACAACATCTTTGCTTCAAAGCTTTGGAAAATTACAAGAGTTGGGGCAATGTGCCCAATGTTTCTCGCCTGTTTTGGCAGTTAAGTTCCTCCGCGTTACTCATAATGATTCTTATCCAGGACATAAATTTACTATGGGGTGATGTACATAATCGGAATGCCATAAAACATCCAGGACAAGTGTTGAAATACTAACCACTATTTTGGCTCCCTAGCCAGGTCACGATCACCATAGTATCAATCAAACATAGCTTGCTTACCCTCAAAAGGTGCTGCTATAAAAGATAAGAGCTTTTCCCAGAGATTCTCTCAAGTCCTCGGCCCATTTTGGGAAATCGGTTCCACGAATCCACAACGAAGGAAACGCAGACTCTCACTTTGCCTACCGGATTGTTGAAGGTACCAGCTATAGGCTAAAGGTAATGATTATGATTTAGGATTAAGCAATTATTGCACATTTTTAATGCATGCCACCGGGGGTGCACAAATCGGTCCTGAAACTGGAGGGGGAGGAGGGGGGCCAGGCAAGATCATATGGTGTCTAGACCTTTTTTTATTAAGTCACAAAACCAAAATTAAGCAGCTGGTTTATACGCCAAGCCTTAATACGGCAGACCAGTCATTTCACTTTTTACCACCTCTAAAACTCTTAGTAACCCATTCTAAAGTTTTGATAGACAGAGCAAGAACTCCACATTTTAATGTAAAAGTACCAAATGGGCAGGTTTTTTTCCCTTTCTTTCTGGACCTGCACTTGTTCTGAGAAAGCAAATCTTAATATAATATGCATTTCTAACTTACGTGCTTCTCCTTCTGGCTCCCTAATTTCTAGTTCGGTTCCTGCTTATACTTCCAGGTGCACAGAAAAAGTTTCCTTAAGTAATTCCTTAAGTCCCCTGGGAGTTGGGCGGCATAGAAATCCATTTAAATAAAATAAATTTAAATAATAAATAATTGGCATAGTTCTATTCTCAGACTAAAGTAATAGTAATTTAAGATACAGGTGTACAGGTTGTTGTCATCTGTTAGCCTCTGTTCAGAGCTACAACAACATGGAAAAAAGTAATTTATGGAGGGGGAAAAACATTAATGCTTTTCTTTTTAATTTTCATTAAAAAGAAGGATCAGGGGAGACATGATAGCAGTGTTCCAATATCTCAGGGGTTGCCACAAAGAAGAGGGAGTCAAACTACTCTCCAAAGCACCTGAGGGTAGAACAAGAAGCAATGGGTGGAAACTAATCAAGGAGAGAAGCAACCTAGAACTAAGGAGAAATTTCCTGACAGAACAATTAATCAGTGGAACAATTTGCCTCCAGAACTTGTGGGTGCTCCATCACTGGAGGTTTTTAAGAAGAAATTGGACAACCATTTGTCTGAAATGGAATAGGGTTTGAGCAGGGAGATTGGACTAGAAGACCTTTAAGGTCCCGTCCAACTCTGTTGTTCTGTATTCTGCATACTTACAACTGGTCCTTGCACTTACAACCAGTCCTCATACTTACAACCATCACAGCATGCCCAGGGTCACATGATCATACTTTGGGTGCGTGGGTGAATATGTGCCATTGAGTCAATGTTGATTCTTGGTGACTATGTAGATGGATTTCTCTGAAAAGACCTGTCCCTGACCTAGGCCCTTCAGGTTTTCTGATGCTGTTGTTATGTCCATCCATCCTGCTGTTGACCAAGCTCTTCTTCTCGTTCGTTCCACCTTTACCAGCATCAAAGGCCTTTTAAAATACCTGGGTCTTCCCATAATAGGCCCCACGTTGGATAATTTCAGCCTGAAAACTACAAGAATCTAGTCACATAGTCACAAGGAGACCAATTAAAGTTATGGGAATTTTACTTTTATTTAGATTGTTCAGGAAGAGTTGCTACTTAATGGCTAAGGAAGCCTACTATATGTATAGACTGATTAAATTTTTATCCTGCTTTAATTACTTCATATTAAGAAAAATATAAAAGAATATCAAAACCACCGTGAGGCGCTTGCCAAATAAAAACCTAAATATTGCAAAGCACCTCATGAGGTTGGGGTAACTGTTGGTTTTCGTTTCTTTCATTTTTTCGTTTTCGTTTTTTATTTTTCGTTTCTTTTATTTTTATGCAAGAAGGCTTCGGAGATCCGCCTGCAACCCGTTTGTGTCTGGTGCTCTGGTTTACAAAGCCCCCCCTTAACAAACGAAACAGAAGTTATCCAGCCATGTTTTGTCAGGGCAAGGACATCCTCCAAAGAAAATCCGATGAAAAAGTGACCCAGAGAGGCGAGCCATCTGATTGGAGAATCCCCAGGCAGATGGGATCCTTAGGTCTGAAGGCAATGATCACCGGTGGTACGGGATATTGTGGATTCCACTTGAGCTGCGCTCTCCTCCGGGAAGGCATTGGTGTGGTTTTGCTTGATAGACGTGAACCTCAATGGGAGCTCCCCACGGGAGCAGTCTTCTTCCAGGTAGGATGGGGATCAGTTTGACTGTTGGGTGTCAGACCTGTCCCAGTCTGAGCCCTTAGGAAAGAGAGACCCTTGACTCCACGGAAGTGAAGTGATAGATTATTTTACTAAAAGGTGGTGGTTGCAGTAAAGTCAAGCTAGAACTGAATTTCCCACATGAAATAGATACAAAATGTTTCCCCTCATCCCAGCCCTCCCTCCATGGCCTGTCCATCTTCAGTCAATGAAGATTCATCTAGATGTTTTGAGAACACTGAGATGTTCAGTGGAATATTTCACGTTCTTTCTCAAGGTGCTTGGCCTTGGCTACTGGCATAAATTGGTTCTGAGCTTCGCTGTTCTTCGTCAAGCTGTCACCCCCCCTTCCTATATCCCATCATATACTCATACAGGGTTATTCCCTATTTGTTCCCACCCCCCATGTCCCTCTTCCCCCCAGCCTTTGATGGCAGGATGCTGGCAAGAAACCAAGTCCTTATTCCATAGGTCTTCCTTGTCCTTCAGGAATTCAGGTAGTCTAAGTAGGACTTTCTCCTCCAAGGTTTTCCCACAACAATAAACCTGTGGGGCAGGTTATGCTGAGAGGAAGAGCCACTGACCCAAATTCCTGCAGGGAATGTCCATGGCCGAAGGTGGATTGGACAGGGTCCAGGTAATCCTCAATTTCTAACTACAATTGGAATGGGACCCTGCTCTCTGGAACCAACTTCCCCCAGAGATCCGAATCATCCCCACCTTGCTGGCCTTCCGAAAAGCCATTAAGGCATGGCTCTTCCTGCAGGCAGGGGTCTGAGACAATTTTACATCTTGAGGTCTCCCCCATGTATGCATGGTGGTCGTGTGTCTTTTTAAAAAACTTTTTAAAAAATTGTTTTTCATGATTTTATTGTTTGGTGTTCTCTAAAATGCTGTACCCCGCCCTGAGTCCTTAGGGAGTAGGGCGGCATAGAAGAATTCCCAAATAAATAAATAAATAAATAAATAATAAATAAATAAAAATAAATAAATAAATAAATAAAATAAATAAATAATAAAATAAAATAAAATAATAAAATAAATAAAATAAAATAAAATAAAATAAAATAAAATAATAAAATAAAATAATAAAATAAAATAAATAAAATAAAATAAAATAAAATAAAATAAAATAAAATAAAATAAAATAAAATAAAATAAAATAATAAAATAATAATAAAATAAAATAAAATAAATAATATTGCGAAATGATACAATTGTGAAGTGAGTCGCACCTGATTTTACGACCTGTTTTGTGGCGGTCACTAAGGAAGTCCAGCTTCCCCCACTGACTTGGTTTGTTGGAAACTGGCTGGGAAGGGCGCAGATGGCCATCACATGACCCCAAGACGCTACAACAGTCGCAAAGACAAGCCAGTTGCCAAGCACCTGAACGTTCAGCCTGCGACTATGGCAGTGTTTCCCAACCTTGGCAACTTGAAGATATCTGGACTTCAACTCCCAGAATTCCCCAGCCAGTGAATGCTGGCTGGGGAATTCTGGGAGTTGAAGTCCAGATATCTTCAAGTTGCCAAGGCTGGGAAACACTGGACTATGTGGATACTGTGATGGTCATAAATGATATGTAAATGAAGAGTCAATCATCCAGGCCTAAAATATCTGAAAATTTTAAATCATGACAATTAACAAAGTTTGTTAATCTGAGACGTTTCGCTACTCATCCAAGTAACTTTTGTTCGGTCAAAAGATCCCCCCCCAAAATAAGTTACGCAGAGTCCGAGAGTTATTGGAATGTACTAACTCTTGCCACATCAACTGCATATATTTTGGTTTCTCCCCGAAATATATTGCATCATTTAATCTTTTGGCCTGGATGATTGTGTCTTCATTTACATCTTGCAATACATTTTGGGGAGAAACCCCTGCAGTTGGCATGAGTTAGTACATTCCAACGATTTTCTGCCTAACTAATTTTTTTTATTTTGACCGATGAAGTTACTTGGACGAGTAACAAAACATCTCAGATTAACAAACTTTGTTAATTGTTAATTGATGTAACCTTTTTAGATGGTCATGTGCCTTTTTTCAGCACCGTCATAACTTTGAATGGTCATCGAACGAATGGCCGTAAGCCAAGGACTACCTGTACCTTCATTATTAATCCAATACTTTCACAATCTTGGTTGTTATCTTGCAACACTGCCAGGCTTAGCCAGCAAATGGTAATGCAGTCAACAAATTGCAAGGATACTTGGTGCTTCTTGTTTTCATGTGCAATTCCTTCTTTCTCACACAAACATTTTCCAGGCTGATGTGCGGGATTATGAGAAAGTCTTCCAAGCTAGCGAGGGAATTGATACCATTTTTCATCTGGCAAGCTTTGGCCTGTCTGGAGTCGAGCAAGTAAGTGGATAATACAGTTGTTTGCTACTCACAAGTAAGTATAAGTAATCTTCTCTCTAGCAGAGTGTGTGCTGCTCTGTGTGTGTGGTATTTATAGTGCCTGTGTTGTGTATATGTTTAAATGTTGATTGGGGTGTGTTGATGGCTGGCTTTTAAGGCATTAGCTGTTGTTTGTTTGTGCTGCCCAGCCCTGGCCTTCTAAGTACTTGATAAGCTGGTGCTAAATCAACACTCCTGTTTCCCAGGATTCATTCATTTCCCTGGCTGTTTTTGTGCCTACTCGTCCAACAATCTTAGTAGCTGCAAAATTGAATGTGATCTAAAAAAATCATCATTCTTCTGATATTTTTTCTTCCGTCCTATTGCTTCTAAGCTCAAAAAGATAAAAGAGATTGACTCCATCAACGTGGGAGGAACAAAAGTTGTCATTGATGGTATGCTTCAGTTCATTTTTCTCATTTATGCTGATACACGAAAGTGTTCTCATTTCTGGAAAACTCAGTAGCCTACTACAAGACTACATTCTGCAGGGGGGAAAAATAGTGAACGTTAACCCTGGTTTGTTGTTCTGCTCTTGGCTTTATTTCTTAGTTTTTTTTAGATTTATGGCTTGTTTTTCCTCTAAGAACTCATGAGAGGCCAGTAACATACCGGTAATTGGATATGTTAGATTGGTGTATCTCAATCTCAGCAACTTTAAGTTCCACAGTCAATAGGGGAAATCTTAATATATGGTGGCTGGGGAATTCTGGAAGTGGAAGTCCACATCAGAGGTGGGTTCCTGCCAGTTCGGACTGGTTCTATAGAACCAATAGCCGGAATTTTCCCCTGATCGCCGAACCGGCAGCGATGGCCGGCTGGACATGTCCCCGAACTGGCTCTCTCGGCAGCGCCGTAGGTGCCGCCATCTTGTTTTTCACTTCTGCTCACGTGCAGAAGCTGGCTTTTTTGCTTCTGCGCATGCGCAGATGCTGGATTTTTAGCACTGTGCATGCATGAGCGCGTGTGCGCAGCGCGGCGCATGAGGAAGCGAACTGGCGGCGAAGTAAGTCAGAACCCACCCCTGGTCCACATATCTTAAAGCATGCTAGCTGATAAATTCTAGGGGTTGAAGTCCACCATTCTTAAAGCATGTGGCTGGGGAATTCTGGGAGTTGAAGTCCACACATCTTCCAATTGCAAAGGTTGAGAAACGTTGGTGTAATGTATTGTTTCTCTGCAGTTTGCAAATCAAGAAACATTTCCAAATTGATCTATGGCAGTTCAGTGATTGTTGTATTTGGAGGGGATCCAATTGAAGATGGAGATGAAACGTTGCCGTACTTTCCACTTGAAAAGGTATTTGGGTGAGAAACATATTGGATGGAGGAAAGTTTGTATTTTAACGCCAATTTATCTAATTTCACCTTTAGAAATTGAACTGAACAATAGAGAAATGATTTGCCTTTCCTCCCCCCCCCCCCAGAAATAGTTAGATTTCCTGGTCTAGTGTCAGGGTTCCAAGTAACACCCCCAACAAAAGAAAACTCCAAGGCTTGAGTTTCCTCAAAGTCCCATTTTATTAGAGATGTCATATTGGCACATCTGGGAAAAGCCAAATCTGAAAGTTCCCGGTTTTCCACAAACAAAAGAAAGTTCAAGTCCCTGCCCCAGCACCCACATGTCCATCACATTGTCCAATCAATGCATCATCCCAACTGGAGATGCCTCCCAGTCAGAGGTGGATTCCTCCTGGTTCGGACCGGTTCGCCCGAACTGGTAGCAACCTGCTGGCGATATCATGGAATCGGTGGAAATTTTTGGGGGGGGGGGATTTTTTTCTGATTTTTTTTCTTCTGTGCATGTGCAGAAGCCGAGTTTCTGGCACTGTGCATACACCACCATGTTGTTTTTGGCTTTTTTTGGAATTTTCGGCACTATGCATGTGCACATGCGCAAAGCGTGCATGCGCCCACAAGGCGCAGCTATGCGGCTTGTGGGAGGAAGTGAACCAGCAGCGAGGTAAGTTAGAACCCACCCCTGCTCCCAGTCGCACCACTTCAGGTGCAGGGCAGAGTGGCCTTGACTCTCGGAGAAAGGAATGTTATTTTGACTATAGATAGTTCCCCACTCACAATCCCCCCTCCCAGTTTCCCACAACACTAAATGTGGCAGGCCTGAAGATCCAATGCCCAAGATGGTTTCCACCTGACATCTAGTTTCACATACGTAGGATTTGCAATGTGATTTTCCAAGCTCAGCCAACTCTTATTAATCCTTGAAAGAGAATTCAGTTGTCCTTCAATATTCACCCTTCTGCGAATTTTGCAATGCAATTCTCGAATGTCACGAATTAGACATCGGTTGGGGGATTCCATTGTCTTTATTTCAGTGGTGGGTTCCTACCAGTGCGGTCCACTCTGTAGCACTGGTAGCGGCCTGCTGGTGATGTCACAGTACCGGTGCGGTCGGTTGCCGGTGCCTGGGTGCTGCCAATTTTTTTAAAAATTAATTTTTAAAATTAATTTTCTTCTGCGCATGCCCAGAAGCCGAGTTTCCGGCACTGCTCATGCGCTGCCTTCCTACCCCACAGTGAGTCCAAGCAGGGGAGGATGGCTGAGGGAGCGTGTGAGATGCTGAAAGAACGGGCGGCAGGAGCTATCTCCATTCCCCTCCCTTCAGCAGTCCAAGAAGCCACGAATGCGCGGTGATGATCCCAGGCATTTTTGCACGTTTGAGGCTTCTTGAGCTGCTGAGGGGAGGGGGAATGGGCAGCAGGACCTATCTCAGTTCCACTTCCTTCAGCAGTCTGAGAAGCCACGCCCACCTGGTCACATGGCTGGCAAGCCACACCCACAAAATAAGCCACGGCCACAGAGTGGTAGTAAAAAAATTAGGAACCCGCCCCTGCTTTATTTCTATATTTTATATTAAGATAAAATCTTTAATCATAATCATAATAATCTAAATATAGACATAGACATAAATATAAATAAAAGTGTTCTGTCTCTCGTAGCAACCTGACAATTATTCTAAATCCAAAACAATTGCAGAACAGATGATTCTAGCTGCCAACGGAGCCCCACTTCAGGGTAGGTTCAGACCAGTTTTCCTTCCTTTCCTTTTCCAACTTGAGGGAACCTTGAAAAACATTTAAGGAAAAACATTATGGGAAAAAAACCATTTTATTTATTTGGAGGATTTATATGGCCGCCCGCTCACTTTCAGTGACCCTGGGCAGCTTACAAAAACGGTATGGGAAAGCAGCTCAGGACTCGATTTAAAACTACAATTGAACCTGATATTTCTGTTGCTGATGAGACATTGGCTAAGTGAGTTTTGCCTCATTTTACGACCTGTCTCGCTTAGCCACAGATCTTTGTGGCTCAGTTGGGGTCTTAAGTTAAGAACTACCTGTATTGGAAGAGAATTTGCAATACTTTCTTGTGAGATATCTATAGTATTTGGTTGATACAGGATGTCCTTGTTTAGCGACCACAATTAGGACCAGCAACTTGGTCGTTAAGTGAAGTGGCCTCTTAACGGGGATCATTGCAATGTTATGATCTGATTTCAGCTTCCCTTTTGCTGGACAGAGCTATGAAGGCTGCAAATCAGAGGTGGGTTTCAGCAAGTTCTGACCAGTTCTGGAGAACCGGTAGCGGAAATTTTGAGTAGTTCGGGGAACCGGTAAATATCACCTCTAACTGGCCCCGCCCCCATCTACTCTCTGCCTCCCGAGTCCCAGCTGATCGGGAGGAAATGGGGATTTTGCAGTAACCTTCCCCTGGAGTGGGGAGGGAATGGAGATTTTACAATATCCTTCCCCTGCCATGCCCACCAAGCCATGCCACGCCCACCAAGCCATGTCCACAGAACCGGTATTAAAAATTTTTTTTGAATCCCACCACTGCTGCAAATGCAACTGCTGCAAATTCACAAGTGAATTTTCATCACTGGCATAACTAGGAACGGTTGTTAAACGAGGCAGTCGCTAAACAAAGACGACCTGTACGATGATTCAAATTGGATAGGAAAAAGTCATGAAACCGAAGTTGTGTTTTGTGCTTGCTCAATGACTCTTTTTTTCCATGGATTTGTCCAGCAGAAATTCCATGTAATGATATTGTTTTGTTTCGTAGGAGGAGGGACGCTCCGAACGTGTGCTCTTCGCCCGGCTGGAATCTATGGTCCAGGAGAGGACAAAAACATTCCCCGGTTCATTGTAGGTGTTGCTTTTCTGACCTTTGAACGTGATTTAAATTTGGAAGCTTGGCAACTGACTCCTATTTATGACGGTTGCAGTGTCCCGGGTGGTCACGTGATCCCCTTTTGTGACCGTCTGACAAGCAAAGTTACTGGGGAAGCCAGATGTACTTCACAACTGCGTTACTAATTGAACCACTGAAGGGATTCACTTAACAAACGTGGCAAGAAGAGTCGTAAATCAGGACAGGAAGCCAGTTAACAGATGTCTCACTTAGCAACATAAATTCTGGGGTCCGTTGTGGTCATAAGTTGAGGATTACCTGTACTTTCCTCTCACAATAAATCTGCCCACCGAGACACCCTGTATGAACGTCGTCCTTTCTTGCTTGTGAGCAATTGTTAACAAGACTGACACATGGGCCGCTGTCATTCACCTCAACCTTTTATAACAGTGGAAACAGAGTTGAGGTTAATTCCAGCCGCCAAACTCCGTTTACTTTACCTGTTTTCATTTTTGTTTTCCAGCAAGAGTAGATAATGCAATATTTATAAGCATCATCTCTGAGTGAATAAGTTCGACGATGTGATAAATTTCCTCCAAATAAGTCTAACATCGTTTGAGCCAGTTTTTTTCCCCCTTTTGCAATCATCCTGTGCACAGCTTGCCCTCATTTAATGACCGCAATTGGGGACTGGCAACTTGGTCATTAAGGAAAGAGGTCGCTGAGTAAAGCCCAATGGGGCTTATGACCTTACTTTGGTGTTTCCTTTGTGTGACAAACCTGTGAAGGTTGTTAATGTGAAGATTGTGTTGCAAAGTGACTTTTTTCATCACTGGCGTAACTGCAAATGGTTCCTAGATGAGGCAGCTAAATGGAGACTACCGACTAGTGACTAGTCCAGGGGTCAGCAACCTTAAACACTCAAAGAGCCATTTGGACCCATTTCCCACAGAAAAGAAAACAGCAGGAGTCACAAAACCCTTCCCGTGCCTTACTATTTCCTGAGCGGCCACAAAACTAGCATATGTAGTTGAATTAAACGTTCTGTTTTCTTCTGAAACGTTTATTTTCTTGGATTTATCCATGGTTGGCCTACCGGTGGTCGAAAAGCTCAATAAATTGTGTGCCACAGGGTATCACACATTGACAGTTGTGACGCATATTTTGAGCGACAGGGAGCCGCAGCAGAGGGATGAAAGAGCCACATGCGGCTCCAGAGCAGCGGGTTGCTGACCCCTGGACTAGTCAGTTTGATATGAGGCAGGGGTGGGTTCCACTTAGCTTCCCTACCGGTCCGCATCGCGACGGAAGTGCGCGTTTTGATCGCTTCGCTCGCGCGCCCCATCACGTTGCGCAAAACACCCAGAAATGACCCTCTGTGCATGCGCAGAAGCCTTTGCGCATGAGCAGAGGGGTTTTTTTGCAAGCTGCGGTGACTGGAGGACCGGTTTGGGAGCTTGGACTGCCGGTCATCGCTGCCGGTTTGGCGAGCGGCAGTAAATTTCTGCTACCGGTTCTAAGGAGCCGGTCCGGCAGCAACCGACCACTGATATGAGGGCATGATTTGCTCCAAGGTAACCCATTGACTTCTTTGGAAGGAGATTTGATCCTGTTCAATTTTAATCCTTTACTCCTCCTCCTCCCTCTCCTCCTCCCCCATCCCCCTCCTCCTTTTTTAGTTGCATTTCATCTCACACTGAAATATTGGATGACTTTTTCCAGTTTCTTTTCCATAGAGCAATATCCAGAGCTATTTACTATACTTCACCTTTGATACTACGGGCACATGGATGAACTGGGTTCATATTTCTAATTTAATTGAAGCCTACCTACTTGCCAGAATTGCTCTAATGGCAGAGAGAAACTTCATTGCTGTAAGTAGTCCATTTCTGATCTCATGTTGGGTCCATTTTGACCAAAATGACAAGGGCACCTGCCCAGGGGAACTTTTTATGTTTTCCTATTCCAGAGGTTCCCAACCTTTCTAATGCCGTGACCCGTGCCCCGCCCCTGCGCCCCCACCGCGACCCACCCCGTCGCCGCCATTTGGGTTATTTTACCCTCTGCGCATGCGCAAAGTGTTCTGCGCATGTGCAGAGGGTAGAAGAATCCAAATGGCGGTGTCTGGACAAAGTCTCCAGATCCGGGCAAGGTCTTCGCTCGCTTCGCGTGTTGCCTCTGGGAGCTTTTTGAGCCCCGTCGTGAAAGGCGTGCGCGACTTTGGTGGGGCCGGGACAGCCGGCTGCCCGGAGAGAGCCATTCCCTTCGCAGAGTTTCTCCCGTCTACCTGTAGCGTTCAGGGTGAAGGGGGTGGCTCTCTCCGGACAGCCACCTGTCCCGGCCCCGCCAAAGTCGTGCACGCCTTTCGCAGAGTCTTTCCCATCTACCTGTAGCGTTTGGGGCAAAGGAGGTGGTTCTCTCCGGAGACTTCACCCGGACGCCGCCATTTGGGTTCTTTTACCCTCTGCGCATGCGCAGAATGCTTTGCGCATGCGCAGAATGCTTTGCGCATGCGCAGAATGCTTTGCGCATGCGCAGAGGGTAAAAGAACCCAAATGGCAGCGGCAGGGTGGGGTGCGGGGCGCCGGTTGTGGGGCACGCTATGGCCAGGCTTGTGGCAGTGGGGGGGGAGCTGAGGATTCCGGGGCGACCCCTGGGAAATGGTCGTTCGACCCCCAAAGCGGTCGCGACCCCCACCTTGGGAACCGCTGTCCTATTCTCTCATTCCTTCTTTTTATTTTTCTCCAGAGTGGTCAAGCCTATTTTATACATGATGGAGAAAACGTCAATTTTTTCAAATGGACATTGGTTCTGGTAAGACTTTTTTCTTGCTTCAGGAAATCTTTTGAGAATAGGCCAAGTCTTCGGGTTTAATTCTATAACAGGGGTCTCCAACTTGGCAACTTTAAGACTTGTGGACTTCAACTCTCAGAATTCCCCAGCCAGCCAAGCTTTCTTGACATTCCACCATTTAACAGATTTACTCTGCGCTTCTTGTGCCATTAAGAGGCAGACGGTTACTGATTCAACCAATTTTCCAGTGGAAGAGAGTATCTCTAGCTCAGGTTTGAGCTGTGGTGTCCGTGGTATTCTCTGAGCTTGGTTGATTACTCGCAGATGGTGAAACTAGAGTGAAACTGTGGTTGAATCTGTCCATATATTATAAAATTAAGCAATGCGAGATGTTAGCATCTTAGACCGAGCTAATTCCACAAACATTAGAGAATTCCTGGAAGTTTGGCATGCAGACGAATCAGCCATCGACGGACACTTAGAGAGAAACCACGTGTACACACTGTTCAAAAGAGACAATAAAAAACATAGAAGGAAACAAGAAATAAAACATATCCTCTCCAGCAGCCAGCAGCCAGCAGCCAGCAGACAGCAGACAGCAGACAGATAAGCAGGGATTAACACCAGAGAAACAATCAAGCAGAAAGCAATATCCTAATCAAGGAACTACCAAGGAAAAACCCACACACATCACCAATACTGGCAAGACAAGCTACTGTAAGTAAATAGTGGACAAACCCCAAACCCACTCTAAGTGATGATGCTACCTAGATGCATAATATCTGCAAGCAAGCACCAAGTTCAGAGGACGCTAAAGGATTTCACAACTAACATTGCTGACATGAGAATCTCTAGCTCCCAATCGACATTGTGAGAAGAGAGCTGAGTTAGCCTGCGGTGGCAGAAAATTCGGGGTCTAGGCCCCCTATACACCTGATGAAGGGAGCTCACAGAAGCTTCTGCCTTTTAAGAAAGTTTGTTATTTGGATTCTCATGAATTCTATTTCCTGAGGTAAATCTCGCTGCGTATTGACCTTTAATTCATCATGGCGTAGAAAAGATGTCTATTTTTTTTTTGAAACATCTTTCTTTTCTGTCCCTTACAGTATGAAAAACTGGGTCATCCGAAGCCAAGACTGATTCTGCCTGGGTTTTTTTTGAAAATCATAGGTAATTAGAATATTTCGTTTTGAAGCTTTAGCATCCTTTGGCCTACCTTGTCTAGGAAATCTCCATTTTCATTGAGATTCTTTTATTTATAAATAAATCAATACAGGTAGCCCTCAAAATGGCAATGCATGCACAGTGCCGGAAACTCGGCTTCTGCGCATGCGCAGAAGAAGAAAAAAATCCCCCCAAAAATAAATCCAAAACAATTCAAAAAAAATTGAAGAAAAAGATGGCGGCGCCCATGGACCGGCACCGACCGATCTGGTTCGGTGACGTCATCGTGGCATCACCAGTGGCGAACTGGTCCGAACCGGGAGGAACCCACCTCTGGAGAAGACAGTTGTAAAGATGAGAAGATGAGAAAAGAGAAAAATAATACTAGAAGTACAACCTACTACGTGATATGTGGAGAGACTGGGCCCATAGAATCACCAAGGATCGGACACAACTGAATGGATAACATCATCACCACATTCTCCATCCTTCCGTGTGGTACCCAAAGCTCTATGAAGTGCTACCATCAGAGGTGGGTTCCTGCCTGTTTTTGCCAGTGCGGTTAATAGCTGTTGTTCGGCGCAGAGCCGAAGACGCTGCTGCCGTTTGCGGCGCGGGAGCTTTCCCCGGGCGCTTTCCCCGCCCGCATGGACGCCACCAATTGCGTTCTTTTGCCCTCTGCGCATGCAGAATGCTTTGCGCATGCGCAGAGGGCAAAAGAACGTAATTGGCGGCGGCCATGTGGGCGGTGGCAGCGCCCTGGGAAAGCTCCCGCGCCGCGAACGGCAGCAGCGTCTTCGGCTCTGCGCCGAACAACAGCTATTAACCGCACCGGCAGGAACCCACCTCTGGCTACCATCCATGTGGCAGCCATGTGCTGTCAATCACTGAAGAGACTGATGCTTTGCTTGTGCTTTGGCAACTTCCAATTTATTGTAATTTTTGGAATGTTTAATCACCTGGGACAAGTGGATGTTCCTGCTTTCAGGACCCAAAGATTGCTATCAGCACTTTGAGTTCTCTCAATTAGGATACACCGATCTATTAGATTCTTTCCTACGTGTTCTTAAATCTGGATTGATTCACAGATTCCTTGTCGTCCCCCCACCCTTTAAGTATTAAATCTTCTTTCTCTTACAGTTACCTTGGCGGAATACCTGTACTGGCTTCTTAGCCCTATATTTAACTTTATACCATTCCTGACCAGAAGAGAGGTAAACAAACAAACAAATAAATAAACAACCCACAACTTTTCTGCGTATGCTAGAAACAACAAAGAACTAAGTGGGATGTGAGAAGAGATCACGAACTCTCCTTTCTCTCTTCCAACTGGGGTACTTAACCCAAGGGTGGGAACCTGTCTTTAAGAGGAAGCTTCCGACTTTGGGATAACGGTTATTCAAAGGAGATGATGCCACAGGTAGTCCTTGACGAACAACCGGGAGGGAGTCTGTTCATTACGGTTGTATGTAACCAAGGTTGTAAAATGAGTCGGTCGCGAGGCCATGACCGCAGAGGGGACTCAACGGTCACAGCTTTGAATCCAGGTTGTAAGTCTCCTTTTGGGGGGGGGGGGTTGGTCGTAAGTTAAGGACTTCTCTTCTCTTCTCTTCCCTTCCATTCTTCATTCCAATATTTATTCTATTCTATTCTATTCTATTCTATTCTATTCTATTCTATTCTATTCTATTCTTCTAATTCTATTCTATCCTATTCTATTCTTCTAATTCTAATTCAAATTCTAATTTTAATTCTAATTCTAATTCTAATTCTATTCTATTCTTCTAATTCTATTCTATTCTATTCTATTCTTCTAATTCTATTCTATTCTATTCTATTCTACTAATTCTATTCTATTCTATTCTATTCTATTCTATTCTATTCTATTCTATTCTATTCTATTCTATTCTATTCTATTCTATTCTATTCTATTCTATTCTTCTAATTCTTATTCCATTCCATTCCATTCCATTCCATATCCTAATCCTAATCCTAATCCTAATCCTAATCCTAATCCTAATCCTAATCCTAATCCTAATCCTAATCCTAATCCCAATCCACTCTATTCATCTCCTTCTGGAAAACAAGAGGTCCCATCAACCAACTTTCATGGATTGATGGCATGGTAATAATCCATAATAATTGGAAGAAATTCTGGTTCAAAACAGCCCACATTTCAATCCTACATTATTGTATGCATCTTACTGCAACTCATGAAGTCTGAAGCTTTTAATGAAATTAATTAGTTCGAAAAAAGGGCCCTCCTGATTCGGAGCCACCATAAACTAACCCAGTTTTCCTCTTACAGGGTTTGAGACCTTTGTAACACCTTTGTTGTTGCTCAGAGGATGGTTTTTTCTGACACCACAACTTCTCCAAATCCATAATCCGCCCAGAGTCCCTCGGGAGTTGGGCAGCATACAAATCTATTAAATCTATTAAATTAAATTAAATCCCAAGCTGCAGGCTGTTTTAAGTGTACCAGCTGCAAGATAGCACCCAAAATAAATATTTTTTAATAGACCAAGGCAGGAGATGTCCTCAAGGTTGGCTTTTCTACTCAAGAAATTACACCATCTTGCCAAACCTTGCCTGAGGATCCTTGTGCCTGGCCAGCTGACTGCACAAGTAGTCCATTCCTTTAGTGATTGTTCGAACTTACGACAACAATTTTTCACACTTACGACCATTGCAGCATCCCCGTGGTCACATGATCAAAATTAGGATGCTTGGCAACTGGGTTCATATTTATGAAGGTTGCAGTGTCCCGGGGTCACGTGATCCCCTTTTGCGACCTTCTAGGTAAGCAAAGTCAGTGGGGGAAGCCAGATTCACTTAACAACTGGATTGCTAACTTAGCAACTGCGATAATTCGTTGAACTCTGGCAAGAAAGGTCATTAAAATGGGGCCGAATTCACCACCGTCTCAAATCCTTAGCCACATAAATTTTGGGCTCCATTCTGGTCGTAATTTGAGGACTGCTTGTGGATTTTATCAGCCGAATACACAATTTGTGGTCTATCCTGAGAGCAGGGGTGAAATTCAAAATTTTTCCCTATCGGTTCTGTGGGCGTGGCTTGGTGGGTGTGGCTTTGCTTGGTGGGCGTGGCTTGGTGGGCGTGGCAGGGGAAGGATACTGCAAAATCCCCATTCCCACCCCACTCGGGGGCCAGCCACAGGTGGTATTTGCCGGTTCTCCGAACTACTCAAAATTTCCGCTACCGGTTCTCCAGAACCTGTCAGAACCTGCTGAATTTCACCCCTGCCTGGGAGTCGCTTTATGAGGGTTCTCGCAGCCCACTGCCAAGGTCTGCCATGAATCCGAAAAACTCAGAAATTGATGTCATTGTGTGTTTCCTTTTGTAGGTGGGACACCTCCTTGTTACCTACACTTTTTGCATAGATAAAGCAAAGAAGCAGCTGGGCTTTCATCCAAAGAAATATTCCTTGGGCGAAGTGGTGGGCGATCATCTCCAAAGAAAATCTATGCATGAAGACAAAGGAAGTCCCTCCCCCTAATATTAAGACTTGGCCCAAAAGTTTTTTTTTTCTTTCAAAAGGCAGGTCAGCGGTTCAAATCTCACCGGCTCAAGGTTGACTCAGCCTTCCATCCTTCCGAGGTAGGTAAAATGAGGATCCAGATTGTTGGGGGCAATGTAAATATATACATTGCTTACTGGTGTAAACCGCTTAGAGAGTGCTTGCACTGTGAGGCGGTATATAAATGTCACTAATAAATAAATAAAATAAAAACCGGACTCTCTGTTTTTCCTTGAAGACGTTTCGCTTCTCATCCGAGAGGCTTCTTCCGTTCTGAGTGAATGTTGGAAGGACTTCTATTTCTTGCAATCGTCTGGACGTTAGCACTCTCTCTGAGAGTCATTGAGGCCACTTGGAGGTTTATCTTCATATTTTACATCTTCACATTGTTTGTTTTACGTTGCGGCTTTTTATTCCTCATTGAACAGTTTTCAGAAAATTTTTTTTGCCTATGGGGAACACAGGTAGTCCTCGAATTATGGCCACAACAGAGCCCAAAATTCCTGTCACTAAGCAAGGCAGTTGTTAAGTGAGCTTTGATCCATTTTACCACCTTTTTTTGCCACAGTTGCTAAGCGAATCGCTGCCGTTGTTAAGAGAATCACCCGGTCGTTAAGTGAACCTGGCTGGGAAGGTCGCATATGGTGATCACATGACCCTGGGATGCTGCAACTGTCACAAATACATGCCAGTTTCCAAGTGTCTAAATGTTGATCACTTTTGAGGACACTGCAACAATCTTAAGTCTGCAAACTGCTTATAAGTCACTTATTTCAGTGCCATTGTATCTTCGGATGGTCACTAAATGAATGGTTGTAAGTCGAGGACTACCTGTAAGTGGCTTGGTTTCAGGAAACCAAGAAAACCACCCACCCAGCTCAGAGAACACCAAGGACCCCCCAGTTTAACCCTGAGCTACACTCAGTCACTTCTACCGGTAATTATTTATTAGTCTGGCTTGGAAGTTTATTTATTTATTTATTTATTTATTTGTCAAACATGTATAGTAGTAATTTGTATAAACATAAGTAAAAAGTAACGATAAAAGAGGACAATAGGACAGTAGGACAGGGACGGTAGGCACAGTGGTGCGCTTATGCACGCCCCTTACAGACCTCTTAGAAACGAGGAGAGGTCGACTCTAGACAGTCTAAGGTTAAAGTTTTTGGGGTTTGGGGAAGAAACCACAGAGTCAGGTAGTGCATTCCAGGCATTGATCACTCTGTTGCTGAAGTCGTATTTTCTGCAGTCGAGTTTGGAGCGCTTTACATTTAGTTTGAATCTATTACGTGCTCGTGTATTGTTGCGGTTGAAGCTGAAGTAGTCATTAACAGGAAGGACATTTTGGTATATGATTTTATGAACTACATTTAGATCAGATCGGAGGCGACGTAGTTGTAAATTGTCTAATCCCAGTATTTCAAGTCTGGTGGAATAAGGTATTTTGTTGTGAGCGGAGGAGTGAAGGACTCTTCTTGTGAAATATTTCTGGACTCTCTCGATTGTATTTATGTCTGATATGCAGTGCGGGTTCCAGACAGGTGAGCTGTATTCCAGAATTGGTCTAAGAAATGTTTTGTATGTTCTAGTTAGTAATGTAATGTTGCCAGAGAAGAAGCTACACAAGATTAGATTAACAACTCTTAGTGCCTTTTTGGCAATGTTGTTACAATGGGCTCTAGCACTTAGGTCGTTGGATATGAGTACTCCAAGGTCTTTGACAGAGTGAGGGTCATCTACAAGTTCGTTTCCTCCAAGTTTGTATTTTGTATTCTGATTTTTTTTGCCAATGTGTAAGACAGAGCATTTGTTGGTTGAGATTTGAAGTTGCCAGTTGTTTGACCATTCTGCTACATGGTCAAGGTCTTTTTGAAGGGTAGCAACATTGTCGGTGGTGTTAAATAGTTCAACATCATCAGCAAAGAGAACGCAGTTGCTTATAATATGATCACAAAGATCGTTTATGTAGAGTATGAAGAGTGTTGGTCCTAGAACACTGCCTTGAGGGACACCACTGTTGACAGTTGATTCTTGCCTTCTAGTTCGAAGGCAAGTTGATTCTTGCCTTCGAACTAAGACCCTGAGGATCCCCAAATGAGTCTCAAACTGGAAGGGAATCTTTTGGCTCGCCAGTTCTCCTCCTCCACATTCGTAGCCTGCCTACATTCATGCACCAGCACAGGTGAGTTGATGGGATGCGTTTTTCGGGAGAAAGGCTGCACTGTTCCCGATTCCATCTGTGCTCAAAGCAGACCCCCACGCATGATGGTGGAAATGCCACAGCGCCCCCGGATGGAGGAGGCCTTCCAGTCCCTGAGCAAGCAGTGAGGGCGAATCACACTGGAGGAGTCCGGAACGCTCAGAGAGAAGGCTCTCCCAGTCCCTGAGGATCCCCAAATGAGTCTCAAACTGGAAGGATCCTTTTGGCTCGCCAGTCCTGCTCCTTCACATTCTTAGAAATAAGTTCAGTAGCAGCCAAATCTGTTCGAACCCAAAGTAAACCTGGTGGCATACTTTAAGACGAGTTATTGCCATCTCAATAAATTAATAAGTACTCTTTTGCTAGGCTGAGGCATTAGGTCCTGGAACTGGTAAATAAATCCATGCGGCCCTTTTTAATTCTAGATGTGGCCGTTGAAATCCTGAGTAGATTTCTTGCCTGGCTCAATTTAGGCATGATGTTGGTTCTTAGAACCAGAAAACATCTTAACGGCCCTTTTTAATGCTACGTGTGCCTGTGATTTATAATAGATTTTATAGTTTTCTGCCTGGCATAAATTTAGCCATGGCAATTGTTCTTAGAACCAGGGAAAAAAAGCCTCAAAGGTTCTTTTTAATGTTAGGTGTAGCCAGTTATTGATAAAAGGTTTCTAGTTTTCCACCTTAGAATAATTTTAGCCTGGGCTGTGGTTGAAAATATATGTTTTTGACTGGTAAATGTTAATCATGACACACAGTATGTGGCCCTCACCTCAAGAATTTTGATTTCCTTTGTCATACACATTTGTCATCCTTTTATTGCTGAAATATCTCTAAATGGGACTCAGGCTTGGTAATATTCTGTTTGACATGTATTTTTTGGAATGCAGCTGAGTTTTACTGAGTGGACTTACTATTGTTAAGTAGCTGTGATGCTTATGGCAGACAAGATATTTTATCTGTTGCCTATTTTTAATTCCTTGAAAATATCCTTTCATATCATCATCTCTTCACCAAGAGATACCTGTTGTGATATTGAAATCAATTAAAGTTGTGTTTTCTTTCTTCTGAGAGAAATCTTTCGAGGACAGCTGTGGTTTCTTTTACACCTCACCTTTATAAAAAAAAAATCAAAAATGTCATTTTAAATGAGTGAACCATTTTAAGGTTTCTCAAGTGGACCATTAACTTGGCTTAAGGTTTCTAATCACAGTGGAAGGAGACTTCCAGAGTTTGGACAAGAAGCTACATTGGCTAATTGATGTAAAACTATTAAACATGGATCCCAGGAGCTGCCACCAAACTCAACTCCATCCTTTGATCTACCTTTATTCGGAATAAAACATTCTCAGCCTGTTGACCCAGGTCTCTTTGCAGTAGCTCAAAACTCTTGATGACTTCATGGAGATGTCCTTTGTGGTCCCTGTCCAGCCTAACTCCCAAGAAGACCCCTTGCCCCCCCCCCTGCCTTTTTCAAAGACCCCGGCGCATCCCGGGATCCTGGAGGTCCAAACAAGTAATAAGAATGCGTGCAGTTCCGACGGACGCACACGGACACGCGTGTCGCAGGCGGGGGCTCGTCCAGAGCCTCGCTTCTTTTTGAGTGCGCTTCTGATCCGATATATACGGGCCGGACCCTGAGCACAGCCGGGCGTGCGTTAGGTTCGCTTCTAGCTTGCGCCCCCCCCCCCACCGCTGCCCTGGATGGCTCGGCGTCGCCAGCTTGATGGGGGGATCTGACCCGCCGGGGGTCTCCGCCGCTCAGAGGGCAGAAGAGAGGCGGCTGAAGCTGATCGCCTTCCCGGTGCCCAAGTTGGGGAGGGGGCGCCCGGCTTCACTCCCCGCCCAGGGTAAACTGAAAGTGGCCGGTTCAGAGTTGCTGAAACTCAAACGTTTCCCCCGCGGAGGGTTCGTTAGCTAAAGGGAGAAATCGGGGTCTTTCTCTTCCTCCCTCCCTCTAGCCAGCCCTTCCCCTATTCCTCTCTCTCCCTCTCCTTCTCTATCTGTCCTTTCCCCTCTCTCCCTCTCCTTTCCCTTCTCCCTCCCTCTCTCTCCTTCTCTCGGTCCCTCTCTCCTTTTCCTTCCCCTCTTTCCCTATCCCTGTCTCTCCCCTCTTTCTCTCTCTTCCCCTCCCTCCTTCCCCTCCCTTTTTCCCCTCTCTCCCTCTCCTTTCACCCATTCATTTCTCCCTTCCCCTCTCCCTCTCTCCCTCTCCTTTCCCTTCTCCCTCCCTCTCTCTCCTTCTCTCAGTCCCTCTCTCCTTTTCCTTCCCCTCTTTCCCTATCCCTGTCTCTCCCCTCTTTCTCTCTCTTCCCCTCCCTCCTTCCCCTCCCTTTTTCCCCTCTCTCCCTCTCCTTTCACCCATTCATTTCTCCCTTCCCCTCTCCCTCTCTCCCTCTCCTTTCCCTTCTCCCTCCCTCTCTCTCCTTCTCTCAGTCCCTCTCTCCTTTTCCTTCCCCTCTTTCCCTATCCCTGTCTCTCCCCTCTTTCTCTCTCTTCCCCTCCCTCCTTCCCCTCCCTTTTTCCCCTCTCTCCCTCTCCTTTCACCCATTCATTTCTCCCTTCCCCTCTCCCTCTCTCCCTCTCCTTTCCCTTCTCCCTCCCTCTCCCTCCTTCTCTCAGTCCCTCTCTCCTTTTCCTTCCCCTCTTTCCCTATCCCTGTCTCTCCCCTCTTTCTCTCTCTTCCCCTCCCTCCTTCCCCTCCCTTTTTCCCCTCTCTCCCTCTCCTTTCACCCATTCATTTCTCCCTTCCCCTCTCCCTCTCTCCCTCTCCTTTCCCTTCTCCCTCCCTCTCTCTCCTTCTCTCAGTCCCTCTCTCCTTTTCCTTCCCCTCTTTCCCTATCCCTGTCTCTCCCCTCTTTCTCTCTCTTCCCCTCCCTCCTTCCCCTCCCTTTTTCCCCTCTCTCCCTCTCCTTTCACCCATTCATTTCTCCCTTCCCCTCTCCCTCTCTCCCTCTCCTTTCCCTTCTCCCTCCCTCTCTCTCCTTCTCTCAGTCCCTCTCTCCTTTTCCTTCCCCTCTTTCCCTATCCCTGTCTCTCCCCTCTTTCTCTCTCTTCCCATCCCTCCTTCCCCTCCCTTTTTCCCCTCTCTCCCTCTCCTTTCACCCATTCATTTCTCCCTTCCCCTCTCCCTCTCTCCCTCTCCTTTCCCTTCTCCCTCCCTCTCTCTCCTTCTCTCAGTCCCTCTCTCCTTTTCCTTCCCCTCTTTCCCTATCCCTGTCTCTCCCCTCTTTCTCTCTCTTCCCATCCCTCCTTCCCCTCTCTCCCTCTCCTTTCACCCATTCATTTCTCCCTTCCCCTCTCCCTCTCTCCCTCTCCTTTCCCTTCTCCCTCCCTCTCTCCTTTCCTCTCTCCTTCTCTCGGTCCCTCTCTCCTTTTCCTTCCCCTCTTTCCCTATCCCTGTCTCTCCTCTCTTTCTCTCTCTTCCCCTCCCTCCTTCCCCTCTCTCCCTCTCCTTTCCCCCATTCATCTCTCCCTTCCCCCCGTCTCCCTCTCTCCCTCTCCTTCCCCATCCCTCCCCCTTTCTCCCTTCCCCTCTCCCCTCTCCTTTTCCTTCCCCTCTTTCCCTATCCCTGTCTCTCCCCTCTTTCTCTCTCTTCCCCTCCCTCCTTCCCCTCTCTCCCTCTCCTTTCCCCCATTCATCTCTCCCTTCCCCCGTCTCCCTCTCTCCCTCTCCTTCCCCATCCCTCCCCCTTTCTCCCTTCCCCTCTCCCCTCTCCTTTTCCTTCCCCTCTTTCCCTATCCCTGTCTCTCCCCTCTTTCTCTCTCTTCCCCTCCCTCCTTCCCCTCTCTCCCTCTCCTTTCCCCCATTCATCTCTCCCTTCCCCCCTCTCCCTCTCTCCCTCTCCTTCCCGCATCCCTCCCCCTCTCCCTCCCCCTCTCCTTCTCTCAGTCCCTTTCTCCTTTTCCTTCCCCTCTTTCCCTATGTCTCTCCTTCCCTTCACCTCCCTCTTTCTCTCCCTCCCTTTCTCTTTCTCTCCTTCCCCCTCCCTCCCTCTCTCTTTCCCCCTCTTTTTCTCCCCTCTTTCTCTCTCCTTCTCTCTTCCTCCCCCTCCCTCACCTCCCCTTCCTCGGAGAGCACCACAGACCCCTCATTTCAACCTGAGTTACACATCTTCTCCTTTAAAGTCTGATTCCTCTTATTACACCTGAGGCAGGTGAGGAGCAGGTGACCTCTTTGCCCCTCTGGATGGATATTTGGGGGCTCCACCATCTTCCCAGCCCGGAATGGAGAAACCTAAGGACCCGAAACCCAGCCGGTTCCACAAATGCAACAAGGAGGATGGCAAACTTGTCGAAAACGTTCCTGAAATTCTGACGCTGCCGTCGAAGAAAGTCAGTGACAAGGCGGTCATAACCGGAGGCGCCGGTTATTTCGGCTTTACGCTCGGCTGCGCTCTCGCTAAATCAGGAACCGAAGTCATTTTGTACGATTTTAATCCGCCGATCTGGGACATTCCAAAGGGAATAATATTGATCAGGGTATTTCTCATTTCTGCTCATTTTTCACCTTTGGAGGGGGAGAGAAAACCCACCAAAGCATAGCTATTTTGGTGAAGCTTTGCAGGTAATCCTCGACTTACGACCGTCGGTTTAATGACGGTTCAAAGTTAGGATGGCCTCGGGGGAAAAAAGTGATGTATGACCTGGACTCACACTTACAACTTCTAACGGTCGCTAAATGAACTGTTGTAAGTCGAGGACTACCTGTACACCGACCCATCAACTAATTACAATTTATGACAGTCGCAGTGTCCCGGGGTTACGTGATCCCCTTTAGCGACCTTCTGACAAGTCAATGGGGAAGCCGGATTCACTTAACAACCGTGTTATTCATTTAAGAACCGCAGTGATTCACATGGCAAGAAAAGTCGTAGAATGGGGCAAAACTCACTTAACAAATTTCTCACTTAGCAACAATTGTGGCCATAAGTTGAGGACTATCTGTATTGCATGAATCCAGACTGTGTTTTATTAATACAATAAAATTGTATTTTTATTGAAGTACCAGGGAATAGCATAATGATCAAAGTCAGAGTAGGGCAGAGATGGACAACGTGGCTCTCAGGTTCCAAAGTTGTGGATTTCGTCTCCCAGAATTCCCTAGCTAGAAGACCCATTGCTGAGAATTCTGGGAATTGAAGTCCAGGCATCTGGAAGGGCCAAGGCTGGGCAACTCAGCAGGGAAGAAAGTGTTAGCCTCTTGTGTCATTTTGCCTCTGAGCTTCCGTCGAAAATAAAAATGAGGCTTGCTACTCAGAATTTCCAACAGCAGCTTTAAGATGGGTGAACTTCAATTCCCGGAATGTATTTTATTCATTTTATTCATGAAGAAAATTTATGCGGCTGCTCAAGTCATCCATGATGACTCTGGGTGGCTTACAGAAACAAAACCTCAATCCAAACCCCAATAAACCCCCCCCCCTTCACACACACAAACACACACACACTGGCGACAACAATCAAATGAGCCACTTAATGGGCTCCATCCCTCTCTCGGACGTCCCCAGGCTGGTTGGCCAAACCAGGTCTTCAGGTCTTTCAAAACAGTATCAAAATGGGGTCCAATCTTTTCTCCGGGGGAATGATATTCCACAGGGAGGGAGCCACCACAGAGAAGGCCCTTCTTCTGGGTCCCACCAGGTGGAGCTCCTTAAGAGAGGGGACCCACAACAATCCCTACCTCCCTGCTCTGGTGGGGTCGGATAGATATAAACTGAGAAAAGACCATCTTTCAAATGAACTGGCCTCCAAGCCTGGGAGAGCTTTAAAGTCCCCAGCCAACATGAAAAAGACGGTTCTGGGAGTTATAGTTGGAAGTCCGAGAGGCTGTTTTATGAGTCGCCTGGGAAAACACGGACACTTGTCCTCCAATAAGACACTCATACAAGTTTTCTCCTGCCTTACAGTCGGATGTGAGAAACTTTAGTGATTTGTACTCTGTCTGCGAAGGTGTGGATTGTCTCATCCACGCAGCCTCGTACGGGATGACCGGCATAAAACAAGTGAGTCCAGCTTGATTTTCCTTCTGTAGCTCTGGAGTTTTGCAAATGATGCAGGCTCTCCTGAAGATGTGAGAAGTTTATTCTGAAACCAGGAGATGGTGAGTTCTAGTCCTGTTTTAGGCACAAAAACCAGCTGGGTTTACTTTGGGTCAATCACCAGGAGACAGTGAGTTCTAGTCCTACCATGGGCATGAAAGTCAGCTGGTTGACTTTGGGTCAATCACCAGGAGACAGTGAGTTCTAGTCCTACCATGGGCATGAAAGTCAGCTGGTTGACTTTGGGCCAATCACCAGGAGATGGTGAGTTCAAGTCCTATCTTAGGCATGAAAGCTGGCTGGGTGACTTTGAGCCAATAACAAGGAGATGGTGAGTTCTAGTCCTGCCATAGGCATGAAAACCAACTGGGTGACTTTGGACCAATCATGCTCTCGCAGTCTAATCCACCTCACAGGGCTGTTTTTCTGGGGAAAATAGATGGAGGAAAGAGTATTAGGTATGCAACCCTAACAGCAGGGACTTGTTCAGACTGGAGACTGAACTTGATGGTCATCAAATAAATCTGGACAGTTGACCCAACACGAAAAAGAAATAACATTTTAACAGATTAATAGAGTCGGAAGGGACCTTGAAGGTCATCTAATCCAACCCCCTGCCCAAGCAGGAGACCCTTACATCTGCTGCTACCTAGGATCGAACTCACAACCTCCTGATTATGAGGCAAGAGCTCTACCTCTTAGGCCACATATTTCAAAAGCATTTCTCGGACCTTCTGCCATAACTGTTCAGGAATTATAAAGGGAATAGAGCAGTGCTTCTTAATTTCAGTCTCTTTAAGACGCATGGACTTCAACTCCCAGAATTCCCTTGCCCAGTGAATTCTGGGAGTTGAAGTCCACCCATCTTAAAGGGGCGGAGCTTAAGAAGAACTGGAATAGAGCTAGTCCTTTTCTGTATGGTTGTGACATTGTAGTTCTTCTTCTTCTTGTAGCTGCGCAAGAAACGCATTCGGTCGGTCAACATCGGAGGGACCGGAATCGTCCTTGAAGGTGCATAAGTGGTGTTTTATGTGTGGTTGTGGTGATGGTAGGTGACAAAAAAATAATAGATAGACTTTTGCTGGCCAAATTCAGGATACTAAGAGGAGACCAAGCTTATATATTGGCTTATATTTGGGGACTGGTGAGAGGGAAGTCCGGTCACTTTTTTTGGCACTAGGAAACACACGCTTAACATCCTTCTGTAGTCACAAGAAACTGAGTGTCTAATTGTTGTATTGTTGCCCAGTGTTTTCAGTGGCTTTGGAGAACAAAACTCCACAATCTTGTCATGTTGTCCCATAAAACAGGGAAAGAAAACAGCAGGTTTCAGGGCTGAATCAAGGCTTCCAAAATCTGTTGTTCGGGATCACCTGGTGGCGCCACACCCCATTTTCAAAAATTGGAGTTTATGCTTTCTCTTTTCCCCAGGACAATAAGTCCTACCTCCTTTTATTGGCTACAACAGTGTTTTCTCAACCATGGCAGCTTGAAGATAAATGCTGGCTGGGGAATTCTGGGAGTTGAAGTCCCCACATCTTCAACTCCCAACTCAATTTTATTCCCCCCTCCCCAAAATAATAGTCTACCAACCAATTATTTTTCCCTCTTTCCTGCAACGCAATTAAAACAAAACATCTTTCAAGTTGAAGGCCAACTGATGGTGACATCTCGGAAACATCCCTATCCTTGCCAAAATTAATTTCCCTTCATCTTCTCGCCCAATAGTTTTCCACTTCTCAGATTAACCGACAGTCCAGAGATCTCCTTGTGGTCTCTCATCCCAATACTTTCCCCCAGCTCTGCCTTGCTTAAGGTTTTGAAGTCAACCCTGCTCAGCTTCCCCTTATCTTCCAGGTTTGACACAACGATGGCTCGCTCCTTCAACCTCTTGCCCTTCCACAACATTTGGGCCATGTGGCATGATTTGCACCCGCAACCTTGCCCCTTTCTGTGTCTCCCCAGTGTGCAAGCGGCAAAGAATCCCCAGGTTGATCTACACCAGTACAGTCAATGTGGTCTTTGCAGGACAAACGATCGTGGACGGCGACGAAGCGTCTGTATCCTATTTCCCTTTAGAGCAGGTATGTCTTTGAGTACCTGCTGAAATAAATTACAGGTGGGCCTCAACTTACGACCGCAATCAGGACTGGAACCTCCGGGATGAAGAGAGGCGGTCATTTTTTGTCACATCGTTAAATGAATCAAGCAGTCTTTAAGTGAATCCGGCTTTCCCCATTGAAGCCAAGTAGGAAAGTTGCAAATGGGGATCACATGACCCCAGGATGCTACAACGATCCTAAATGCACGCCAGTTGTCAAGTGCCCGAATTCTGATCACGTGACGACGGTCGTAAGTGCAAGGACTGGTTGTAAATCACTTTTTTCCCATCCTGTCGTACCTTCGAACAGTCGTTAAATGAATGGTCGCATGTCAAGGACTGTCTGTACTTTTTAGCGCTGAAGGAAGGAACCGAGCCGTTGATTTCTGTCCGTGTTGAAAATTTTCCACAAGTGTGCAAGGTTTCTCAAACTCCAGTTCCTCAAAACATTTTGGAGTGTGCAAGAGGGCCAATCACAATTCTGAAGCCAGTTTTTTTTGGCTTTTGAATCTCTCTCTTTCTCTTTCTCTTTTAGCAAGTTAATGAATATTCCCGGGCGAAAGCAATCGCAGAACAAATGGTCTTGGCGGCTAATGGATCACTCCTGCCAGGTACTTCTCTGCAGGTTTCCACACGTGAAGTTCTGCCCTTCATTTCTTCCCCTGCCGCCTTTACGGTCCAAGAAACTAGGGAGGGTTTCTTTTGGGATGTTTACCACTTCCCATTCCTTCTGAGGGCTCAGCTGCCTCTTATCTGATATTGCCACTGCCAGTCTACAGGCTTCCCCGTCTCCCGAGTTCATTCCCATGTACCATTACAACCATCTAGGAATTGCACCCAAAGGACTAAAGGTTGTCATTTCCTACTTTCAAGGATTCATTCTGGCTTGCTTTATTTCACAGGAGGAGGGAAGTTACACACATGTGCAATCCGCGCTCCTGGAATTTATGGACCGGAAGAGCTGCGGCATTTGTCTCGGTTGGCCGTACGTATTTTGATGGGCATCCCAGGGTATCCCTGATGAAGAGGTTGGGGCGAGGTCACAGTAACACCTTTGCAGGGGAAGCTAACAAGGTCTTTTGCAAATGTGTTGCACATCATTAGCCAACCTTGGCTGAAGAATAAACCAAGAAACCTGGTTTATTCTTCAGGTAAATAAGGCCTCCAGGCAAGATGAACCATTAAAATGAGTGTTGCAATTTTGTTTCTCTAGCTCTGCATTTTAAATTTAAAAAAGGAGAAAAAGTGAAATAATCCATTTAGTATTTTTCATCGCCTAAGAACAATATATAAACATCCTCCCTCCAGGATTGCTTTAAATCATTTTTTCAAACTTGGCAACTTTAAGATCTCTGGACTTCAACTCCCAGAATTCCCCAGCCAGCATTCTGGGAGGTGAAGTCCACAGGTCTTAATGTCGCCCAGTTTGGGAAACCCTGCTCTAAATGTTGGGGTGTTCTGTTAGAAAGAAAAATACGAAGGTAGGTAGGTAGGAAGGAAGGAAAGAAAGAAAAAGGAAGGAAGGAAAGGGAGGGAGGGAGAGAGAAAGAAAAGAAAGGAAGGAAAGAAGGAAAGAGAAAGAAAGAGAAAAGAAAGAAAAAGAAAGAAAGAAAATAATTCAGATTAGCTCTTCCTTTCCTGCTTCTTTTTTAAGCATTTGTGTCTTCTAGTTTAATTGTGCCTTAATTGCGTGATTTTCGTGTTTTGCCAATAGCTCAATATTGAAAGAGGTTTTTTTAACGTCCGTTTTGGCGATCCGGGAGCCCTGACGAACTGGGTGCACGTGAAAAATCTGGTCCAAGCCTACATCCTTGCTGCCAAGGCTCTGACTCCCGAAATGGACTATATCGCGGTGAGTTTTATATACTCCGGTGCGTCTTATATTCAAAAAAATACGGTATCTATCTATCTATCTATCTATCTATCTATCTATCTATCTATCTATCTATCTATCTATCTATCTATCTATCATCTATCTATCTATCTATCTATCTATCTATCTATCTATCTATCTATCTATCTATCTATCTCACCTGTCTGCCTATCCATCCATCTATCTGTCTTCTATCTGTCTGTCTGTCTGTCCGTCCATCCGCCCATCATCTATCATCTGTCTGTCATTATCATCTATCATCTACCTATCATCTATCAATCATCAATCATCTCTCTGTCTCTGATTTCTATAGCCGCCCATCTCAGCAAACAACTCTTGGGCAGCTCACAATTCCAAACATTACATCACAATTAAAATTTAAAAAACATTTCAAAACAATAAAAACAGCAAAAAGCATTGAAACGGTAAAGAAGATTTTAAAAACACATTTTTATATTTGTAACTGTGTGGAAGCATCCCAGGGATTTCAAAGTCACCTTCCTCACTGATGTCCTTCCTAGGGTGGCCAGGCGTACTTTATCAATGACGGGGAAGAGGTCAACCTGTTTGAATGGCTCTCGCCCTTGGTGAGTCCAAGATCTGTAAATTGACGTCTATTAAATTGTTTAATTGCTGCCCCAGATGATGGAGAAAGACAGATGAGGGCCCTGAAAGTCAATCCTTGGACTTCCGTGACCACCTGGTATTCCTCCATTGTGCATTTAGTGGGTTAAAAACCTCGTCTTCTTCCTGCCCTACATTTTGGCCAGTGGCGAAATCTAACTTTTTTTTACTACTGGTTCTGTGGGCGTGGCTTGGTGGGCATGGCAGGGGAAGGATACTGCAAAATAGCAATAGCAATAGCAATAGCACTTAGACTTATATACCGCTTCCTAGTGCTTTACAGAGTTCAGCCTATTGCCCCCAACAATCTGGGTCCTCATTTTACCGACCTCGGAAGGATGGAAGGCTGAGTCAATCTTGAGCCGGTGAGATTTGAACAGCTGAAATGCTGAACTAGCAGTAGCCTGCAGTGCTGCATTTAACCACTGCACCAACTCAAAATCCCCATTCCCTCCCCACTCCTAGGGGAAGGATACAGCAAAATCTCCATTCTCACCCCACTCTGGGGCCAGCCCGAGGTGGCATTTGCCCGTTCTCCAAACTACTCAAAATTTCCGCTACCGGTTCTCCGAACTACTCAAAATTTCCGCTACCAGTTCTCCAGAACCTGCTGGATTTCACCCCTGATTTTTTGGCTCTATTGACTAACACAGGAGTCTCCGAACTTGGCAACTTTAATTCCCCTGCCAGCTCTTGTACCTTTAGACCAGGAGCGTCCATTCTTGGCAACTTTAAGACTCGTGGACTTCAACTCCCAGAATTCCCCAGACAGCATGTTGGGAGTTGGAAGTCCACAAGTCTTAGTAACCAAGTTTGGAGACTCCTGGAGTAAAGAATTGTCCTCGTCAATCAATCTCCCTCTTTATTTTCAGTTCGAAAAACTGGGCTACCAGAAACCGTGGATCCGTATTCCTGTTTTTATGGTTCATCTAACAGGTAAACAGTCTCCAGTAATTGGCTTGATGCTGGTTTCTTACTGGGTTTGAAATGCTATGCACCCCAAAAACCACAGCCAGTTCTTTCTTCTGATGAACCTCTTTCAGATTTTCAAGTCGGTCCTTTATTTATTTTTTCTTAGAAAATAGGATTCCCTTATTTAAGACAAAGATGTGAGAGAGGTTTCTAAGATGGAGGCTGGACACACATTTTGTTTCCTGTTAAAGCTGTAACCGCAAAAGCGGTGTTTTCTCTTCCCCAGCTGTCGTCGTGGAAAAAGTACAAAACCTGTTGCTCCCCATCGTGGAAATCCCACCCCTGATCACCAGAAACGAAGTAAGGCATCCTTGAGCAATTGGGGAGGGGGCGAAGGGGCTCCTTGCTAAGGTGACCAGACGTCCCGCTTTTGGCGGGACAGTCCCGCTTTTTAATCATTTGTCCCGCGGCGTTTCAAAAAAGTCCCGCTTTTTAAATTTGAATTTGCCCTGCACACCCCTCTGCCTCCTGCCTCGCCTGCCTCCTCCTGCCAGGCGGGGAGGGAGGGCAGTGAGAGGGGCAGCAGCGGTCTTGCCTGTTCGTCGCCGCAGAGCCGAAGAAGCTGGTGGCGTTCGCGGCGCGGGGCTTCCCCCGGCCGCTTTCCCCGGCTGCCGGGACGCTGCCATTTGCGCTCTTTTGCCCTCTGTGCAAGCAGAACGCTTTGCGCATGTGCAGAGGGCAAAAGAACACAAATGGCGGCGTCCCGGCGGCCGGGGGAAGCCCCGCGCTGCGAACGCCACCAGCTTCTTCGGCGACAAACAGGTAAGCCTGCACCAGTAGGAACCCACCCCTGGCTGCGATGAAGGGGGGGTGTTTGGGGGGGTGCACAAAGCTGCAGGATAAGAGAGACGGACCCCTCCCGTCTTGCTCCCCTAGAACCCCCCCCCCCGTCAATGGTATCCCGCTTTACAAAAAATAAAATCTGGTCACCTTATTGTGGGCGGGAACTTGCTGTTGTTCGGTTTGCCAACCTTTGCCCTCGGTGTCCCTGGAAGGGAGGGTCTCAAATTGTTTGATCTGCCCATTTTACAGATAGACCACTGAGACTACGATCGATTTTTTTTTTAGCTGCTATGCCTGCATGCAATGCTTTGTAACTGTAGGCTCCGTTCTACCCAATGTTTGTTTGTTTGTTCAGTTTATAAGCCACTCAATTTTTTTACCCCACTCTGGGCAGTGGACTACCATGCATCAGTTAAATTTGGAAAATGCAGAGATCCCGGCAACAAATCCTTTCCAACATCACCAAAGCAAATATCAGACAAATATCAGCATCAAGACCTGGGAATGTCAGGCCTGGAAATCATCTTGGGCATCGGTACTTCAGGCCTGCCACATTTAGTGCTGTGGGAAACTGGGAGGGGGGATTGTATGAGTGAGAATATACAGTCATAACAACATTCCTTTCTCCGAGAATCAAGGTCACTCTGCCCTGCACCTGGAGGGGTGTGACTGGGAGGCATCTCCAGTTGGGCCGGTGCATTGATTGGACCATGTGATGGACATGTGGGTGTTGGGGCAGGGGCTTGGACTTTCTTTTGGGTGGGGAAAACCCAGAAGCTTTCAGAAGGGGCATGCATAAGCGCACCATTGTGCCTACCGTCTCTGACCTATTGTCCTATTGTCCAAATTTACCTGTACCTACCGTATTTTTTGGAGTATAAGACGCACC